>CM077927.1:8695992-9235992 GCA_039797435.1 Crotalus adamanteus | reverse complement strand
ATAAAGATCGGTAGGTAGGTAGGTAGATAGATAGAGATAGTTAGGTAGGTAGGTAGATAGATAGAGATAGATAGGTAGGTAGATTGATAGAGACAGATAGGTAGGTAGGTAGATAGATAGAAAGAGATAGGTAGGTAGGTAGGTAGATAGATAGATACAGATAGGTAGGTAGGTAGGTAGATAGATAGAGATAGGTAGGTAGGTAGATAGATAGAGATATATAGGTAGGTAGATTGATAGATACAGATAGGTAGGTAGGTAGGTAGATAGATACAGATAGGTAGGTAGGTAGATAGATAGATAGAGATAGGTAGGTAGGTAGATAGAGATAGGTAGGTAAGTAGGTAGATAGATACAGATAGGTAGGTAGGTAGATAGATAAATACAGATAGGTAGGTAGGTAGATAGATAGAGATAGGTAGGTAGGTAGATTGAGAGATACAGATAGGTAAGAAGGTAGATAGATAGATAGAGATAGGTAGGTAGGTAGATTGATAGATACAGATAGGTAGGTAGGTAGATAGATAGATACAGATAGGTAGGTAGATAGATAGATACAGATAGGTAGGTAGGTAGATAGATAGATAGAGATAGGTAGGTAGATTGATAGATAGAGATAGGTAGGTAGGTAGATTGATAGATACAGATAGGTAGGTAGGTAGATAGATTGATACAGATAGGTAGTTAGATAGATAGATAGATAGATAGATAGATAGATAGATAGATAGATAGATAGATAGATAGATAGATAAAGATCGGTAGGTAGGTAGGTAGATAGATAGAGATAGTTAGGTAGGTAGGTAGATAGATAGAGATAGATAGGTAGGTAGATTGATAGAGACAGATAGGTAGGTAGGTAGATAGATAGAAAGAGATAGGTAGGTAGGTAGGTAGATAGATAGATACAGATAGGTAGGTAGGTAGATAGATAGATACAGATAGGTAGGTAGGTAGATAGATAGATAGAGATAGGTAGGTAGATAGATAGATAGAGATAGGTAGGTAGGTAGATTGATAGATACAGATAGGTAGGTAGGTAGATAGATTGATACAGATAGGTAGTTAGATAGATAGATAGATAGATAGATAGATAGATAGATAGATAGATAGATAGATAGATAGATAGATAGATAGATAGATAGATAAAGATCGGTAGGTAGGTAGATAGGTAGGTAGGTAGATAGATAGAAAGAGATAGGTAGGTAGGTAGGTAGATAGATAGATACAGATAGGTAGGTAGATAGATAGATACAGATAGGTAGGTAGGTAGATAGATAGATAGAGATAGGTAGGTAGATAGATAGATAGAGATAGGTAGGTAGGTAGATTGATAGATACAGATAGGTAGGTAGGTAGATAGATTGATACAGATAGGTAGTTAGATAGATAGATAGATAGATAGATAGATAGATAGATAGATAGATAGATAGATAGATAGATAGATAGATAGATAGATAGATAGATAGATAGATAAAGATCGGTAGGTAGGTAGGTAGATAGATAGAGATAGTTAGGTAGGTAGGTAGATAGATAGAGATAGATAGGTAGGTAGATTGATAGAGATAGATAGGTAGGTAGGTAGATAGATAGAAAGAGATAGGTAGGTAGGTAGGTAGATAGATAGATACAGATAGGTAGGTAGGTAGGTAGATAGATAGAGATAGGTAGGTAGGTAGATAGATAGAGATATATAGGTAGGTAGATTGATAGATACAGATAGGTAGGTAGGTAGGTAGATAGATACAGATAGGTAGGTAGGTAGATAGATAGACAGAGATAGGTAGGTAGGTAGATAGAGATAGGTAGGTAAGTAGGTAGATAGATACAGATAGGTAGGTAGGTAGATAGATAAATACAGATAGGTAGGTAGGTAGATAGATAGAGATAGGTAGGTAGGTAGATTGAGAGATACAGATAGGTAAGAAGGTAGATAGATAGATAGAGATAGGTAGGTAGGTAGATTGATAGATACAGATAGGTAGGTAGGTAGATAGATAGATACAGATAGGTAGGTAGATAGATAGATACAGATAGGTAGGTAGGTAGATAGATAGATAGAGATAGGTAGGTAGATTGATAGATAGAGATAGGTAGGTAGGTAGATTGATAGATACAGATAGGTAGGTAGGTAGATAGATTGATACAGATAGGTAGTTAGATAGATAGATAGATAGATAGATAGATAGATAGATAGATAGATAGATAGATAGATAGATAGATAGATAGATAGATAAAGATCGGTAGGTAGGTAGGTAGATAGATAGAGATAGTTAGGTAGGTAGGTAGATAGATAGAGATAGATAGGTAGGTAGATTGATAGAGACAGATAGGTAGGTAGGTAGATAGATAGAAAGAGATAGGTAGGTAGGTAGATAGATAGATACAGATAGGTAGGTAGGTAGATAGATAGATACAGATAGGTAGGTAGGTAGATAGATAGATAGAGATAGGTAGGTAGATAGATAGATAGAGATAGGTAGGTAGGTAGATTGATAGATACAGATAGGTAGGTAGGTAGATAGATTGATACAGATAGGTAGTTAGATAGATAGATAGATAGATAGATAGATAGATAGATAGATAGATAGATAGATAGATAGATAAAGATCGGTAGGTAGGTAGATAGGTAGGTAGGTAGATAGATAGAAAGAGATAGGTAGGTAGGTAGGTAGATAGATAGATACAGATAGGTAGGTAGATAGATAGATACAGATAGGTAGGTAGGTAGATAGATAGATAGAGATAGGTAGGTAGATAGATAGATAGAGATAGGTAGGTAGGTAGATTGATAGATACAGATAGGTAGGTAGGTAGATAGATTGATACAGATAGGTAGTTAGATAGATAGATAGATAGATAGATAGATAGATAGATAGATAGATAGATAGATAGATAGATAGATAGATAGATAGATAGATAGATAGATAGATAAAGATCGGTAGGTAGGTAGGTAGATAGATAGAGATAGTTAGGTAGGTAGGTAGATAGATAGAGATAGATAGGTAGGTAGATTGATAGAGACAGATAGGTAGGTAGGTAGATAGATAGAAAGAGATAGGTAGGTAGGTAGGTAGATAGATAGATACAGATAGGTAGGTAGGTAGATAGATAGATACAGATAGGTAGGTAGGTAGATAGATAGATACAGATAGGTAGGTAGGTAGGTAGATAGATAGAGATAGGTAGGTAGGTAGATAGATAGAGATAAATAGGTAGGTAGATTGATAGATACAGATAGGTAGGTAGGTAGATAGATAGATACAGATAGGTAGGTAGGTAGATAGATAGAGATAGGTAGGTAGGTAGGTAGGTAGATACAGATAGGTAGGTAGGTAGATAGATAGATACAGATAGGTAGGTAGATAGATAGATAGAGATAGGTAGGTAGGTAGATAGATAGATAGAGATAGGTAGGTAGGTAGATAGATAGATAGAGACAGGTAGGTAGGTAGATAGATAGATAGAGATAGGTAGGTAGGTAAATTGATAGATACAGATAGGTAGGTAGGTAGATAGATAGATACAGATAGGTAGGTAGGTAGATAGATAGATAGAGATAGGTAGGTAGGTAGGTAGATAGAGATAGGTAAGTAAGTAGGTTGATAGATACAGATAGGTAGGTAGGTAGATAGATAAATACAGATATGTAGGTAGGTAGATAGATAGATAGAGATAGGTAGGTAGGTAAATTGATAGATGCAGATAGGTAGGTAGGTAGATAGATAGATAGAGATAGGTAGGTAGGTAGATTGAGAGATACAGATAGGTAGGTAGGTAGATAGATAGATACAGATAGGTAGGTAGGTAGATTGATAGAGATAGGCAGGTAGGTAGATAGATAGAGATAGGTAGGTAGGTATGTAGATAGAGATAGGTATGTAGGTAGATAGATAGATAGAGATAGGTAGGTAGGTAGATAGATAGATACAGATAGGTAGGTAGGTAGATAGATAGATACAGGTAGGTAGGTAGGTAGGTAGGTAGAAAGAGATAGGTAGGTAAGTAGGTAGATAGATACAGATAGGTAGGTAGGTAGATAGATAAATACAGATAGGTAGGTAGGTAGATAGATAGGTAGGTAGATTGATAGATAGAGATAGGTAGGTAGGTAGATAGATAGATAGAGATAGGTAGGTAGGCAGATAGATAGATAGAGATAGGTAGGTAGGTAAATTGATAGATACAGATAGGTAGGTAGGTAGATAGATAGATAGAGATAGGTAGGTAGGTAGATTGAGAGATACAGATAGGTAGGTAGGTAGGTAGATAGATACAGATAGGTAGGTAGGTAGATAGATAGATACAGATAGGTAGGTAGGTAGATTGATAGATAGAGATAGGTAGGTAGGTAGATAGATAGATAGAGATAGGTAGGTAGGTAGGTAGGTAGATAGATAGAGATAGGTAGGTAGGTTGATAGATAGATACAGATAGGTAGGTAGGTAGATAGATAGATACAGATAGGTAGGTAGGTAGATAGATAGATAGAGATAGGTAGGTAGGTGGGTAGGTAGATAGAGATAGGTAGGTAAGTAGGTAGATAGATACAGATAGGTAGGTAGGTAGATAGATAAATACAGATATGTAGGTAGGCAGATAGATAGATAGAGATAGGTATGTAGGTAGATTGATAGATAGAGATAGGTAGGTAGGTAAATAGATAGAGATAGGTAGGTAGGTAGATAGATAGATAGAGATAGGTAGGTAGGTAAATTGATAGATACAGATAGGTAGGTAGGTAGGTAGATAGATAGAGATAGGTAGGTAGGTAGATTGATAGATACAGATAGGTAGGTAGGTAGATAGATAGATAGAGATAGGTAGGTAGGTAGATTGATAGATACAGATAGGTAGGTAGGTAGATAGATACAGATAGGTAGGTAGGTAGAGAGATAGATACAGATATGTAGGTAGGTAGATAGATAGATAGAGATAGGTAGGTAGGTAGATAGATAGAGATAGGTAGGTAGGCAGATAGATAGATAGAGATAGGTAGGTAGGTAGATAGATCGATACAGATAGGTAGGTAGGTAGATTGATAGAGATAGGCAGGTAGGTAGATAGATAGATAGAGATAGGTAGGTAGGTAGGTAGATAGAAAGAGATAGGTAGGTAGGTAGATTGAGAGATACAGATAGGTAGGTAGGTAGATAGATAGATACAGATAGGTAGGTAGGTAGATTGATAGAGATAGGCAGGTAGGTAGATAGATAGATAGAGATAGGTAGGTAGGTAGATATAGATAGAGATAGGTAGGTAGGTAGATAGATAGATAGAGATTGGTAGGTAGGTAAATTGATAGATACAGATAGGTAGGTAGGTAGATAGATAGATACAGATAGGTAGGTAGGTAGATAGATAGATAGATATAGGGGGTAGGTAGGTAGGTAGGTAGATAGAGATAGGTAGGTAAGTAGGTAGATAGATACAGATAGGTAGGTAGGTAGATAGACAAATACAGATAGGTAGGTAGGTAGATAGATAGATAGAGATAGATAGGCAGGTAGATTGATAGATAGAGATAGGTAGGTAGGTAGATAGATAGATAGAGATAGGTAGGTAGGCAGATAGATAGATACAGATAGGTAGGTAGATAGATAGATACAGATAGGTAGGTAGGTAGATAGATAGATACAGATAGGTAGGTAGGTAGATTGATAGATACAGATAGGTAGGTAGGTAGATAGATAGATACAGATAGGTAGGTAGATAGATAGATAGAGATAGGTAGGTAGGTAGATAGATAGATAGAGATAGGTAGGTAGGTTGATAGATACAGATAGGTAGGTAGGTAGATAGATAGATACAGATAGGTAGGTAGGTAGATAGATAGATACAGATAGGTAGGTAGGAAGGTAGATAGATACAGATAGGTAGGTATGTAGATAGATAGATAGAGATAGGTAGGTAGGTAGATTGATAGATACAGATAGGTAGGTAGGTAGATAGATAGATACAGATAGGTAGTTAGATAGATAGATAGATAGTTAGATAGATAGATAGATAGATAGATAGATAGATAAAGATAGGTAGGTAGGTAGGTAGATAGATAGAGATAGTTAGGTAGGTAGGTAGATAGAGATAGATAGGTAGGTAGATTGATAGAGACAGATAGGTAGGTAGGTAGATAGATAGAAAGAGATAGGTAGGTAGGTAGGTCGATAGATAGATACAGATAGGTAGGTAGGTAGATAGATAGATACAGATAGGTAGGTAGGTAGATAGATAGATACAGATAGGTAGGTAGGTAGGTAGATAGATAGAGATAGGTAGGTAGGTAGATAGATAGAGATATATAGGTAGGTAGATTGATAGATACAGATAGGTAGGTAGGTAGGTAGATAGATAGATACAGATAGGTAGGTAGGTAGATAGATAAAGATAGGTAGGTAGGTAGGTAGATAGATACAGATAGGTAGGTAGGTAGATAGATAGATACAGATAGGTTGGTAGGTAGATAGATAGATAGAGATAGGTAGGTATATAGATAGATAGATAGAGATAGGTAGGTAGGTAGGTAGGTAGATAGATAGAGATAGGTAGGTAGGTAAATTGATAGATACAGATAGGTAGGTAGGTAGATAGACAGATACAGATAGGTAGGTAGGTAGATAGATAGATAGAGATAGGTAGGTAGGTAGGTAGATAGATATAGGTAGGTAAGTAGGTAGATAGATACAGATAGGTAGGTAGGTAGATAGATAAATACAGATATGTAGGTAGGTAGATAGATAGATAGAGATAGGTAGGTAGGTTTATTGATAGATAGAGATAGGTAGGTAGGTAGATAGATAGAGATAGGTAGGTAGGTAGATAGATAGATAGAGATAGGTAGGTAGGTAAATTGATAGATACAGATAGGTAGGTAGGTAGATAGATAGATAGAGATAGGTAGGTAAGTAGATTGAAAGATACAGATAGGTAGGTAGGTAGATAGATAGATAGAGATAGGTAGGTAGGTAGATTGATAGATACAGATAGGTAGGTAGGTAGATAGATAGATACAGATAGGTAGGTAGGTAGATAGATAGATACAGATATGTAGGTAGGTAGATAGATAGATAGAGATAGGTAGGTAGGTAGATTGATAGATACAGATAGGTAGCTAGGTAGATAGATAGATACAGATAGGTAGGTAGGTAGATAGATAGATACAGATAGGAAGGTAGGTAGATAGATAGATACAGAGAGGTAGGTAGGTAGATAGATAGATACAGATAGGTAGGTAGGTATATTGATAGATAGAGATAGGTAGGTAGGTAGATAGATACAGATAGGTAGGTAGGTAGGTAGATAGATAGAGATAGTTAGGTAGGTAGGTAGATAGATACAGATAGGTAGGTAGGTAGATAGATAGATAGCGATAGGTAGGTAGGTAGATAGATAGAGATAGGTAGGTAGGTAGGTAGATTGATAGAGACAGATAGGAAGGTAGGTAGATAGATAGATAGAGATAGGTAGGTAGGTAGATAGATAGAGATAGGTAGGTAGGTAGATAGATAGAGACAGATAGGTAGGTAGGTAGGTAGGTAGATAGAGATAGGTAGGTAGGTAGATTGATAGATACAGATAGGTAGATAGGTAGGTAGATAGATAGATACAGATAGGTAGGTACCTAGGTAGATAGATACAGATAGGTAGGTAGGTAGGTAGGTATATAGATAGAGATAGTTAGGTAGGTAGGTAGATAGATACAGATAGGTAGGTAGGTAGATAGATAGATACAGATAGGTAGGTAGGTAGGTAGATAGATAGAGATAGGTAAGTAGGTAGTTAAATAGATAGATAGAGATAGGTAGGTAGATTGATAGATAGAGATAGGTAGGTAGGTAGATAGATAGAGACAGATAGGTAGGTAGGTAGGTAGATAGATAGAGATAGGTAGGTAGGTAGATTGATAGATACAGATAGGTAGGTAGGTAGATAGATAGATACAGATAGGTAGGTAGGTAGATTGATAGATAGAGATAGGTAGGTAGGTAGGTAGGTAGATAGATAGATAGAGGTAGGTAGGTAGGTAGATTGATAGATAGAGATAGGTAGGTAGGTAGATAGATAGATAGAGATAGGTAGGTAGGTAGATAGATAGATACAGATAGGTAGTTAGATAGATAGATAGATAGATAGATAGATAGATAGATAGATAGATAGATAGATAGATAGATAGATAGATAGATAGATAGATAAAGATAGGTAGGTAGGTAGGTAGATAGATAGAGATAGTTAGGTAGGTAGGTAGATAGAGATAGATAGGTAGGTAGATTGATAGAGACAGATAGGTAGGTAGGTAGATAGATAGAAAGAGATAGGTAGGTAGGTAGATAGATAGATACAGATAGGTAGGTAGGTAGATAGATAGATACAGATAGGTAGGTAGGTAGGTAGATAGATAGAGATAGGTAGGTAGGTAGATAGATAGATACAGATAGGTAGGTAGGTAGATAGATAGATACAGATATGTAGGTAGGTAGATAGATAGATAGATAGAGATAGGTAGGTAGGTAGATTGATAGATACAGATAGGTAGCTAGGTAGATAGATAGATACAGATAGGTAGGTAGGTAGATTGATAGATACAGATAGGAAGGTAGGTAGATAGATAGATACAGAGAGGTAGGTAGGTAGATAGATAGATACAGATAGGTAGGTAGGTATATTGATAGATAGAGATAGGTAGGTAGGTAGATAGATACAGATAGGTAGGTAGGTAGGTAGATAGATAGAGATAGTTAGGTAGGTAGGTAGATAGATACAGATAGGTAGGTAGGTAGGTAGATAGATAGCGATAGGTAGGTAGGTAGATAGATAGAGATAGGTAGGTAGGTAGGTAGATTGATAGAGACAGATAGGAAGGTACGTAGATAGATAGAAAGAGATAGGTAGGTAGGTAGGTAGATAGATAGATACAGATAGGTAGGTAGGTAGATAGATAGATAGAGATAGGTAGGTAGGTAGATAGATAGAGATAGTTAGGTAGGTAGATAGATAGAGACAGATAGGTAGGTAGGTAGGTAGATAGATAGAGATAGGTAGGTAGGTAGATTGATAGATACAGATAGGTAGATAGGTAGGTAGATAGATAGATACAGATAGGTAGGTACCTAGGTAGATAGATACAGATAGGTAGGTAGGTAGGTAGGTAGATAGATAGAGATAGTTAGGTAGGTAGGTAGATAGATACAGATAGGTAGGTAGGTAGATAGATAGATACAGATAGGTAGGTAGGTAGGTAGATAGATAGAGATAGGTAGGTAGGTAGTTAAATAGATAGATAGAGATAGGTAGGTAGATTGATAGATAGAGATAGGTAGGTAGGTAGATAGATAGAGACAGATAGGTAGGCAGATAGGTAGATAGATAGAGATAGGTAGGTAGGTAGATTGATAGATACAGATAGGTAGGTAGGTAGATAGATAGATACAGATAGGTAGGTAGGTAGATTGATAGATAGAGATAGGTAGGTAGGTAGGTAGATAGATAGATAGAGGTAGGTAGGTAGGTAGATTGATAGATAGAGATAGGTAGGTAGGTAGATAGATAGAGATAGGTAGGTAGGTAGATAGATAGATACAGATAGGTAGTTAGATAGATAGATAGATAGATAGATAGATAGATAGATAGATAGATAGATAGATAGATAGATAGATAAAGATAGGTAGGTAGGTAGGTAGATAGATAGAGATAGTTAGGTAGGTAGATAGGTAGATAGAGATAGATAGGTAGGTAGATTGATAGAGACAGATAGGTAGGTAGGTAGATAGATAGAAAGAGATAGGTAGGTAGGTAGGTAGATAGATAGATACAGATAGGTAGGTAGGTAGATAGATAGATACAGATAGGTAGGTAGGTAGATAGATAGATACAGATAGGTAGGTAGGTAGGTAGATAGATAGAGATAGGTAGGTAGGTAGATAGATAGATACAGATAGGTAGGTAGGTAGATAGATAGATACAGATATGTAGGTAGGTAGATAGATAGATAGAGATAGGTAGGTAGGTAGATTGATAGATACAGATAGGTAGCTAGGTAGATAGATAGATACAGATAGGTAGGTAGGTAGATAGATAGATACAGATAGGAAGGTAGGTAGATAGATAGATACAGAGAGGTAGGTAGGTAGATAGATAGATACAGATAGGTAGGTAGGTATATTGATAGATAGAGATAGGTAGGTAGGTAGATAGATACAGATAGGTAGGTAGGTAGGTAGATAGATAGAGATAGTTAGGTAGGTAGGTAGATAGATACAGATAGGTAGGTAGGTAGGTAGATAGATAGCGATAGGTAGGTAGGTAGATAGATAGAGATAGGTAGGTAGGTAGGTAGATTGATAGAGACAGATAGGAAGGTAGGTAGATAGATAGAAAGAGATAGGTAGGTAGGTAGGTAGGTAGATAGATAGATACAGATATGTAGGTAGGTAGATAGATAGATAGAGATAGGTAGGTAGGTAGATAGATAGAGATAGGTAGGTAGGTAGATAGATAGAGACAGATAGGTAGGTAGGTAGGTAGATAGATAGAGATAGGTAGGTAGGTAGATTGATAGATACAGATAGGTAGATAGGTAGGTAGATAGATAGATACAGATAGGTAGGTACATAGGTAGATAGATACAGATAGGTAGGTAGGTAGGTAGATAGATAGAGATAGTTAGGTAGGTAGGTAGATAGATACAGATAGGTAGGTAGGTAGATAGATAGATACAGATAGGTAGGTAGGTAGGTAGGTAGATAGATAGAGATAGGTAGGTAGGTAGTTAAATAGATAGATAGAGATAGGTAGGTAGATTGATAGATAGAGATAGGTAGGTAGGTAGATAGATAGAGACAGATAGGTAGGTAGGTAGGTAGATAGATAGAGATAGGTAGGTAGGTAGATTGATAGATACAGATAGGTAGGTAGGTAGATAGATAGATAGAGATAGGTAGGTAGGTAGGTAGATAGATATAGGTAGGTAAGTAGGTAGATAGATACAGATAGGTAGGTAGGTAGATAGATAAATACAGATAGGTAGGTAGGTAGATAGATAGATAGAGATAGATAGGTAGGTAGATTGATAGATAGAGATAGGTAGGTAGGCAGATAGATAGATAGAGATAGGTAGGTAGGTAAATTGATAGATACAGATAGGTAGGTAGGTAGATTTATAGACACAAATAGGTAGGTAGGTAGATAGATAGATAGAGATAGGTAGGTAGGTAGATTGATAGATACAGATAGGTAGGTAGGTAGATAGATAGATACAGATAGGTAGGTAGGTAGATAGATAGATAGATACAGATATGTAGGTAGGTAGATAGATAGATAGAGATAGGTAGGTAGGTAGATGGATAGATACAGATAGGTAGGTAGGTAGATAGATAGATAGAGATAGGTAGGAAGGTAGATTGATAGATACAGATAGGTAGGTAGGGAGATAGATAGATACAGATAGGTAGGTAGGTAGATTGATAGATAGAGATAGGTAGGTAGGTAGATAGATAGATAGAGATACGTAGGTAGGTAGGTAGATAGATAGAGATAGGTAGGTAGGTAGATAGATAGATAGATAGAGATAGGTAGGTAGGTAGATAGATAGATAGAGATAGGTAGGTAGGTAAATTGATAGATACAGATAGGTAGGTAGGTAGATAGATAGATACAGATAGGTAGGTAGGTAGATAGATAGATAGAGAAAGGTAGGTAGGTAGGTAGATAGATATAGGTAGGTAAGTAGGTAGATAGATACAGATAGGTAGGTAGGTAGATAGATAAATACAGATAGGTAGGTAGGTAGATAGATAGATAGAGATAGATAGGTAGGTAGATTGATAGATAGAGATAGGTAGGTAGGCAGATAGATAGATAGAGATAGATAGGTAGGCAGATAGATAGATAGAGATAGGTAGGTAGGTAGGTAGATAGATATAGATAGGTAAGTAGGTAGATAGATACAGATAGGTAGGTAGGTAGATAGATAAATACAGATAGGTAGGTAGGTAGATAGATAGATAGAGATAGATAGGTAGGTAGATTGATAGATAGAGATAGGTAGGTAGGCAGATAGATAGATAGAGATAGATAGGTAGGCAGATAGATAGATAGAGATAGGTAGGTAGGTAAATTGATAGATACAGATAGGTAGGTAGGTAGATTGATAGACACAGATAGGTAGGTAGGTAGATAGATAGATAGAGATAGGTAGGTAGGTAGATAGATAGATAGAGATAGATAGGTAGGCAGATAGATAGATAGAGATAGGTAGGTAGGTAAATTGATAGATACAGATAGGTAGGTAGGTAGATTGATAGACACAGATAGGTAGGTAGGTAGATAGATAGATACAGATAGGTAGGTAGGTTGATAGATAGATACAGATAGGTAGGTAGGTAGGTAGATAGATAGAGATAGGTAGGTAGGTAGATAGATAGATAGAGATAGGTAGGTAGGTAGGTAGATAGATATAGGTAGGTAAGTAGGTAGATAGATACAGATAGGTAGGTAGGTAGATAGATAAATACAGATAGGTAGGTAGGTAGATAGATAGATAGAGATAGATAGGTAGGTAGATTGATAGATAGAGATAGGTAGGTAGGCAGATAGATAGATAGAGATAGGTAGGTAGGTAAATTGATAGATACAGATAGGTAGGTAGGTAGATTGATAGACACAGATAGGTAGGTAGGTAGATAGATAGATAGAGATAGGTAGGTATGTAGATTGATAGATACAGATAGGTAGGTAGGTAGATAGATAGATACAGATAGGTAGGTAGGTAGATAGATAGATAGATACAGATATGTAGGTAGGTAGATAGATAGATAGAGATAGGTAGGTAGGTAGATGGATAGATACAGATAGGTAGGTAGGTAGATAGATAGATAGAGATAGGTAGGTAGGTAGATTGATAGATACAGATAGGTAGGTAGGGAGATAGATAGATAGAGATAGGTAGGTAGGTAGATAGATAGATAGAGATACGTAGGTAGGTAGGTAGATAGATAGAGATAGGTAGGTAGGTAGATAGATAGATAGATAGAGATAGGTAGGTAGGTAGGTAGATAGATAGATCGAGATAGGTAGGTAGGTAAATTGATAGATACAGATAGGTAGGTAGGTAGATAGATAGATACAGATAGGTAGGTAGGTAGATAGATAGATAGAGATAGGTAGGTAGGTAGGTAGATAGATATAGGTAGGTAAGTAGGTAGATAGATACAGATAGGTAGGTAGGTAGATAGATAAATACAGATAGGTAGGTAGGTAGATAGATAGATAGAGATAGATAGGTAGGTAGATTGATAGATAGAGATAGGTAGGTAGGCAGATAGATAGATAGAGATAGATAGGTAGGCAGATAGATAGATAGAGATAGGTAGGTAGGTAGGTAGATAGATATAGATAGGTAAGTAGGTAGATAGATACAGATAGGTAGGTAGGTAGATAGATAAATACAGATAGGTAGGTAGGTAGATAGATAGATAGAGATAGATAGGTAGGTAGATTGATAGATAGAGATAGGTAGGTAGGCAGATAGATAGATAGAGATAGATGGGTAGGCAGATAGATAGATAGAGATAGGTAGGTAGGTAAATTGATAGATACAGATAGGTAGGTAGGTAGATTGATAGACACAGATAGGTAGGTAGGTAGATAGATAGATAGAGATAGGTAGGTAGGTAGATAGATAGATAGAGATAGATAGGTAGGCAGATAGATAGATAGAGATAGGTAGGTAGGTAAATTGATAGATACAGATAGGTAGGTAGGTAGATTGATAGATAGATACAGATATGTAGGTAGGTAGATAGATAGATAGAGATAGGTAGGTAGGTAGATATATAGATACAGATAGGTAGGTAGGTAGATAGATAGATAGATAGATAGAGATAGGTAGGTAGGTAGGTAGATAGATATAGGTAGGTAAGTAGGTAGAAAGATACAGATAGGTAGGTAGGTAGATAGATAAATACAGATAGGTAGGTAGGTAGATAGATAGATATAGGTAGGTAAGTAGGTAGATAGATACAGATAGGTAGGTAGGTAGATAGATAAATACAGATAGGTAGGTAGGTAGATAGATAGATAGAGATAGATAGGTAGGTAGATTGATAGATAGAGATAGGTAGGTAGGCAGATAGATAGATAGAGATAGGTAGGTAGGTAAATTGATAGATACAGATAGGTAGGTAGGTAGATTGATAGACACAGATAGGTAGGTAGGTAGATAGATAGATAGAGATAGGTAGGTAGGTAGATTGATAGATACAGATAGGTAGGTAGGTAGATAGATAGATACAGATAGGTAGGTAGGTAGATAGATAGATAGATACAGATATGTAGGTAGGTAGATAGATAGATAGAGATAGGTAGGTAGGTAGATGGATAGATACAGATAGGTAGGTAGGTAGATAGATAGATACAGATAGGTAGGTAGGTAGATAGATAGATAGATACAGATATGTAGGTAGGTAGATAGATAGATAGAGATAGGTAGGTAGGTAGATATATAGATACAGATAGGTAGGTAGGTAGATAGATAGAGACAGATAGGTAGGTAGGTAGGTAGATAGATAGAGATAGGTAGGTAGGTAGATTGATAGATACAGATAGGTAGGTAGGTAGATAGATAGATAGAGATAGGTAGGTAGGTAGGTAGATAGATATAGGTAGGTAAGTAGGTAGATAGATACAGATAGGTAGGTAGGTACATAGATAAATACAGATAGGTAGGTAGGTAGATAGATAGATAGAGATAGATAGGTAGGTAGATTGATAGATAGAGATAGGTAGGTAGGCAGATAGATAGATAGAGATAGGTAGGTAGGTAAATTGATAGATACAGATAGGTAGGTAGGTAGATTGATAGACACAGATAGGTAGGTAGGTAGATAGATAGATAGAGATAGGTGGGTAGGTAGATTGATAGATACAGATAGGTAGGTAGGTAGATAGATAGATACAGATAGGTAGGTAGGTAGATAGATAGATAGATACAGATATGTAGGTAGGTAGATAGATAGATAGAGATAGGTAGGTAGGTAGATGGATAGATACAGATAGGTAGGTAGGTAGATAGATAGATAGAGATAGGTAGGTAGGTAGATTGATAGATACAGATAGGTAGGTAGGGAGATAGATAGATACAGATAGGTAGGTAGGTAGATTGATAGATAGAGATAGGTAGGTAGGTAGATAGATAGATAGAGATACGTAGGTAGGTAGGTAGATAGATAGAGATAGGTAGGTAGGTAGATAGATAGATAGATAGAGATAGGTAGGTAGGTAGATAGATAGATAGAGATAGGTAGGTAGGTAAATTGATAGATACAGATAGGTAGGTAGGTAGATAGATAGATACAGATAGGTAGGTAGGTAGATAGATAGATAGAGAAAGGTAGGTAGGTAGGTAGATAGATATAGGTAGGTAAGTAGGTAGATAGATACAGATAGGTAGGTAGGTAGATAGATAAATACAGATAGGTAGGTAGGTAGATAGATAGATAGAGATAGATAGGTAGGTAGATTGATAGATAGAGATAGGTAGGTAGGCAGATAGATAGATAGAGATAGATAGGTAGGCAGATAGATAGATAGAGATAGGTAGGTAGGTAGGTAGATAGATATAGATAGGTAAGTAGGTAGATAGATACAGATAGGTAGGTAGGTAGATAGATAAATACAGATAGGTAGGTAGGTAGATAGATAGATAGAGATAGATAGGTAGGTAGATTGATAGATAGAGATAGGTAGGTAGGCAGATAGATAGATAGAGATAGATAGGTAGGCAGATAGATAGATAGAGATAGGTAGGTAGGTAAATTGATAGATACAGATAGGTAGGTAGGTAGATTGATAGACACAGATAGGTAGGTAGGTAGATAGATAGATAGAGATAGGTAGGTAGGTAGATAGATAGATAGAGATAGATAGGTAGGCAGATAGATAGATAGAGATAGGTAGGTAGGTAAATTGATAGATACAGATAGGTAGGTAGGTAGATTGATAGACACAGATAGGTAGGTAGGTAGATAGATAGATACAGATAGGTAGGTAGGTTGATAGATAGATACAGATAGGTAGGTAGGTAGGTAGATAGATAGAGATAGGTAGGTAGGTAGATAGATAGATAGAGATAGGTAGGTAGGTAGGTAGATAGATATAGGTAGGTAAGTAGGTAGATAGATACAGATAGGTAGGTAGGTAGATAGATAAATACAGATAGGTAGGTAGGTAGATAGATAGATAGAGATAGATAGGTAGGTAGATTGATAGATAGAGATAGGTAGGTAGGCAGATAGATAGATAGAGATAGGTAGGTAGGTAAATTGATAGATACAGATAGGTAGGTAGGTAGATTGATAGACACAGATAGGTAGGTAGGTAGATAGATAGATAGAGATAGGTAGGTATGTAGATTGATAGATACAGATAGGTAGGTAGGTAGATAGATAGATACAGATAGGTAGGTAGGTAGATAGATAGATAGATACAGATATGTAGGTAGGTAGATAGATAGATAGAGATAGGTAGGTAGGTAGATGGATAGATACAGATAGGTAGGTAGGTAGATAGATAGATAGAGATAGGTAGGTAGGTAGATTGATAGATACAGATAGGTAGGTAGGGAGATAGATAGATAGAGATAGGTAGGTAGGTAGATAGATAGATAGAGATACGTAGGTAGGTAGGTAGATAGATAGAGATAGGTAGGTAGGTAGATAGATAGATAGATAGAGATAGGTAGGTAGGTAGGTAGATAGATAGATCGAGATAGGTAGGTAGGTAAATTGATAGATACAGATAGGTAGGTAGGTAGATAGATAGATACAGATAGGTAGGTAGGTAGATAGATAGATAGAGATAGGTAGGTAGGTAGGTAGATAGATATAGGTAGGTAAGTAGGTAGATAGATACAGATAGGTAGGTAGGTAGATAGATAAATACAGATAGGTAGGTAGGTAGATAGATAGATAGAGATAGATAGGTAGGTAGATTGATAGATAGAGATAGGTAGGTAGGCAGATAGATAGATAGAGATAGATAGGTAGGCAGATAGATAGATAGAGATAGGTAGGTAGGTAGGTAGATAGATATAGATAGGTAAGTAGGTAGATAGATACAGATAGGTAGGTAGGTAGATAGATAAATACAGATAGGTAGGTAGGTAGATAGATAGATAGAGATAGATAGGTAGGTAGATTGATAGATAGAGATAGGTAGGTAGGCAGATAGATAGATAGAGATAGATGGGTAGGCAGATAGATAGATAGAGATAGGTAGGTAGGTAAATTGATAGATACAGATAGGTAGGTAGGTAGATTGATAGACACAGATAGGTAGGTAGGTAGATAGATAGATAGAGATAGGTAGGTAGGTAGATAGATAGATAGAGATAGATAGGTAGGCAGATAGATAGATAGAGATAGGTAGGTAGGTAAATTGATAGATACAGATAGGTAGGTAGGTAGATTGATAGATAGATACAGATATGTAGGTAGGTAGATAGATAGATAGATATAGGTAGGTAGGTAGATATATAGATACAGATAGGTAGGTAGGTAGATAGATAGATAGATAGATAGAGATAGGTAGGTAGGTAGGTAGATAGATATAGGTAGGTAAGTAGGTAGAAAGATACAGATAGGTAGGTAGGTAGATAGATAAATACAGATAGGTAGGTAGGTAGATAGATAGATAGAGATAGATAGGTAGGTAGATTGATAGATAGAGATAGGTAGGTAGGCAGATAGATAGATAGAGATAGGTAGGTAGGTAAATTGATAGATACAGATAGGTAGGTAGGTAGATTGATAGACACAGATAGGTAGGTAGGTAGATAGATAGATAGAGATAGGTAGGTAGGTAGATTGATAGATACAGATAGGTAGGTAGGTAGATAGATAGATACAGATAGGTAGGTAGGTAGATAGATAGATAGATACAGATATGTAGGTAGGTAGATAGATAGATAGAGATAGGTAGGTAGGTAGATGGATAGATACAGATAGGTAGGTAGGTAGATAGATAGATAGAGATAGGTAGGTAGGTAGATTGATAGATACAGATAGGTAGGTAGGGAGATAGATAGATACAGATAGGTAGGTAGGTAGATTGATAGATAGAGATAGGTAGGTAGGTAGATAGATAGATAGAGATACGTAGGCAGGTAGGTAGATAGATAGAGATAGGTAGGTAGGTAGGTAGATAGATAGATAGATAGAGATAGGTAGGTAGGTAGGTAGATAGATAGATAGAGATAGGTAGGTAGGTAAATTGATAGATACAGATAGGTAGGTAGGTAGATAGATAGATACAGATAGGTAGGTAGGTAGATAGATAGATAGAGATAGGTAGGTAGGTAGGTAGATAGATATAGGTAGGTAAGTAGGTAGATAGATACAGATAGGTAGGTAGGTAGATAGATAAATACAGATAGGTAGGTAGGTAGATAGATAGATAGAGATAGATAGGTAGGTAGATTGATAGATAGAGATAGGTAGGTAGGCAGATAGATAGATAGAGATAGATAGGTAGGCAGATAGATAGATAGAGATAGGTAGGTAGGTAGGTAGATAGATATAGATAGGTAAGTAGGTAGATAGATACAGATAGGTAGGTAGGTAGATAGATAAATACAGATAGGTAGGTAGGTAGATAGATAGATAGATAGAGATAGATAGGTAGGTAGATTGATAGATAGAGATAGGTAGGTAGGCAGATAGATAGATAGAGATAGATAGGTAGGCAGATAGATAGATAGAGATAGGTAGGTAGGTAAATTGATAGATACAGATAGGTAGGTAGGTAGATTGATAGACACAGATAGGTAGGTAGGTAGATAGATAGAGATAGGTAGGTAGGTAGATAGATAGATAGAGATAGATAGGTAGGCAGATAGATAGATAGAGATAGGTAGGTAGGTAAATTGATAGATACAGATAGGTAGGTAGGTAGATTGATAGACACAGATAGGAAGGTAGGTAGATAGATAGATACAGATAGGTAGGTAGGTAGATAGATAGATACAGATAGGTAGGTAGGTAGGTAGATAGATAGAGATAGGTAGGTAGGTAGATAGATAGAGTTAGGTAGGTAGGTAGATTGATAGATACAGATAGGTAGGTAGGTAGATAGATAGATACAGATAGGTAGGTAGATAGATAGATAGATAGATAGATAGATAGATAGATAGATAGATAGATAGATAGATAGATAGATAGATAGATAGATAGATAGATAGATAAAGATAGGTAGGTAGGTAGGGAGATAGATAGAGATAGTTAGGTAGGTAGGTAGATAGATAGAGATAGATAGGTAGGTAGGTAGGTAGATAGATACAGATAGGTAGGTAGGTAGATAAATAGAGATAGGTAGGTAGGTAGATTGATAGATACAGATAGGTAGGTAGGTAGACAGATAGATAGATACAGATAGGTAGGTAGGTAGATAGATAGATACAGATAGGTTGGTAGGTAGGTAGATAGATAGAGATAGGTAGGTAGGTAGATAGATAGATAGAGATAGGTAGGTAGGTAGATTGATAGATAGAGATAGGTAGGTAGGTAGATAGATAGAGACAGATAGGTAGGTAGGTAGGTAGATAGATAGAGATAGGTAGGTAGGTAGATAGATAGATACAGATAGGTAGGTAGGTAGATTGATAGATAGATAGAGATAGGCAGGTAGGTAGATAGATAGATAGAGATAGGTAGGTAGGTAGGTAGATAGATAGAGATAGGTAGGTAGGTAGATAGATAGATAGAGATAGGTAGGTAGGTAGATAGATAGATAGAGATAGGTAGGTAGGTAAATTGATAGATACAGATAGGTAGGTAGGTAGATAGATAGATACAGATAGGTAGGTAGGTAGATAGATAGATAGAGATAGGTAGGTAGGTAGGTCGGTAGATAGAGATAGGTAGGTATGTAGGTAGATACATACAGATAGGTAGGTAGGTAGATAGATAAATACAGATAGGTAGGTAGGTAGATAGATAGATAGAGATAGATAGGTAGGTAGATTGATAGATAGAGATAGGTAGGTAGGTAGATAGATAGAGATACGTAGGTAGGTAGGTAGATAGATAGAGATAGGTAGGTAGGTAGATAGATAGATAGATAGATAGATAGAGATAGGTAGGTAGGTAGATAGATAGATAGAGATAGGTAGGTAGGTAAATTGATAGATACAGATAGGTAGGTAGGTAGATAGATAAATACAGATAGGTAGGTAGGTAGATAGATAAATAGAGATAGATAGGTAGGTAGATTGATAGATAGAGATAGGTAGGTAGGCAGATAGATAGATAGAGATAGATAGGTAGGCAGATAGATAGATAGAGATAGGTAGGTAGGTAAATTGATAGATACAGATAGGTAGGTAGGTAGATTGATAGACACAGATAAGTAGGTAGGTAGATAGATAGATAGAGATATGTAGGTAGGTAGATTGATAGATACAGATAGGTAGGTAGGTAGATAGATAGATACAGATAAGTAGGTAGGTAGATAGATAGAGATAGGTAGGTAGGTAGGTAGATAGATACAGATAGGTAGGTAGGTAGATAGATAGATACAGATAGGTAGGTAGGTAGATTGATAGATAGAGATAGGTAGGTAGGTAGATAAATAGATAGAGATAGGTAGGTAGGTAGGTAGATAGATAGATAGAGATAGGTAGGTAGGTAGATAGATAGATAGAGATAGGTAGGTAGGTAAATTGATAGATACAGATAGGTAGGTAGGTAGATAGATAGATACAGATAGGTTGGTAGGTAGATAGATAGATAGAGATAGGTAGGTAGGTAGATAGAGATAGGTAGGTAAGTAGGTAGATAGATACAGATAGGTAGGTAGGTAGATAGATAGAGATATATAGGTAGGTAGATTGATAGATACAGATAGGTAGGTAGGTAGGTAGATAGATACAGATAGGTAGGTAGGTAGATAGATAGATACAGATAGGTAGGTAGATAGATAGATAGAGATAGGTAGGTAGGTAGATAGATAGATAGAGATAGGTAGGTAGGTAGGTAGGTAGATAGATAGAGATAGGTAGGTAGGTAGAGAGATAGATAGAGATAGGTTGGTAGGTAGATAGATAGATAGAGATAGGTAGGTAGGTAGATAGAGATAGGTAGGTAAGTAGGTAGATAGATACAGATAGGTAGGTAGGTAGATAGATAGAGATATATAGGTAGGTAGATTGATAGATACAGATAGGTAGGTAGGTAGATAGATAGATACAGATAGGTAGGTAGGTAGATAGATAGAGATAGGTAGGTAGGTAGGTAGATAGATACAGATAGGTAGGTAGGTAGATAGATAGATACAGATAGGTAGGTAGATAGATAGATAGAGATAGGTAGGTAGGTAGATAGATAGATAGAGATAGGTAGGTAGGTAGGTAGGTAGGTAGGTAGATAGATAGAGATAGGTAGGTAGGTAGAGAGATAGATAGAGATAGGTAGGTAGGTAGATAGATAGATAGAGATAGGTAGGTAGGTAAATTGATAGATACAGATAGGTAGGTAGGTAGATAGATAGATACAGATAGGTAGGTAGGTAGATAGATAGATAGAGATAGGTAGGTAGGTAGGTAGATAGAGATAGGTAGGTAAGTAGGTAGATAGATACAGATAGGTAGGTAGGTAGATAGATAAATACAGATAGGTAGGTAGGTAGATAGATAGATAGAGATAAATAGGTAGGTAGATTGATAGATAGAGATAGGTAGGTAGGTAGATAGATAGATAGAGATACGTAGGTAGGCAGATAGATAGATAGAGATAGGTAGGTAGGTAAATTGATAGATACAGATAGGTAGGTAGGTAGATAGATAGATAGAGATAGGTAGGTAGGTAGATTGAGAGATACAGATAGGTAGGTAGGTAGATAGATAGATAGAGATAGGTAGGTAGGTAGATTGATAGATACAGATAGGTAGGTAGGTAGATAGATAGATACAGATAGGTAGGTAGATAGATAGATACAGATAGGTAGGTAGGTAGATAGATAGATAGAGATAGGTAGGTAGATTGATAGATACAGATAGGTAGGTAGGTAGATAGATACAGATAGGTAGGTAGGTAGATAGATAGATACAGATAGGTAGGTAGGTAGATAGATAGATACAAATAGGTAGGTAGGAAGGTAGATAGATAGAGATAGGTAGGTATGTAGATAGATAGATAGAGATAGGTAGGTAGGTAGATTGATAGATACAGATAGGTAGGTAGGTAGATAGATTGATACAGATAGGTAGTTAGATAGATAGATAGATAGATAGATAGATAGATAGATAGATAGATAGATAGATAGATAGATAGATAGATAGATAAAGATAGGTAGGTAGGTAGGTAGATAGATAGAGATAGTTAGGTAGGTAGGTATATAGATAGAAATAGATAGGTAGGTAGATTGATAGAGACAGATAGGTAGGTAGGTAGATAGATAGAAAGAGATAGGTAGGTAGGTAGGTAGATAGATAGATACAGATAGGTAGGTAGGTAGATAGATAGATACAGATAGGTAGGTAGGTAGATAGATAGATACAGATAGGTAGGTAGGTAGATAGATAGATAGAGATAGGTAGGTAGGTAGATAGATAGATAGAGATAAATAGGTAGGTAGATTGATAGATACAGATAGGTAGGTAGGTAGATAGATAGATACAGATAGGTAGGTAGGTAGATAGATAGAGATAGGTAGGTAGGTAGGTAGATAGATACAGATAGGTAGGTAGGTAGATAGATAGATACAGATAGGTAGGTAGATAGATAGATAGAGATAGGTAGGTAGGTAGATAGATAGATAGAGATAGGTAGGTAGGTAGGTAGGTAGATAGATAGAGATAGGTAGGTAGGTAGATAGATAGAAAGAGATAGGTAGGTAGGTAGATAGATAGATAGAGATAGGTAGGTAGGTAAATTGATAGATACAGATAGGTAGGTAGGTAGATAGATAGATACAGATAGGTAGGTAGGTAGATAGATAGATAGAGATAGGTAGGTAGGTAGGTAGATAGAGATAGGTAAGTAAGTATGTAGATAGATACAGATAGGTAGGTAGGTAGATAGATAAATACAGATATGTAGGTAGGTAGGTAGATAGATAGAGATAGGTAGGTAGGTAAATTGATAGATGCAGATAGGTAGGTAGGTAGATAGATAGATAGAGATAGGTAGGTAGGTAGATTGATAGATACAGATAGGTAGGTAGGTAGATAGATAGATACAGATAGGTAGGTAGATAGATAGATACAGATAGGTAGGTAGGTAGATAGATAGATAGATAGAGATAGGTAGGTAGATTGATAGATACAGATAGGTAGGTAGGTAGATAGATAGATACAGATAGGTAGGTAGGTAGATAGATAGATACAGATAGGTAGGTAGGTAGATAGATAGATACAAATAGGTAGGTAGGAAGGTAGATAGATAGAGATAGGTAGGTATGTAGATAGATAGATAGAGATAGGTAGGTAGGTAGATTGATAGATACAGATAGGTAGGTAGGTAGATAGATTGATACAGATAGGTAGTTAGATAGATAGATAGATAGATAGATAGATAGATAGATAGATAGATAGATAGATAGATAGATAGATAGATAGATAGATAGATAGATAGATAGATAAAGATAGGTAGGTAGGTAGGTAGATAGATAGAGATAGTTAGGTAGGTAGGTATATAGATAGAAATAGATAGGTAGGTAGATTTATAGAGACAGATAGGTAGGTAGGTAGATAGATAGAAAGAAATAGGTAGGTAGGTAGGTAGATAGATAGATACAGATAGGTAGGTAGGTAGATAGATAGATACAGATAGGTAGGTAGGTAGATAGATAGATACAGATAGGTAGGTAGGTAGATAGATAGATAGAGATAGGTAGGTAGGTAGATAGATAGAGATAAATAGGTAGGTAGATTGATAGATACAGATAGGTAGGTAGGTAGATAGATAGATACAGATAGGTAGGTAGGTAGATAGATAGAGATAGGTAGGTAGGTAGGTAGATAGATACAGATAGGTAGGTAGGTAGATAGATAGATACAGATAGGTAGGTAGATAGATAGATAGAGATAGGTAGGTAGGTAGATAGATAGATAGAGATAGGTAGGTAGGTAGGTAGGTAGGTAGATAGAGATAGGTAAGTAGGTAGATAGATAGATAGAGATAGGTAGGTAGGTAGATAGATAGATAGAGATAGGTAGGTAGGTAAATTGATAGATACAGTTAGGTAGGTAGGTAGATAGATAGATACAGATAGGTAGGTAGGTAGATAGATAAATACAGATATGTAGGTAGGTAGATTGATAGATAGAGATAGGTAGGTAGGTAAATTGATAGATGCAGATAGGTAGGTAGGTAGATAGATAGATAGAGATAGGTAGGTAGGTAGATTGAGAGATACAGATAGGTAGGTAGGTAGATAGATACAGATAGGTAGGTAGGTAGATTGATAGAGATAGGAAGGTAGGTAGATAGATAGAGATAGGTAGGTAGGTAGGTAGATAGAGATAGGAATGTAGGTACATAGATAGAGATAGGTAGGTAGGTAGATAGATAGATACAGATAGGTAGGTAGGTAGATAGATAGATACAGATAGGTAGGTAGGTAGATAGATAGATAGAGATAGGTAGGTAGGTAGGTAGGTAGAAAGAGATAGGTAGGTAAGTAGGTAGATAGATACAGATAGGTAGGTAGGTAGATAGATAAATACAGATAGGTAGGTAGGTAGATAGATAGGTAGGTAGATTGATAGATAGAGATAGGTAGGTAGGTAGGTAGATAGATAGATAGAGATAGGTAGGTAGGCAGATAGATAGATAGAGATAGGTAGGTAGGTAAATTGATAGATACAGATAGGTAGGTAGGTAGATAGATAGATAGATAGAGATAGGTAGGTAGGTAGATTGAGAGATACAGATAGGTAGGTAGGTAGGTAGATAGATAGATACAGATAGGTAGGTAGGTAGATAGATACAGATAGGTAGGTAGGTAGATAGATAGATACAGATAGGTAGGTAGGTAGATTGATAGATAGAGATAGGTAGGTAGGTAGATAGATAGATAGAGATAGGTAGGTAGGTAGGTAGGTAGATAGATAGAGATAGGTAGGTAGGTTGATAGATAGATAGAGATAGGTAGGTAGGTAGATAGATAGATAGAGATAGGTAGGTAGGTAAATTGATAGATACAGATAGGTAGGTAGGTAGATAGATAGATACAGATAGGTAGGTAGGTAGATAGATAGATAGAGATAGGTAGGTAGGTAGGTAGGTAGATAGAGATAGGTAGGTAAGTAGGTAGATAGATACAGATAGGTAGGTAGGTAGATAGATAAATACAGATATGTAGGTAGGCAGATAGATAGATAGAGATAGGTATGTAGGTAGATTGATAGATAGAGATAGGTAGGTAGGTAAATAGATAGAGATAGGTAGGTAGGTAGATAGATAGATAGAGATAGGTAGGTAGGTAAATTGATAGATACAGATAGGTAGGTAGGTAGGTAGATAGATAGAGATAGGTAGGTAGGTAGATTGAGAGATACAGATAGGTAGGTAGGTAGGTAGATAGATACAGATAGGTAGGTAGGTAGAGAGATAGATACAGATAGGTAGGTAGGTAGATAGATAGATAGATAGAGATAGGTAGGTAGGTAGATTGAGAGATACAGATAGGTAGGTAGGTAGGTAGATAGATAGATACAGATAGGTAGGTAGGTAGATAGATACAGATAGGTAGGTAGGTAGATTGATAGATACAGATAGGTAGGTAGGTAGATAGATAGATACAGATAGGTAGGTAGGTAGAGAGATAGATACAGATATGTAGGTAGGTAGATAGATAGATAGAGATAGGTAGGTAGATAGATAGAGATAGGTAGGTAGGCAGATAGATAGATAGAGATAGGTAGGTAGGTAGATAGATCGATACAGATAGGTAGGTAGGTAGATTGATAGAGATAGGCAGGTAGGTAGATAGATAGATAGAGATAGGTAGGTAGGTAGGTAGATAGATAGAGATAGGTAGGTAGGTAGATTGAGAGATACAGATAGGTAGGTAGGTAGGTAGATAGATACAGATAGGTAGGTAGGTAGATTGATAGAGATAGGCAGGTAGGTAGATAGATAGATAGAGATAGGTAGGTAGGTAGATAGATAGATAGATATAGGTAGGTAGGTAGGTAGGTAGATAGAGATAGGTAGGTAAGTAGGTAGATAGATACAGATAGGTAGGTAGGTAGATAGATAAATACAGATAGGTAGGTAGGTAGATAGATAGATAGAGATAGATAGGCAGGTAGATTGATAGATAGAGATAGGTAGGTAGGTAGATAGATAGATAGAGATAGGTAGGTAGGCAGATAGATTGATAGAGATAGGTAGATAGGTAAATTGATAGATACAGATAGGTAGGTAGGTAGATAGATAGATACAGATAGGTAGGTAGAAAGATAGATAGAGATAGGTAGGTAGGTAGATAGATAGATAGAGATAGGTAGGTAGGTAGGTAGGTAGATAGAGATAGGTAGGTAGGTAGATAGATAGATAGATAGAGATAGGTAGGTAGGTAGATAGATAGATAGAGATAGGTAGGTAGGTAAATTGATAGATACAGATAGGTAGGTAGGTAGATAGATAGATACAGATAGGTAGGTAGGTAGATAGATAGATAGAGATAGGTAGGTAGGTAGGTAGATAGAGATAGGTAAGTAAGTATGTAGATAGATACAGATAGGTAGGTAGGTAGATAGATAAATACAGATATGTAGGTAGGTAGATTGATAGATAGAGATAGGTAGGTAGGTAAATTGATAGATGCAGATAGGTAGGTAGGTAGATAGATAGATAGAGATAGGTAGGTAGGTAGATTGAGAGATACAGATAGGTAGGTAGGTAGATAGATAGATACAGATAGGTAGGTAGGTAGGTTGATAGAGATAGGAAGGTAGGTAGATAGATAGAGATAGGTAGGTAGGTAGGTAGATAGAGATAGGTATGTAGGTACATAGATAGATAGAGATAGGTAGGTAGGTAGATAGATAGATACAGATAGGTAGGTAGGTAGATAGATAGATACAGATAGGTAGGTAGGTAGATAGATAGATAGAGATAGGTAGGTAGGTAGGTAGGTAGAAAGAGATAGGTAGGTAAGTAGGTAGATAGATACAGATAGGTAGGTAGGTAGATAGATAAATACAGATAGGTAGGTAGGTAGATAGATAGGTAGGTAGATTGATAGATAGAGATAGGTAGTTAGGTAGGTAGATAGATAGATAGAGATAGGTAGGTAGGCAGATAGATAGATAGAGATAGGTAGGTAGGTAAATTGATAGATACAGATAGGTAGGTAGGTAGATAGATAGATAGAGATAGGTAGGTAGGTAGATTGAGAGATAGAGATAGGTAGGTAGGTAGGTAGATAGATAGATACAGATAGGTAGGTAGGTAGATAGATACAGATAGGTAGGTAGGTAGATAGATAGATACAGATAGGTAGGTAGGTAGATTGATAGATAGAGATAGGTAGGTAGGTAGATAGATAGATAGAGATAGGTAGGTAGGTAGGTAGGTAGATAGATAGAGATAGGTAGGTAGGTTGATAGATAGATAGAGATAGGTAGGTAGGTAGATAGATAGATAGAGATAGGTAGGTAGGTAAATTGATAGATACAGATAGGTAGGTAGGTAGATAGATAGATACAGATAGGTAGGTAGGTAGATAGATAGATAGAGATAGGTAGGTAGGTAGGTAGGTAGATAGAGATAGGTAGGTAAGTAGGTAGATAGATACAGATAGGTAGGTAGGTAGATAGATAAATACAGATATGTAGGTAGGCAGATAGATAGATAGAGATAGGTATGTAGGTAGATTGATAGATAGAGATAGGTAGGTAGGTAAATAGATAGAGATAGGTAGGTAGGTAGGTAGATAGATAGATAGAGATAGGTAGGTAGGTAAATTGATAGATACAGATAGGTAGGTAGGTAGGTAGATAGATAGAGATAGGTAGGTAGGTAGATTGATAGATACAGATAGGTAGGTAGGTAGATAGATAGATAGAGATAGGTAGGTAGGTAGATTGATAGATACAGATAGGTAGGTAGGTAGATAGATAGATACAGATAGGTAGGTAGGTAGAGAGATAGATACAGATATGTAGGTAGGTAGATAGATAGATAGAGATAGGTAGGTAGATAGATAGAGATAGGTAGGTAGGCAGATAGATAGATAGAGATAGGTAGGTAGGTAGATAGATCGATACAGATAGGTAGGTAGGTAGATTGATAGAGATAGGCAGGTAGGTAGATAGATAGATAGAGATAGGTAGGTAGGTAGGTAGATAGATAGAGATAGGTAGGTAGGTAGATTGAGAGATACAGATAGGTAGGTAGGTAGGTAGATAGATACAGATAGGTAGGTAGGTAGATTGATAGAGATAGGCAGGTAGGTAGATAGATAGATAGAGATAGGTAGGTAGGTAGATAGATAGATAGATATAGGTAGGTAGGTAGGTAGGTAGATAGAGATAGGTAGGTAAGTAGGTAGATAGATACAGATAGGTAGGTAGGTAGATAGATAAATACAGATAGGTAGGTAGGTAGATAGATAGATAGAGATAGATAGGCAGGTAGATTGATAGATAGAGATAGGTAGGTAGGTAGATAGATAGATAGAGATAGGTAGGTAGGCAGATAGATAGATAGAGATAGGTAGATAGGTAAATTGATAGATACAGATAGGTAGGTAGGTAGATAGATAGATACAGATAGGTAGGTAGATAGATAGATACAGATAGGTAGGTAGGTAGATAGACAGATAGAGATAGGTAGGTAGGTAGATTGATAGATACAGATAGGTAGGTAGGTAGATAGATAGATACAGATAGGTAGGTAGATAGATAGATACAGATAGGTAGGTAGGTAGATAGATAGATAGAGATAGGTAGGTAGATTGATAGATACAGATAGGTAGGTAGGTAGATAGATAGATACAGATAGGTAGGTAGGTAGATAGATAGATACAGATAGGTAGGTAGGAAGGTAGATAGATAGAGATAGGTAGGTATGTAGATAGATAGATAGAGATAGGTAGGTAGGTAGATTGATAGATACAGATAGGTAGGTAGGTAGATAGATAGATACAGATAGGTAGTTAGATAGATAGATAGATAGATAGATAGATAGATAGATAGATAAAGATAGGTAGGTAGGTAGGTAGATAGATAGAGATAGTTAGGTAGGTAGGTAGATAGAGATAGATAGGTAGGTAGATTGATAGAGACAGATAGGTAGGTAGGTAGATAGATAGAAAGAGATAGGTAGGTAGGTAGGTATATAGATAGATACAGATAGGTAGGTAGGTAGATAGATAGATACAGATAGGTAGGTAGGTAGATAGATAGATACAGATAGGTAGGTAGGTAGGTAGATAGATAGAGATAGGTAGGTAGGTAGATAGATAGAGATATATAGGTAGGTAGATTGATAGATACAGATAGGTAGGTAGGTAGATAGATAGATACAGATAGGTAGGTAGGTAGATAGAGATAGGTAGGTAGGTAGATAGATACAGATAGGTAGGTAGGTAGATAGATAGATACAGATAGGTTGGTATGTAGATAGATAGATAGAGATAGGTAGGTATATAGATAGATAGATAGAGATAGGTAGGTAGGTAGGTAGGTAGATAGATAGAGATAGGTAGGTAGGTAAATTGATAGATACAGATAGGTAGGTAGGTAGATAGATAGATACAGATAGGTAGGTAGGTAGATAGATAGATAGAGATAGGTAGGTAGGTAGGTAGATAGATATAGGTAGGTAAGTAGGTAGATAGATACAGATAGGTAGCTAGGTAGATAGATAAATACAGATATGTAGGTAGGTAGATAGATAGATAGAGATAGGTAGGTAGGTAGATTTATAGATAGAGATAGGTAGGTAGGTAGATAGATAGAGATAGGTAGGTAGGTAGATAGATAGATAGAGATAGGTAGGTAGGTAAATTGATAGATACAGATAGGTAGGTAGGTAGATAGATAGATAGAGATAGGTAGGTAAGTAGGTAGATAGATACAGATAGGTAGGTAGGTATATAGATAGAGATAGGTAGGTAGGTAGATTGATAGATACAGATTGGTAGGTAGGTAGACAGATAGATACAGATAGGTAGGTAGGTAGATAGATAGATAGATAGATAGATAGATAGAGATAGGTAGGTAGGTAGGTAGGTAGATAGATAGATAGAGATAGGTAGGTAGGTAGATAGATAGATATAGATAGGTAGGTAGGTAGATTGATAGATAGAGATAGGTAGGTAGGTAGATAGATAGAGACAGATAGGTAGGTAGGTAGGTAGATAGATAGAGATAGGTAGGTAGGTAGATTGATACATACAGATAGGTAGGTAGGTAGATAGATAGATACAGATAGGTAGGTAGGTAGATTGATAGATAGAGATAGGTAGGTAGGTAGATAGATAGATAGAGATAGGTAGGTAGGTAGATTGATAGATAGAGATAGGTAGGTAGGTAGATAGATAGATACATAGAGATAGGTAGGTAGGTAGGTAGGTAGATAGAGATAGGTAGGTAGCTAGATAGATAGATAGAGATAGGTAGGTAGGTAGATAGATAGATAGAGATAGGTAGGTAGGTAAATTGATAGATACAGATAGGTAGGTAGGTAGATAGATATATACAGATAGGTAGGTAGGTAGATAGATAGATAGAGATAGGTAGGTAGGTAGGTAGATAGAGATAGGTAGGTAAGTAGGTAGATAGATAGAGATAGGTAGGTAGGTAGATAGATAAATACAAATAGGTATGTAGGTAGATAGATAGATAGATAGAGATAGATAGGTACGTAGATTGATACATAGAGATAGGTAGGTAGGTAGATAGATAGATAGAGATAGGTAGTTAGGCAGATAGATAGATAGAGATAGGTAGGTAGGTAAATTGATAGATACAGATAGGTAGGTAGGTAGATAGATAGATAGAGATAGGTAGGTAGGTAGATTGATAGATACAGATAGGTAGGTAGGTAGATAGATAGATAGAGATAGGTAGGTAGGTATTTAGATTTATACAGATAGGTAGGTAGGTAGATAGATAGATAGAGATAGGTAGGTAGGTAGATAGATAGATAGAGATAGGTAGGTAAGTAGGTAGATAGATACAGATAGGTAGGTAGATAGATAGATAAATACAGATAGGTAGGTAGGTAGATAGATAGATAGATAGATAGAGATAGATAGGTAGGTAGATTAGGTAGATAGATAGATAGAGATAGATGGGTAGGCAGATAGATAGATAGAGATAGGTAGGTAGGTAAATTGATAGATACAGATAGGTAGGTAGGTAGATAGATAGATACAGATAGGTAGGTAGGTAGGTAGATTGATAGACACAGATAGGTAGGTAGGTAGATAGATAGATAGAGATAGGTAGGTAGGTATTTAGATAGATACAGATAGGTAGGTAGGTAGATAGATAGATAGAGATAGGTAGGTAGGTAGATAGATAGATAGAGATAGGTAGGTAGGTAGGTAGATAGATATAGGTAGGTAAGTAGGTAGATAGATACAGATAGGTAGGTAGATAGATAGATAAATACAGATAGGTAGGTAGGTAGATAGATAGATAGATAGATAGAGATAGATAGGTAGGTAGATTAGGTAGATAGATAGATAGAGATAGATGGGTAGGCAGATAGATAGATAGAGATAGGTAGGTAGGTAAATTGATAGATACAGATAGGTAGGTAGGTAGATAGATAGATAGAGATAGGTAGGTAGGTAGGTAGATTGATAGACACAGATAGGTAGGTAGGTAGATAGATAGATAGATAGAGATAGGTAGGTAGGTAGATTGATAGATACAGATAGGTAGGTAGGTAGATAGATAGATACAGATAGGTAGGTAGGTAGAAAGATAGATACAGATAGGTAGGTAGGTAGGTAGATAGATAGAGATAGGTAGGTAGGTAGATAGATAGATAGAGATAGGTAGGTAGGTAGATTGATAGATACAGATAGGTAGATAGGTAGATAGATAGATACAGATAGGTAGGTAGATAGATAGATAGATAGATAGATAGATAGATAGATAGATAGATAGATAGATAAAGATAGGTAGGTAGGTAGGTCGATAAATAGAGATAGTTAGGTAGGTAGGTAGATAGATAGAGATAGATAGGTAGGTAGATAGATAGATAAAGATAGGTAGGTAGGTAGATAGATAGATAGACATAGGTAGGTAGGTAGGTAGATAGATACAGATAGGTAGGTAGGTAGATAGATAGAGATAGGTAGGTAGGTAGGTAGATAGATAGATAGAGATAGGTAGGTAGGTAGATAGATAGATAGAGATAGGTAGGTAGGTAGATAGATAGATAGAGATAGGTAGGTAGGTAGGTAGGTAGATAGAGATAGGTAGGTAAGTAGGCAGATAGATACAGATAGGTTGGTAGGTAGATAGATAAATACAGATAGGTAGGTAGGTAGATAGATAGATAGAGATAGGTAGGTAGGGAGATAGATAGATACAGATAGGTAGGTAGGTAGATTGATAGATAGAGATAGGTAGGTAGGTAGGTAGATAGATAGAGATAGGTAGGTAGGTAGATTGATAGATACAGATAGGTAGGTAGGGAGATAGATAGATACAGATAGGTAGGTAGGTAGATTGATAGATAGAGATAGGTAGGTAGGTAGATAGATAGATAGAGATAGGTAGGTAGGTAGGTAGATAGATAGAGATAGGTAGGTAGGTAGATAGATAGATAGAGATAGGTAGGTAGGTAGATAGATAGATAGAGATAGGTAGGTAGGTAAATTGATAGATACAGATAGGTAGGTAGGTAGATAGATAGATACAGATAGGTAGGTAGGTAGATAGATAGAGATAGGTAGGTAGGTAGGTAGATAGATATAGGTAGGTAATTAGGTAGATAGATACAGATAGGTAGGTAGGTAGATAGATAAATACAGATAGGTAGGTAGGTAGATAGATAGATAGAGATAGATAGGTAGGTAGATAGATAGAGATAGGTAGGTAGGTAGATAGATAGAGACAGATAGGTAGGTAGGTAGGTAGATAGATAGAGATAGGTAGGTAGGTAGATTGATAGATACAGATAGGTAGATAGGTAGGTAGATAGATAGATACAGATAGGTAGGTACCTAGGTAGATAGATACAGATAGGTAGGTAGGTAGGTAGATAGATAGAGATAGTTAGGTAGGTAGGTAGATAGATACAGATAGGTAGGTAGGTAGATAGATAGATACAGATAGGTAGGTAGGTAGATAGATAGAGATATGTAGGTAGGTAGTTAGATAGATAGATAGAGATAGATAGGTAAGTAGATTGATAGAGAAAGATAGGTAGGTAGGTAGATAGATAGAAAGAGATAGGTAGGTAGGTAGATAGATAGATAGATACAGATAGGTAGGTAGGTAGATAGATAGAGATATGTAGGTAGGTAGATAGATAGATAGAGATAGATAGGTAGGTAGGTAGATAGATACAGATAGGTAGGTAGGTAGATAGATAGATACAGATAGGTAGGTAGGTAGATAGATAGAGATAGGTAGGTAGGTAGATAGATAGATAGAGATAGGTAGGTAGGTAGATAGATAGATAGAGATAGGTAGGTAGGTAGATAGATAGATAGAGATAGGTAGGTAGGTAAATTGATAGATACAGATAGGTAGGTAGGTAGATAGATAGATACAGATAGGTAGGTAGGTAGATAGATAGATAGAGATAGGTAGGTAGGTAGGTAGATAGAGATAGGTAGGTAAGTAGGTAGATAGATACAGATAGGTAGGTAGGTAGATAGATAAATACAGATAGGTAGGTAGGTAGATAGATAAATAGAGATAGATAGGTAGGTAGACTGATAGATAGAGATAGGTAGGTAGGTAGATAGATAGATAGAGATAGGTAGGTAGGCAGATAGATAGATAGAGATAGGTAGGTAGGTAAATTGATAGATACAGATAGGTAGGTAGGTAGATAGATAGATAGATAGATAGATAGAGATAGGTAGGTAGGTAGATTGATAGATACAGATAGGTAGGTAAGTAGATAGATAGATAGAGATAGGTAGGTATGTAGATAGATAGATACAGATAGGTAGGTAGGTAGATAGATAGACATAGGTAGGTAGGTAGGTAGATAGATACAGATAGGTAGGTAGGTATATAGATAGAGATAGGTAGGTAGGTAGATTGATAGATACAGATTGGTAGGTAGTTAGACAGATAGATACAGATAGGTAGGTAGGTAGATAGATAGATACAGATAGGTAGGTAGGTAGGTAGATAGATAGAGATAGGTAGGTAGGTAGATAGATAGAGATAGGTAGGTAAGTAGGTAGATAGATACAGATAGGTAGGTAGGTAGATAGATAAATACAGATAGGTAGGTAGGCAGATAGATAGATAGAGATAGGTAGGTAAGTAGATTGATAGAGACAGATAGGTAGGTAGGTAGATACATAGTAAGATACAGATCGGTAGGTAGGTAGATAGATAGAGATAGGTACGTAGGTAGATAGATAGATAGAGATAGATAGGTAGGTAGGTAGATAGATACAGATAGGTAGGTAGATAGATAGATACAGATAGGTAGGTAGGTAGATTGATAGATAGAGATAGGTAGGTAGGTAGATAGATAGATAGAGATAGGTAGGTAGGTAAATTGATAGATACAGATAGGTAGGTAGGTAGATAGATAGATACAGATAGGTAGGTAGGTAGATAGATAGATAGAGATAGGTAGGTAGGTAGATTGATAGATACAGATAGGTAGGTAGGTATATAGATAGATACAGATAGGTAGGTAGGTAGATTGATAGATACAGATAGGTAGGTAGGTAGATAGATACAGATAGGTAGTTAGATAGATAGATAGATAGATAGATAGATAGATAGATAGATAGATAGATAGATAGATAGATAAAGATAGGTAGGTAGGTAGGTAGGTAGATAGATAGAGATAGTTAGGTAGGTAGGTAGGTAGATAGAGATAGGTAGGTAAGTAGGTAGATAGATACAGATAGGTAGGTAGGTAGATAGATAAATACAGATAGGTAGGTAGGCAGATAGATAGATAGAGATAGGTAGGTAGGTAAATTGATAGATACAGATAGGTAGGTAGGTAGATAGATAGATAGAGATAGGTAGGTAGGTAGATAGATAGATACAGATAGGTAGGTAGCTAGATAGATAGATAGAGATAGGTAGGTAGGTAGATAGATAGAGATAGGTAGTTAGGTAGATAGATAGAGACAGATAGGTAGGTAGGTAGGTAGATAGATAGTGATAGGTAGGTAGGTAGATTGATAGATACAGATAGGTAGGTAGGTAGATAGATAGAGATAGATAGGTAGGTAGATAGATAGATACAGATAGGTAGGTACCTAGGTAGATAGATACAGATAGGTAGGTAGGTAGGTAGATAGATAGAGATAGTTAGGTAGGTAGGTAGATAGATACAGATAGGTAGGTAGGTAGATAGATAGATACAGATAGGTAGGTAGGTAGATTGATAGATAGAGATAGATAGGTAAGTAGATTGATAGAGACAGATAGGTAGGTAGGTAGATAGATAGAAAGAGATAGGTAGGAAGGTAGATAGATAGATAGTTACAGATAGGTAGGTAGGTCGATAGATAGAGATAGGTAGGTAGGTAGATAGATAGAGATAGATAGGTAGATAGGTAGATAGATACAGATAGGTAGGTAGGTAGATAGATAGATACAGATAGGTAGGTAGGTAGATTAATAGATAGAGATAGGTAGGTAGGTAGATAGATAGATAGAGATAGGTAGGTAGGTAGGTAGATAGAGATAGGTAGTTAGGTAGATAGATAGAGACAGATAGGTAGGTAGGTAGATAGATAGAGATAGATAGGTAGGTAGATAGATAGATACAGATAGGTAGGTACCTAGGTAGATAGATACAGATAGGTAGGTAGGTAGATAGATAGAGATAGTTAGGTAGGTAGGTAGATAGATACAGATAGGTAGGTAGGTAGATAGATAGAGATAGGTAGGTAGGTAGGTAGGTAGATAGATAGATAGAGATAGATAGGTAAGTAGATTGATAGAGACAGATAGGTAGGTAGGTAGATAGATAGAAAGAGATAGGTAGGTAGGTAGGTAGATAGATAGATAGATACAGATAGGTAGGTAGGTAGATAGATAGAGATAGGTAGGTAGGTAGATAGATAGAGATAGATAGGTAGGTAGGTAGATAGATAGAGATAGGTAGGTAGGTAGGTAGATAGATACAGATAGGTAGGTAGGTAGTTTGATAGATAGAGATAGGTAGGTAGATAGATAGAGATAGGTAGGTAGGTAGGTAGATAGATAGAGATAGGTAGGTAGGTAGATAGATAGAGACAGATAGGTAGGTAGGTAGGTAGATAGATAGAGATAGGTCGGTAGGTAGATTGATAGATACAGATAGGTAGGTAGGTAGATAGATAGAGATAGATAGGTAGGTAGATAGATAGATACAGATAGGTAGGTACCTAGGTAGATAGATACAGATAGGTAGGTAGGTAGATAGATAGAGATAGTTAGGTAGGTAGGTAGATAGATACAGATAGGTAGGTAGGTAGATAGATAGATACAGATAGGTAGGTAGGTAGATAGATAGAGATAGGTAGGTAGGTAGGTAGGTAGATAGATAGACATAGATAGGTAAGTAGATTGATAGAGACAGATAGGTAGGTAGGTAGATAGATAGTAAGATACAGATCGGTAGGTAGGTAGATAGATAGAGATAGGTAGGTAGGTAGATAGATAGAGATAGATGGGTAGGTAGGTATAGAGATACAGATAGGTAGGTAGGTAGATACATAGGTACAGATAGGTAGGTAGGTAGATTGATAGATAGAGATAGGTAGGTAGGTAGATAGATAGATAGAGATAGGTAGGTAGGTAGGTAGATAGATAGATAGAGATAGGTAGGTAGGTAGATAGATAGATAGAGATAGGTAGGTAGGTAGATAGATAGATGGAGATAGGTAGGTAGGTAAATTGATAGATACAGATAGGTAGGTAGGTAGATAGATAGATACAGATAGGTAGGTAGGTAGATAGATAGATAGAGATAGGTAGGTAGGTAGGTAGATAGAGATAGGTAGGTAAGTAGGTAGATAGATACAGATAGGTAGGTAGGTAGATAGATAAATACAGATAGGTAGGTAGGCAGATAGATAGATAGAGATAGGTAGGTAGGTAAATTGATAGATACAGATAGGTAGGTAGGTAGATAGATAGATAGAGATAGGTAGGTAGTTAGATTGATAGATACAGGTAGGTAGGTAGGTAGATAGATAGATAGAGATAGGTAGGTAGGTAGATTGATAGATACAGATAGGTAGGTAGGTAGATAGATAGATACAGATAGGTAGGTAGGTAGATTGATAGATACAGATAGGTAGGTAGGTAGGTAGATAGATAGAGATAGGTAGGTAGGTAGATAGATAGATAGAGATAGGTAGGTAGGTAGATTGATAGATACAGATAGGTAGGTAGGTAGATAGATAGATACAGATAGGTAGGTAGGTAGATAGAGAGATAGAGATACGTAGGTAGGTAAATTGATAGATACAGATAGGTAGGTAGGTAGATAGATAGATACAGATAGGTAGGTAGGTAGATAGATAGATAGAGATAGGTAGGTAGGTAGGTAGGTAGATAGAGATAGGTAGGTAAGTAGGTAGATAGATACAGATAGGTAGGTAGGTATATAGATAGAGATAGGTAGGTAGGTAGATTGATAGATACAGATTGGTAGGTAGGTAGACAGATAGATACAGATAGGTAGGTAGGTAGATAGATAGATAGATAGATAGATAGAGATAGGTAGGTAGGTAGGTAGATAGATAGATAGAGATAGGTAGGTAGGTAGATAGATAGATATAGATAGGTAGGTAGGTAGATTGATAGATAGAGATAGGTAGGTAGGTAGATAGATAGAGACAGATAGGTAGGTAGGTAGGTAGATAGATAGAGATAGGTAGGTAGGTAGATTGATACATAAAGATAGGTAGGTAGGTAGATAGATAGATACAGATAGGTAGGTAGGTAGATTGATAGATAGAGATAGGTAGGTAGGTAGATAGATAGATAGAGATAGGTAGGTAGGTAGATTGATAGATAGAGATAGGTAGGTAGGTAGATAGATAGATACATAGAGATAGGCAGGTAGGTAGGTAGGTAGATAGAGATAGGTAGGTAGCTAGATAGATAGATAGAGATAGGTAGGTAGGTAGATAGATAGATAGAGATAGGTAGGTAGGTAAATTGATAGATACAGATAGGTAGGTAGGTAGATAGATATATACAGATAGGTAGGTAGGTAGATAGATAGATAGAGATAGGTAGGTAGGTAGGTAGGTAGATAGAGATAGGTAGGTAAGTAGGTAGATAGATAGAGATAGGTAGGTAGGTAGATAGATAAATACAGATAGGTATGTAGGTAGATAGATAGATAGATAGAGATAGATAGGTACGTAGATTGATACATAGAGATAGGTAGGTAGGTAGATAGATAGATAGAGATAGGTAGTTAGGCAGATAGATAGATAGAGATAGGTAGGTAGGTAAATTGATAGATACAGATAGGTAGGTAGGTAGATAGATAGATAGAGATAGGTAGGTAGGTAGATTGATAGATACAGATAGGTAGGTAGGTAGATAGATAGATAGAGATAGGTAGGTAGGTATTTAGATAGATACAGATAGGTAGGTAGGTAGATAGATAGAGATAGGTAGGTAGGTAGATAGATAGATAGAGATAGGTAGGTAGGTAGGTAGATAGATATAGGTAGGTAAGTAGGTAGATAGATACAGATAGGTAGGTAGATAGATAGATAAATACAGATAGGTAGGTAGGTAGATAGATAGATAGATAGATAGAGATAGATAGGTAGGTAGATTAGGTAGATAGATAGATAGAGATAGATGGGTAGGCAGATAGATAGATAGAGATAGGTAGGTAGGTAAATTGATAGATACAGATAGGTAGGTAGGTAGATAGATAGATACAGATAGGTAGGTAGGTAGGTAGATTGATAGACACAGATAGGTAGGTAGGTAGATAGATAGATAGAGATAGGTAGGTAGGTATTTAGATAGATACAGATAGGTAGGTAGGTAGATAGATAGATAGAGATAGGTAGGTAGGTAGATAGATAGATAGAGATAGGTAGGTAGGTAGGTAGATAGATATAGGTAGGTAAGTAGGTAGATAGATACAGATAGGTAGGTAGATAGATAGATAAATACAGATAGGTAGGTAGGTAGATAGATAGATAGATAGATAGATAGAGATAGATAGGTAGGTAGATTAGGTAGATAGATAGATAGAGATAGATGGGTAGGCAGATAGATAGATAGAGATAGGTAGGTAGGTAAATTGATAGATACAGATAGGTAGGTAGGTAGATAGATAGATAGAGATAGGTAGGTAGGTAGGTAGATTGATAGACACAGATAGGTAGGTAGGTAGATAGATAGATAGATAGAGATAGGTAGGTAGGTAGATTGATAGATACAGATAGGTAGGTAGGTAGATAGATAGATACAGATAGGTAGGTAGGTAGAAAGATAGATACAGATAGGTAGGTAGGTAGGTAGATAGATAGAGATAGGTAGGTAGGTAGATAGATAGATAGAGATAGGTAGGTAGGTAGATTGATAGATACAGATAGGTAGATAGGTAGATAGATAGATACAGATAGGTAGGTAGGTAGATTGATAGATACAGATAGGTAGGTAGGTAGATAGATAGATAGAGATAGGTAGGTAGGTATTTAGATAGATACAGATAGGTAGGTAGGTAGATAGATAGAGATAGGTAGGTAGGTAGATAGATAGATAGAGATAGGTAGGTAGGTAGGTAGATAGATATAGGTAGGTAAGTAGGTAGATAGATACAGATAGGTAGGTAGATAGATAGATAAATACAGATAGATAGGTAGGTAGGTAGATAGATAGATAGATAGAGATAGATAGGTACGTAGATTGATACATAGAGATAGGTAGGTAGGTAGATAGATAGATAGAGATAGGTAGTTAGGCAGATAGATAGATAGAGATAGGTAGGTAGGTAAATTGATAGATACAGATAGGTAGGTAGGTAGATAGATAGATAGAGATAGGTAGGTAGGTAGATTGATAGATACAGATAGGTAGGTAGGTAGATAGATAGATAGAGATAGGTAGGTAGGTATTTAGATAGATACAGATAGGTAGGTAGGTAGATAGATAGAGATAGGTAGGTAGGTAGATAGATAGATAGAGATAGGTAGGTAGGTAGGTAGATAGATATAGGTAGGTAAGTAGGTAGATAGATACAGATAGGTAGGTAGATAGATAGATAAATACAGATAGGTAGGTAGGTAGATAGATAGATAGATAGATAGAGATAGATAGGTAGGTAGATTAGGTAGATAGATAGATAGAGATAGATGGGTAGGCAGATAGATAGATAGAGATAGGTAGGTAGGTAAATTGATAGATACAGATAGGTAGGTAGGTAGATAGATAGATACAGATAGGTAGGTAGGTAGGTAGATTGATAGACACAGATAGGTAGGTAGGTAGATAGATAGATAGAGATAGGTAGGTAGGTATTTAGATAGATACAGATAGGTAGGTAGGTAGATAGATAGATAGAGATAGGTAGGTAGGTAGATAGATAGATAGAGATAGGTAGGTAGGTAGGTAGATAGATATAGGTAGGTAAGTAGGTAGATAGATACAGATAGGTAGGTAGATAGATAGATAAATACAGATAGGTAGGTAGGTAGATAGATAGATAGATAGATAGAGATAGATAGGTAGGTAGATTAGGTAGATAGATAGATAGAGATAGATGGGTAGGCAGATAGATAGATAGAGATAGGTAGGTAGGTAAATTGATAGATACAGATAGGTAGGTAGGTAGATAGATAGATAGAGATAGGTAGGTAGGTAGGTAGATTGATAGACACAGATAGGTAGGTAGGTAGATAGATAGATAGATAGATAGAGATAGGTAGGTAGGTAGATTGATAGATACAGATAGGTAGGTAGGTAGATAGATAGATACAGATAGGTAGGTAGGTAGAAAGATAGATACAGATAGGTAGGTAGGTAGGTAGATAGATAGAGATAGGTAGGTAGGTAGATAGATAGATAGAGATAGGTAGGTAGGTAGATTGATAGATACAGATAGGTAGATAGGTAGATAGATAGATACAGATAGGTAGGTAGATAGATAGATAGATAGATAGATAGATAGATAGATAGATAGATAGATAGATAAAGATAGGTAGGTAGGTAGGTCGATAAATAGAGATAGTTAGGTAGGTAGGTAGATAGATAGAGATAGATAGGTAGGTAGATAGATAGATAAAGATAGGTAGGTAGGTAGATAGATAGATAGACATAGGTAGGTAGGTAGGTAGATAGATACAGATAGGTAGGTAGGTAGATAGATAGAGATAGGTAGGTAGGTAGGTAGATAGATAGATAGAGATAGGTAGGTAGGTAGATAGATAGATAGAGATAGGTAGGTAGGTAGATAGATAGATAGAGATAGGTAGGTAGGTAGGTAGGTAGATAGAGATAGGTAGGTAAGTAGGCAGATAGATACAGATAGGTTGGTAGGTAGATAGATAAATACAGATAGGTAGGTAGGTAGATAGATAGATAGAGATAGGTAGGTAGGGAGATAGATAGATACAGATAGGTAGGTAGGTAGATTGATAGATAGAGATAGGTAGGTAGGTAGGTAGATAGATAGAGATAGGTAGGTAGGTAGATTGATAGATACAGATAGGTAGGTAGGGAGATAGATAGATACAGATAGGTAGGTAGGTAGATTGATAGATAGAGATAGGTAGGTAGGTAGATAGATAGATAGAGATAGGTAGGTAGGTAGGTAGATAGATAGAGATAGGTAGGTAGGTAGATAGATAGATAGAGATAGGTAGGTAGGTAGATAGATAGATAGAGATAGGTAGGTAGGTAAATTGATAGATACAGATAGGTAGGTAGGTAGATAGATAGATACAGATAGGTAGGTAGGTAGATAGATAGAGATAGGTAGGTAGGTAGGTAGATAGATATAGGTAGGTAATTAGGTAGATAGATACAGATAGGTAGGTAGGTAGATAGATAAATACAGATAGGTAGGTAGGTAGATAGATAGATAGAGATAGATAGGTAGGTAGATAGATAGAGATAGGTAGGTAGGTAGATAGATAGAGACAGATAGGTAGGTAGGTAGGTAGATAGATAGAGATAGGTAGGTAGGTAGATTGATAGATACAGATAGGTAGATAGGTAGGTAGATAGATAGATACAGATAGGTTGGTACCTAGGTAGATAGATACAGATAGGTAGGTAGGTAGGTAGATAGATAGAGATAGTTAGGTAGGTAGGTAGATAGATACAGATAGGTAGGTAGGTAGATAGATAGATACAGATAGGTAGGTAGGTAGATAGATAGAGATAGGTAGGTAGGTAGTTAGATAGATAGATAGATAGAGATAGATAGGTAAGTAGATTGATAGAGAAAGATAGGTAGGTAGGTAGATAGATAGAAAGAGATAGGTAGGTAGGTAGATAGATAGATAGATACAGATAGGTAGGTAGGTAGATAGATAGAGATATGTAGGTAGGTAGATAGATAGATAGAGATAGATAGGTAGGTAGGTAGATAGATACAGATAGGTAGGTAGGTAGATAGATAGATACAGATAGGTAGGTAGGTAGATAGATAGAGATAGGTAGGTAGGTAGATAGATAGATAGAGATAGGTAGGTAGGTAGATAGATAGATAGAGATAGGTAGGTAGGTAGATAGATAGATAGAGATAGGTAGGTAGGTAAATTGATAGATACAGATAGGTAGGTAGGTAGATAGATAGATACAGATAGGTAGGTAGGTAGATAGATAGATAGAGATAGGTAGTTAGGTAGGTAGATAGAGATAGGTAGGTAAGTAGGTAGATAGATACAGATAGGTAGGTAGGTAGATAGATAAATACAGATAGGTAGGTAGGTAGATAGATAGATAGAGATAGATAGGTAGGTAGACTGATAGATAGAGATAGGTAGGTAGGTAGGTAGATAGATAGAGATAGGTAGGTAGGCAGATAGATAGATAGAGATAGGTAGGTAGGTAAATTGATAGATACAGATAGGTAGGTAGGTAGATAGATAGATAGATAGATAGATAGATAGAGATAGGTAGGTAGGTAGATTGATAGATACAGATAGGTAGGTAAGTAGATAGATAGATAGAGATAGGTAGGTATGTAGATAGATAGATACAGATAGGTAGGTAGGTAGATAGATAGATACAGATAGGTAGGTAGGTAGGTAGGTAGGTAGATAGATAGATAGATAGATAGATAGATAGATAGATAGATAGATAGATAGATAGATAGATAAAGATAGGTAGGTAGGTAGGTAGATAGATAGAGATAGTTAGGTAGGTAGGTAGATAGATAGAGATAGATAGGTAGGTAGATAGATAGATAAAGATAGGTAGGTAGGTAGATAGATAGATAGACATAGGTAGGTAGGTAGGTAGATAGATACAGATAGGTAGGTAGGTATATAGATAGAGATAGGTAGGTAGGTAGATTGATAGATACAGATTGGTAGGTAGTTAGACAGATAGATACAGATAGGTAGGTAGGTAGATAGATAGATACAGATAGGTAGGTAGGTAGGTAGATAGATAGAGATAGGTAGGTAGGTAGATAGATAGATAGAGATAGGTAGGTAGGTAGATTGATAGGTAGAGATAGGTAGGTAGGTAGATAGATAGAGACAGATATGTAGGTAGGTAGGTAGATAGATAGAGATAGGTAGGTAGGTAGATTGATAGATACAGATAGGTAGGTAGGTAGATAGATAGAGATAGGTAGGTAGGTAGGTAGATAGATAGAGATAGGTAGGTAGGTAGATTGATAGATACAGATAGGTAGGTAGGGAGATAGATAGATACAGATAGGTAGGTAGGTAGATTGATAGATAGAGATAGGTAGGTAGGTAGATAGATAGATAGAGATAGGTAGGTAGGTAGGTAGATAGATAGAGATAGGTAGGTATGTAGATAGATAGATACAGATAGGTAGGTAGGTAGATTGATAGATAGAGATAGGTAGGTAGGTAGGTAGATAGATAGATAGAGGTAGGTAGGTAGGTAGATTGATAGATAGAGATAGGTAGGTAGGTAGATAGATAGAGACAGATAGGTAGGTAGGTAGGTAGATTGATAGATAGAGATAGGTAGGTAGGGAGATAGATAGATACAGATAGGTAGGTAGGTAGATTGATAGATAGAGATAGGTAGGTAGGTAGGTAGATAGATAGAGATAGGTAGGTAGGTAGGTAGATAGATAGAGATAGGTAGGTAGGTAGATAGATAGATACAGATAGGTAGGTAGGTAGATAGATAGATAGAGATAGGTAGGTAGGTAGGTAGATAGATATAGGTAGGTAAGTAGGTAGATAGATACAGATAGGTAGGTAGGTAGATAGATAGATAGAGATAGATAGGTAGGTAGATAGATAGAGATAGGTAGGTAGGTAGATAGATAGAGACAGATAGGTAGGTAGGTAGGTAGATAGATAGAGATAGGTAGTTAGGTAGATTGATAGATACAGATAGGTAGATAGGTAGATACAGATATGTAGGTACCTAGGTAGATAGATACAGATAGGTAGGTAGGTAGGTAGATAGATAGAGATAGGTAGGTAGGTAGATAGATACAGATAGGTAGGTAGGTAGATAGATAGATACAGATAGGTAGGTAGGTAGATAGATAGAGATAGGTAGGTAGGTAGTTAGATAGATAGATAGAGATAGATAGGTAAGTAGATTGATAGAGAAAGATAGGTAGGTAGGTAGATAGATAGAAAGAGATAGGTAGGTAGGTAGATAGATAGATAGATACAGATAGGTAGGTAGGTAGATAGATAGAGATAGGTAGGTAGGTAGATAGATAGATAGATAGAGATAGATAGGTAGGTAGATAGATAGATACAGATAGGTAGGTAGGTAGATAGATACAGATAGGTAGGTAGGTAGATTGATAGAGATAGGTAGGTAGGTAGATAGATAGAGATAGGTAGGTAGGTAGATAGATAGATAGAGATAGGTAGGTAGGTAGGTAGATAGAGATAGGTAGGTAAGTAGGTAGATAGATACAGATAGGTAGGTAGGTAGGTAGATAAATACAGATAGGTAGGTAGGTAGATAGATAGATAGAGATAGATAGGTAGGTAGACTGATAGATAGAGATAGGTAGGTAGGTAGATAGATAGATAGAGATAGGTAGGTAGGCAGATAGATAGATAGAGATAGGTAGGTAGGTAAATTGATAGATACAGATAGGTAGGTAGGTAGATAGATAGATAGATAGATAGATAGATAGAGATAGTTAGGTAGGTAGATTGATAGATACAGATAGGTAGGTAGGTAGATAGATAGATAGAGATAGGTAGGTATGTAGATAGATAGATACAGATAGGTAGGTAGGTAGATAGATAGATACAGATAGGTAGGTAGGTAGATAGATAGATAGATAGATAGATAGATAGATAGATAGATAGATAGATAGATAGATAGATAGATAGATAGATAGATAGATAGATAGATAGATAGAAAGATAGATAGATAAAGATATGTAGGTAGGTAGGTAGATAGATAGAGATAGTTAGGTAGGTAGGTAGATAGATAGAGATAGATAGGTAGGTAGATAGATAGATAAAGATAGGTAGGTAGGTAGATAGATAGATAGACATAGGTAGGTAGGTAGGTAGATAGATACAGATAGGTAGGTAGGTATATAGATAGAGATAGGTAGGTAGGTAGATTGATAGATACAGATAGGTAGGTAGGTAGACAGATAGATACAGATAGGTAGGTAGGTAGATAGATAGATACAGATAGGTAGGTAGGTAGATAGATAGATAGAGATAGGTAGGTAGGTAGATAGATAGATAGAGATAGGTAGGTAGGTAGATTGATAGATAGAGATAGGTAGGTAGGTAGATAGATAGAGACAGATATGTAGGTAGGTAGGTAGATAGATAGAGATAGGTAGGTAGGTAGATAGATAGAGACAGATATGTAGGTAGGTAGGTAGATAGATAGAGATAGGTAGGTAGGTAGATTGATAGATACAGATAGGTAGGTAGGTAGATAGATAGATACAGATATGTAGGTAGGTAGATTGATAGATAGAGATAGGTAGGTAGGTAGGTAGATAGATAGATAGAGGTAGGTAGGTAGGTAGATTGATAGATAGAGATAGGTAGGTAGGTAGATAGATAGAGACAGATAGGTAGGTAGGTAGGTAGATAGATAGAGATAGGTAGGTAGGTAGATTGATAGATACAGATAGGTAGGTAGGGAGATAGATAGATACAGATAGGTAGGTAGGTAGATTGATAGATAGAGATAGGTAGGTAGGTAGGTAGATAGATAGAGATAGGTAGGTAGGTAAATTGATAGATACAGATAGGTAGGTAGGTAGATAGATAGATACAGATAGGTAGGTAGGTAGATAGATAGAGATAGGTAGGTAGGTAGGTAGATAGATATAGGTAGGTAATTAGGTAGATAGATACAGATAGGTAGGTAGGTAGATAGATAAATACAGATAGGTAGGTAGGTAGATAGATAGATAGAGATAGATAGGTAGGTAGATAGATAGAGATAGGTAGGTAGGTAGATAGATAGAGACAGATAGGTAGGTAGGTAGGTAGATAGATACAGATAGGTAGGTAGGTAGACAAATAGATACAGATAGGTAGGTAGGTAGATAGATAGAGATAGGTAGGTAGGTAGATAGATAGAGATAGATAGGTAGGTAGGTAGATAGATACAGATAGGTAGGTAGGTAGATAGATAGATACAGATAGGTAGGTAGGTAGATTGATAGAGATAGTTAGGTAGGTAGGTAGATAGATAGAGATAGATAGGTAGGTAGATAGATAGATAAAGATAGGTAGGTAGGTAGATAGATAGATAGACATAGGTAGGTAGGTAGGTAGATAGATACAGATAGGTAGGTAGGTATATAGATAGAGATAGGTAGGTAGGTAGATTGATAGATACAGATAGGTAGGTAGGTAGACAAATAGATACAGATAGGTAGGTAGGTAGATAGATAGAGATAGGTAGGTAGGTAGATAGATAGAGATAGATAGGTAGGTAGGTAGATAGATACAGATAGGTAGGTAGGTAGATAGATAGATACAGATAGGTAGGTAGGTAGATTGATAGAGATAGGTAGGTAGGTAGATAGATAGATAGAGATAGGTAGGTAGGTAGATAGATAGATAGAGATAGGTAGGTAGGTAAATTGATAGATACAGATAGGTAGGTAGGTAGATAGATAGATACAGATAGGTAGGTAGGTAGATAGATAGATAGAGATAGGTAGGTAGGTAGGTAGATAGAGATAGGTAGGTAAGTAGATACAGATAGGTAGGTAGGTAGATAGATAGATAGAGATAGATAGGTAGGTAGACTGATAGATAGAGATAGGTAGGTAGGTAGATAGATAGATAGAGATAGGTAGGTAGGCAGATAGATAGATAGAGATAGGTAGGTAGGTAAATTGATAGATACAGATAGGTAGGTAGATAGATAGATAGATAGAGATAGGTAGGTAGGTAGATTGATAGATACAGATAGGTAGGTAGGTAGATAGATAGATAGAGATAGGTAGGTATGTAGATAGATAATACAGATAGGTAGGTAGGTAGATAGATAGATACAGATAGGTAGGTAGGTAGATAGATAGATAGATAGATAGATAGATAGATAGATAGATAGATAGATAGATAGATAGATAGATAGATAGATAGATAGATAGATAGATAAAGATAGGTAGGTAGGTAGGTAGATAGATATAGTTAGGTAGGTAGGTAGATAGATAGATAGAGATAGATAGGTAGGTAGATAGATAGAGATAGGTAGGTAGGTAGATAGATAGAGACAGATAGGTAGGTAGGTAGGTAGATAGATAGAGATAGGTAGTTAGGTAGATTGATAGATACAGATAGGTAGATAGGTAGATACAGATAGGTAGGTACCTAGGTAGATAGATACAGATAGGTAGGTAGGTAGGTAGATAGATAGAGATAGGTAGGTAGGTAGATAGATACAGATAGGTAGGTAGGTAGATAGATAGATACAGATAGGTAGGTAGGTAGATAGATAGAGATAGGTAGGTAGGTAGTTAGATAGATAGATAGAGATAGATAGGTAAGTAGATTGATAGAGAAAGATAGGTAGGTAGGTAGATAGATAGAAAGAGATAGGTAGGTAGGTAGATAGATAGATAGATACAGATAGGTAGGTAGGTAGATAGATAGAGATAGGTAGGTAGGTAGATAGATAGATAGATAGATAGATAGAGATAGATAGGTAGGTAGATAGATAGATACAGATAGGTAGGTAGGTAGATAGATACAGATAGGTAGGTAGGTAGATTGATAGAGATAGGTAGGTAGGTAGATAGATAGATAGAGATAGGTAGGTAGGTAGATAGATAGATAGAGATAGGTAGGTAGGTAAATTGATAGATAGATACAGATAGGTAGGTAGGTAGATAGATAGATAGAGATAGGTAGGTAGGTAGGTAGATAGAGATAGGTAGGTAAGTAGGTAGATAGATACAGATAGGTAGGTAGGTAGATAGATAAATACAGATAGGTAGGTAGGTAGATAGATAGATAGAGATAGATAGGTAGGTAGACTGATAGATAGAGATAGGTAGGTAAGTAGATAGATAGATAGAGATAGGTAGGTAGGCAGATAGATAGATAGAGATAGATAGGTAGGTAAATTGATAGATACAGATAGGTAGGTAGGTAGATAGATAGATAGATAGATAGAGATAGGTAGGTAGGTAGATTGATAGATACAGATAGGTAGGTAGGTAGATAGATAGATAGAGATAGGTAGGTATGTAGATAGATAGATACAGATAGGTAGGTAGGTAGATAGATAGATACAGATAGGTAGGTAGGTAGATAGATAGATAGATAGATAGATAGATAGATAGATAGATAGATAGATAGATAGATAGATAGATAGATAAAGATATGTAGGTAGGTAGGTAGATAGATAGAGATAGTTAGGTAGGTAGGTAGATAGATAGAGATAGATAGGTAGGTAGATAGATAGATAAAGATAGGTAGGTAGGTAGATAGATAGATAGACATAGGTAGGTAGGTAGGTAGATAGATACAGACAGGTAGGTAGGTATATAGATAGAGATAGGTAGGTAGGTAGATTGATAGATACAGATAGGTAGGTAGGTAGACAGATAGATACAGATAGGTAGGTAGGTAGATAGATAGATACAGATAGGTAGGTAGGTAGATAGATAGATAGAGATAGGTAGGTAGGTAGATAGATAGATAGAGATAGGTAGGTAGGTAGATTGATAGATAGAGATAGGTAGGTAGGTAGATAGATAGAGACAGATATGTAGGTAGGTAGGTAGATAGATACAGATAGGTAGGTAGGTAGATAGATAGAGACAGATATGTAGGTAGGTAGGTAGATAGATAGAGATAGGTAGGTAGGTAGATTGATAGATACAGATAGGTAGGTAGGTAGATAGATAGATACAGATATGTAGGTAGGTAGATTGATAGATAGAGATAGGTAGGTAGGTAGGTAGATAGATAGATAGAGGTAGGTAGGTAGGTAGATTGATAGATAGAGATAGGTAGGTAGGTAGATAGATAGAGACAGATAGGTAGGTAGGTAGGTAGATAGATAGAGATAGGTAGGTAGGTAGATTGATAGATACACATAGGTAGGTAGGGAGATAGATAGATACAGATAGGTAGGTAGGTAGATTGATAGATAGAGATAGGTAGGTAGGTAGGTAGATAGATAGAGATAGGTAGGTAGGTAAATTGATAGATACAGATAGGTAGGTAGGTAGATAGATAGATACAGATAGGTAGGTAGGTAGATAGATAGAGATAGGTAGGTAGGTAGGTAGATAGATATAGGTAGGTAATTAGGTAGATAGATACAGATAGGTAGGTAGGTAGATAGATAAATACAGATAGGTAGGTAGGTAGATAGATAGATAGAGATAGATAGGTAGGTAGATAGATAGAGATAGGTAGGTAGGTAGATAGATAGAGACAGATAGGTAGGTAGGTAGGTAGATAGATACAGATAGGTAGGTAGGTAGACAAATAGATACAGATAGGTAGGTAGGTAGATAGATAGAGATAGGTAGGTAGGTAGATAGATAGAGATAGATAGGTAGGTAGGTAGATAGATACAGATAGGTAGGTAGGTAGATAGATAGATACAGATAGATAGGTAGGTAGATTGATAGAGATAGTTAGGTAGGTAGGTAGATAGATAGAGATAGATAGGTAGGTAGATAGATAGATAAAGATAGGTAGGTAGGTAGATAGATAGATAGACATAGGTAGGTAGGTAGGTAGATAGATACAGATAGGTAGGTAGGTATATAGATAGAGATAGGTAGGTAGGTAGATTGATAGATACAGATAGGTAGGTAGGTAGACAAATAGATACAGATAGGTAGGTAGGTAGATAGATAGAGATAGGTAGGTAGGTAGATAGATAGAGATAGATAGGTAGGTAGGTAGATAGATACAGATAGGTAGGTAGGTAGATAGATAGATACAGATAGGTAGGTAGGTAGATAGATAGATAGAGATAGGTAGGTAGGTAGGTAGATAGAGATAGGTAGGTAAGTAGATACAGATAGGTAGGTAGGTAGATAGATAAATACAGATAGGTAGGTAGGTAGATAGATAGATAGAGATAGATAGGTAGGTAGACTGATAGATAGAGATAGGTAGGTAGGTAGATAGATAGATAGAGATAGGTAGGTAGGCAGATAGATAGATAGAGATAGGTAGGTAGGTAAATTGATAGATACAGATAGGTAGGTAGATAGATAGATAGATAGAGATAGGTAGGTAGGTAGATTGATAGATACAGATAGGTAGGTAGGTAGATAGATAGATAGAGATAGGTAGGTATGTAGATAGATAATACAGATAGGTAGGTAGGTAGATAGATAGATACAGATAGGTAGGTAGGTAGATAGATAGATAGATAGATAGATAGATAGATAGATAGATAGATAGATAGATAGATAGATAGATAGATAAAGATAGGTAGGTAGGTAGGTAGATAGATATAGTTAGGTAGGTAGGTAGATAGATAGAGATAGATAGGTAGGTAGATAGATAGATAAAGATAGGTAGGTAGGTAGATAGATAGATAGACATAGGTATGTAGGTAGGTAGATAGATACAGATAGGTAGGTAGGTATATAGATAGAGATAGGTAGGTAGGTAGATTGATAGATACAGATAGGTAGGTAGGTAGACAGATAGATACAGATAGGTAGGTAGGTAGATAGATAGATACAGATAGGTAGGTAGGTAGATAGATAGATAGAGATAGGTAGGTAGGTAGATAGATAGATAGAGATAGGTAGGTAGGTAGATAGATAGAGACAGATAGGTAGGTAGGTAGATAGATAGAGATAGGTAGGTAGGTAGATTGATAGATACAGATAGGTAGGTAGGTAGATAGATAGATACAGATAGGTAGGTAGGTAGATAGATAGATAGAGATAGGTAGGTAGGTAGGTAGATAGATAGATAGAGGTAGGTAGGTAGGTAGATTGATAGATAGAGATAGGTAGGTAGGTAGATAGATAGAGACAGATAGGTAGGTAGGTAGGTAGATAGATAGAGATAGGTAGGTAGGTAGATTGATAGATACAGATAGGTAGGTAGGGAGATAGATAGATACAGATAGGTAGGTAGGTAGATTGATGGATAGAGATAGGTAGGTAGGTAGGTAGATAGATAAAGATAGGTAGGTAGGTAGATAGATAGATAGAGATAGGTAGGTAGGTAGATAGATAGATAGAGATATGTAGGTAGGTAAATTGATAGATACAGATAGGTAGGTAGGTAGATAGATAGATACAGATAGGTAGGTAGGTAGATAGATAGATAGAGATAGGTAGGTAGGTAGGTAGATAGATATAGGTAGGTAAGTAGGTAGATAGATACAGATAGGTAGGTAGGTAGATAGATAAATACAGATAGGTAGGTAGGTAGATAGATAGATAGAGATAGATAGGTAGATAGATTGATAGATAGAGATAGGTAGGTAGGCAGATAGATAGATAGAGATAGATAGGTAGGCAGATAGATAGATAGAGATAGGTAGGTAGGTAAATTGATAGATACAGATAGGTAGGTAGGTAGATTGATAGACACAGATAGGTAGGTAGGTAGATAGATAGATAGAGATAGGTAGGTAGGTAGGTAGATTGATAGATACAGATAGGTAGGTAGGTAGATAGATAGATACAGATATGTAGGTAGGTAGATAGATAGATAGAGATAAGTAGGTAGGTAGATTGATATATACAGATAGGTAGGTAGGTAGATAGATAGATAGAGATAGGTAGGTAGGTAGATTGATAGATACAGATAGGTAGGTAGGGAGATAGATAGATACAGATAGGTAGGTAGGTAGATTGATAGATAGAGATAGGTGGGTAGGTAGATAGATAGATAGAGATACGTAGGTAGGTAGGTAGATAGATAGAGATAGGTAGGTAGGTAGATAGAAAGATAGAGATAGGTAGGTAGGTAGATAGATAGATAGAGATAGGTAGGTAGGTAAATTGATAGATACAGATAGGTAGGTAGGTAGATAGATAGATACAGATAGGTAGGTAGGTAGATAGATAGATAGAGATAGGTAGGTAGGTAGGTAGATTGATATAGGTAGGTAAGTAGGTAGATAGATACAGATAGGTAGGTAGGTAGATAGATAAATACAGATAGGTAGGTAGGTAGATAGATAGATAGAGATAGATAGGTAGGTAGATTGATAGATAGAGATAGGTAGGTAGGCAGATAGATAGATAGAGATAGATAGGTAGGCAGATAGATAGATAGAGATAGGTAGGTAGGTAGGTAGATAGATATAGATAGGTAAGTAGGTAGATAGATACAGATAGGTAGGTAGGTAGATAGATAAATACAGATAGGTAGGTAGGTAGATAGATAGATAGGTAGGTAGATTGATAGATAGAGATAGGTAGGTAGGTAGATTGATAGATACAGATAGGTAGGTAGGTAGATAGATAGATACAGATATGTAGGTAGGTAGATAGATAGATAGAGATAAGTAGGTAGGTAGATTGATAGATACAGATAGGTAGGTAGGTAGATAGATAGATAGAGATAGGTAGGTAGGTAGATTGATAGATACAGATAGGTAGGTAGGGAGATAGATAGATACAGATAGGTAGGTAGGTAGATTGATAGATAGAGATAGGTGGGTAGGTAGATAGATAGATAGAGATACGTAGGTAGGTAGGTAGATAGATAGAGATAGGTAGGTAGGTAGATAGAAAGATAGAGATAGGTAGGTAGGTAGATAGATAGATAGAGATAGGTAGGTAGGTAAATTGATAGATACAGATAGGTAGGTAGGTAGATAGATAGATACAGATAGGTAGGTAGGTAGATAGATAGATAGAGATAGGTAGGTAGGTAGGTAGATAGATATAGGTAGGTAAGTAGGTAGATAGATACAGATAGGTAGGTAGGTAGATAGATAAATACAGATAGGTAGGTAGGTAGATAGATAGATAGAGATAGATAGGTAGGTAGATTGATAGATAGAGATAGGTAGGTAGGCAGATAGATAGATAGAGATAGATAGGTAGGCAGATAGATAGATAGAGATAGGTAGGTAGGTAGGTAGATAGATATAGATAGGTAAGTAGGTAGATAGATACAGATAGGTAGGTAGGTAGATAGATAAATACAGATAGGTAGGTAGGTAGATAGATAGATAGGTAGGTAGATTGATAGATAGAGATAGGTAGGTAGGCAGATAGATAGATAGAGATAGATAGGTAGGCAGATAGATAGATAGAGATAGGTAGGTAGGTAAATTGATAGATACAGATAGGTAGGTAGGTAGATTGATAGACACAGATAGGTAGGTAGGTAGATAGATAGATAGAGATAGGTAGGTAGGTAGATAGATAGATAGAGATAGATAGGTAGGCAGATAGATAGATAGAGATAGGTAGGTAGGTAAATTGATAGATACAGATAGGTAGGTAGGTAGATTGATAGACACAGATAGGTAGGTAGGTAGATAGATAGATACAGATAGGTAGGTAGGTAGATAGATAGATACAGATAGGTAGGTAGGTAGGTAGATAGATAGAGATAGGTAGGTAGGTAGATAGATAGAGATAGGTAGGTAGGTAGATTGATAGATACAGATAGGTAGGTAGGTAGATAGATAGATACAGATAGGTAGGTAGGTAGGTAGGTAGGTAGGTAGATAGATAGATAGATAGATAGATAGATAGATAGATAGATAGATAGATAGATAGATAGATAGATAGATAGATAAAGATAGGTAGGTAGGTAGGTAGGTAGATAGATAGAGATAGTTAGGTCGGTAGGTACATAGATAGAGATAGATAGGTAGGTAGATAGATAGATAGAGATAGGTAGGTAGGTAGATTGATAGATACAGATAGGTAGGTAGGGAGATAGATAGATACAGATAGGTAGGTAGGTAGATTGATAGATAGAGATAGGTGGGTAGGTAGATAGATAGATAGAGATACGTAGGTAGGTAGATAGATAAATACAGATAGGTAGGTAGGTAGATAGATAGATAGAGATAGATAGGTAGGTAGATTGATAGATAGAGATAGGTAGGTAGGCAGATAGATAGATAGAGATAGATAGGTAGGCAGATAGATAGATAGAGATAGGTAGGTAGGTAGGTAGATAGATATAGATAGGTAAGTAGGTAGATAGATACAGATAGGTAGGTAGGTAGATAGATAAATACAGATAGGTAGGTAGGTAGATAGATAGATAGGTAGGTAGATTGATAGATAGAGATAGGTAGGTAGGTAGATTGATAGATACAGATAGGTAGGTAGGTAGATAGATAGATACAGATATGTAGGTAGGTAGATAGATAGATAGAGATAAGTAGGTAGGTAGATTGATAGATACAGATAGGTAGGTAGGTAGATAGATAGATAGAGATAGGTAGGTAGGTAGATTGATAGATACAGATAGGTAGGTAGGGAGATAGATAGATACAGATAGGTAGGTAGGTAGATTGATAGATAGAGATAGGTGGGTAGGTAGATAGATAGATAGAGATACGTAGGTAGGTAGGTAGATAGATAGAGATAGGTAGGTAGGTAGATAGAAAGATAGAGATAGGTAGGTAGGTAGATAGATAGATAGAGATAGGTAGGTAGGTAAATTGATAGATACAGATAGGTAGGTAGGTAGATAGATAGATACAGATAGGTAGGTAGGTAGATAGATAGATAGAGATAGGTAGGTAGGTAGGTAGATAGATATAGGTAGGTAAGTAGGTAGATAGATACAGATAGGTAGGTAGGTAGATAGATAAATACAGATAGGTAGGTAGGTAGATAGATAGATAGAGATAGATAGGTAGGTAGATTGATAGATAGAGATAGGTAGGTAGGCAGATAGATAGATAGAGATAGATAGGTAGGCAGATAGATAGATAGAGATAGGTAGGTAGGTAGGTAGATAGATATAGATAGGTAAGTAGGTAGATAGATACAGATAGGTAGGTAGGTAGATAGATAAATACAGATAGGTAGGTAGGTAGATAGATAGATAGGTAGGTAGATTGATAGATAGAGATAGGTAGGTAGGCAGATAGATAGATAGAGATAGATAGGTAGGCAGATAGATAGATAGAGATAGGTAGGTAGGTAAATTGATAGATACAGATAGGTAGGTAGGTAGATTGATAGACACAGATAGGTAGGTAGGTAGATAGATAGATAGAGATAGGTAGGTAGGTAGATAGATAGATAGAGATAGATAGGTAGGCAGATAGATAGATAGAGATAGGTAGGTAGGTAAATTGATAGATACAGATAGGTAGGTAGGTAGATTGATAGACACAGATAGGTAGGTAGGTAGATAGATAGATACAGATAGGTAGGTAGGTAGATAGATAGATACAGATAGGTAGGTAGGTAGGTAGATAGATAGAGATAGGTAGGTAGGTAGATAGATAGAGATAGGTAGGTAGGTAGATTGATAGATACAGATAGGTAGGTAGGTAGATAGATAGATACAGATAGGTAGGTAGGTAGGTAGGTAGGTAGGTAGATAGATAGATAGATAGATAGATAGATAGATAGATAGATAGATAGATAGATAAAGATAGGTAGGTAGGTAGGTAGGTAGATAGATAGAGATAGTTAGGTCGGTAGGTACATAGATAGAGATAGATAGGTAGGTAGGTAGATAGATAGAGATAGGTAGGTAGGTAGATTGATAGATACAGATAGGTAGGTACATAGATAGATAGATAGATAGATAGATAGATAGATAGATAGATAGATAGATAGATAGATAGATAGATAGATAGATAGATAGATAAAGATAGGTAGGTAGGTAGGTAGGTAGATAGATAGAGATAGTTAGGTAGGTAGATTGATAGATACAGATAGGTAGGTAGGGAGATAGATAGATACAGATAGGTAGGTAGGTAGATTGATAGATAGAGATAGGTAGGTAGGTAGATAGATAGATAGAGATAGGTAGGTAGGTAGGTAGATAGATAGAGATAGGTAGGTAGGTAGATAGATAGATAGAGATAGGTAGGTAGGTAGATAGATAGATAGAGATAGGTAGGTAGGTAAATTGATAGATACAGATAGGTAGGTAGGTAGATAGATAGATACAGATAGGTAGGTAGGTAGGTAGATAGATAGATAGATAGATAGATAGATAGATAGATAGATAGATAGATAGATAGAGATAGGTAGGTAGGTAGGTAGATAGATATAGGTAGGTAAGTAGGTAGATAGATACAGATAGGTAGGTAGGTAGATAGATAAATACAGATAGGTAGGTAGGTAGATAGATAGATAGATAGAGATAGATAGGTAGGTAGATTGATAGATAGAGATAGGTAGGTAGGCAGATAGATAGATAGAGATAGATAGGTAGGCAGATAGATAGATAGAGATAGGTAGGTAGGTAAATTGATAGATACAGATAGGTAGGTAGGTAGATTGATAGACACAGATAGGTAGGTAGGTAGATAGATAGATAGAGATAGGTAGGTAGGTAGATTGATAGATACAGATAGGTTGGTAGGTAGATAGATAGATACAGATAGGTAGGTAGGTAGATAGATAGATACAGATATGTAGGTAGGTAGATAGATAGATAGAGATAGGTAGGTAGGTAGATTGATAGATACAGATAGGTAGGTAGGGAGATAGATAGATACAGATAGGTAGGTAGGTAGATTGATAGATAGAGATAGGTAGGTAGGTAGATAGATAGATAGATAGATAGATAGATAGATAGATAGAGATACGTAGGTAGGTAGGTAGATAGATAGAGATAGGTAGGTAGGTAGATAGATAGATAGATAGAGATAGGTAGGTAGGTAGATAGATAGATAGAGATAGGTAGGTATGTAAATTGATAGATACAGATAGGTAGGTAGGTAGATAGTTAGATACAGATAGGTAGGTAGGTAGATAGATAGATAGAGATAGGTAGGTAGGTAGGTAGATAGATATAGGTAGGTAAGTAGGTAGATAGATACATATAGGTAGGTAGGTAGATAGATAAATACAGATAGGTAGGTAGGTAGATGGATAGATAGAGATAGATAGGTAGGTAGATTGATAGATAGAGATAGGTAGGTAGGCAGATAGATAGATAGAGATAGATAGGTAGGCAGATAGATAGATAGAGATAGGTAGGTAGGTAGGTAGATAGATATAGGTAGGTAAGTAGGTAGATAGATACAGATAGGTAGGTAGGTAGATAGATAAATACAGATAGGTAGGTAGGTAGATAGATAGATAGAGATAGATAGGTAGGTAGATTGATAGATAGAGATAGGTAGGTAGGCAGATAGATAGATAGAGATAGATAGGTAGGCAGATAGATAGATAGAGATAGGTAGGTAGGTAAATTGATAGATACAGATAGGTAGGTAGGTAGATTGATAGACACAGATAGGTAGGTAGGTAGATAGATAGATAGAGATAGGTAGGTAGGTAGATTGATAGATACAGATAGGTAGGTAGGTAGATAGATAGATACAGATAAGTAGGTAGGTAGATAGATAGAGATAGGTAGGTAGGTAGGTAGATAGATACAGATAGGTAGGTAGGTAGATAGATAGATACAGATAGGTAGGTAGGTAGATTGATAGATAGAGATAGGTAGGTAGGTAGATAGATACAGATAGGTAGGTAGGTAGGTAGATAGATAGAGATAGGTAGGTAGGTAGGTAGATAGATAGAGATAGATAGGTAGGTAGATTGATAGAGACAGATAGGTAGGTAGGTAGATAGATAGAAAGAGATAGGTAGGTAGGTAGGTAGGTAGGTAGATAGATACAGATAGGTAGGTAGGTAGATAGATAGATAGAGATAGGTAGGTAGGTAGATAGATAGAGATAGGTAGGTAGGTAGATAGATAGAGACAGATAGGTAGGTAGGTAGGTAGATAGATAGAGATAGGTAGGTAGATTGATAGATACAGATAGGTAGGTAGGTAGATAGATAGAGATAGATAGGTAGGTAGATAGATAGATACAGATAGGTAGGTAGGTAGATAGATAGATACAGATATGTAGGCAGGTAGATAGATAGATAGAGATAGGTAGGTAAGTAGATTGATAGATACAGATAGGTAGGTAGGGAGATAGATAGATACAGATAGGTAGGTAGGTAGATTGATAGATAGAGATAGGTAGGTAGGTAGATAGATAGATAGATAGAGATACGTAGGTAGGTAGGTAGATAGATAGAGATAGGTAGGTAGGTAGATAGATAGATAGATAGAGATAGGTAGGTAGGTAGATAGATAGATAGAGATAGGTAGGTATGTAAATTGATAGATACAGATAGGTAGGTAGGTAGATAGATAGATACAGATAGGTAGGTAGGTAGATAGATAGATAGAGATAGGTAGGTAGGTAGGTAGATAGATATAGGTAGGTAAGTAGGTAGATAGATACAGATAGGTAGGTAGGTAGATAGATAAATACAGATAGGTAGGTAGGTAGATGGATAGATAGAGATAGATAGGTAGGTAGATTGATAGATAGAGATAGGTAGGTAGGCAGATAGATAGATAGAGATAGATAGGTAGGAAGATAGATAGATAGAGATAGGTAGGTAGGTAGGTAGATAGATATAGGTAGGTAAGTAGGTAGATAGATACAGATAGGTAGGTAGGTAGATAGATAAATACAGATAGGTAGGTAGGTAGATAGATAGATAGAGATAGATAGGTAGGTAGATTGATAGATAGAGATAGGTAGGTAGGCAGATAGATAGATAGAGATAGATAGGTAGGCAGATAGATAGATAGAGATAGGTAGGTAGGTAAATTGATAGATACAGATAGGTAGGTAGGTAGATTGATAGACACAGATAGGTAGGTAGGTAGATAGATAGATAGAGATAGGTAGGTAGGTAGATTGATAGATACAGATAGGTAGGTAGGTAGATAGATAGATACAGATAAGTAGGTAGGTAGATAGATAGAGATAGGTAGGTAGGTAGGTAGATAGATACAGATAGGTAGGTAGGTAGATAGATAGATACAGATAGGTAGGTAGGTAGATTGATAGATAGAGATAGGTAGGTAGGTAGATAGATACAGATAGGTAGGTAGGTAGGTAGATAGATAGAGATAGGTAGGTAGGTAGATAGATAGATAGAGATAGATAGGTAGGTAGATTGATAGATATAGATAAGTAGGTAGGTAGATAGATAGAGATAGGTAGGTAGGTAGGTAGATAGATACAGATAGGTAGGTAGGTAGATAGATAGATACAGATAGGTAGGTAGGTAGATTGATAGATAGAGATAGGTAGGTAGGTAGATAGATACAGATAGGTAGGTAGGTAGGTAGATAGATAGAGATAGGTAGGTAGGTAGATAGATAGATAGAGATAGATAGGTAGGTAGATTGATAGAGACAGATAGGTAGGTAGGTAGATAGATAGAAAGAGATAGGTAGGTAGGTAGGTAGGTAGGTAGGTAGATAGATACAGATAGGTAGGTAGGTAGATAGATAGATAGAGATAGGTAGGTAGGTAGATAGATAGAGATAGGTAGGTAGGTAGATAGATAGAGAGAGATAGGTAGGTAGGTAGGTAGATAGATAGAGATAGGTAGGTAGATTGATAGATACAGATAGGTAGGTAGGTAGATAGATAGAGATAGATAGGTAGGTAGATAGATAGATACAGATAGGTAGGTACCTAGGTAGATAGATACAGATAGGTAGGTAGGTAGGTAGATAGATAGAGATAGTTAGGTAGGTAGGTAGATAGATACAGATAGGTAGGTAGGTAGATAGATAGATACAGATAGGTAGGTAGGTAGATAGATAGAGATAGGTAGGTAGGTAGGTAGATAGATAGATAGAGATAGATAGGTAAGTAGATTGATAGAGACAGATAGGTAGGTAGGTAGATAGATAGAAAGAGATAGGTAGGTAGGTAGATAGATAGATAGAGATAGGTAGGTAGGTAGATTGATAGATACAGATAGGTAGGTAGGCAGATAGATAGATACAGATAGGTAGGTAGGTAGATAGATAGATAGATAAAGATAGGTAGGTAGGTAGGTAGATAGATAGAGATAGTTAGGTAGGTAGGTAGATAGATAGAGATAGATAGGTAGGTAGATAGATAGATAAAGATAGGTAGGTAGGTAGATAGATAGACATAGGTAGGTAGGTAGGTAGATAGATACAGATAGGTAGGTAGGTATATAGATAGAGATAGGTAGGTAGGTAGATTGATAGATACAGAAAGGTAGGTAGGTAGACAGATAGATACAGATAGGTAGGTAGGTAGATAGATAGATACAGATAGGTAGGTAGGTAGGTAGATAGATAGAGATAGGTAGGTAGGTAGATAGATAGATAGAGATAGGTAGATAGGTAGATTGATAGATAGAGATAGGTAGGTAGGTAGATAGATAGAGACAGATAGGTAGGTAGCTAGGTAGATAGATAGAGATAGGTAGGTAGGTAGATTGATAGATACAGATAGGTAGGTAGGTAGGTAGATAGATACAGATAGGTAGGTAGGTAGATTGATAGATAGAGATAGGTAGGTAGGTAGGTAGATAGATAGATAGAGGTAGGTAGGTAGGTAGATTGATAGATAGAGATAGGTAGGTAGGTAGATAGATAGAGACAGATAGGTAGGTAGGTAGGTAGATAGATAGAGATAGGTAGGTAGGTAGATTGATAGATAGAGATAGGTAGGTAGGTAGGTAGATAGATAGAGATAGGTAGGTAGGTAGATAGATAGATAGAGATAGGTAGGTAGGTAAATTGATAGATACAGAGAGGTAGGTAGGTAGATAGATAGATACAGATAGGTAGGTAGGTAGGTAGATAGATAGAGATAGGTAGGTAGGGAGATAGATAGAGATAGGTAGGTAGGTAGATTGATAGATACAGATAGGTAGGTAGGTAGATAGATAGATACAGATAGGTAGGTAGGTAGATAGATAGATAGATAGATAGATAGATAGATAGATAGATAGATAGATAGATAGATAGATAGATAGATAGATAAAGATAGGTAGGTAGGTAGGTAGATAGATAGAGATAGTTAGGTAGGTAGGTAGATAGATAGAGATAGATAGGTAGGTAGATAGATAGATAGGTAGACATACGTAGGTAGGTAGGTAGATAGATACAGATAGGTAGGTAGGTAGATAGATAGAGATAGTTAGGTAGGTATATTGATAGATACAGATAGGTAGGTAGGTAGACAGATAGATACAGATAGGTAGGTAGGTAGATAGATAGATACAGATAGGTTGGTAGGTAGGTAGATAGATAGAGATAGGTAGGTAGGTAGATAGATAGATAGAGATAGGTAGGTAGGTAGATTGATAGATAGAGATAGGTAGGTAGGTAGATAGATAGAGACAGATAGGTAGGTAGGTAGGTAGATAGATAGAGATAGGTAGGTAGGTAGATTGATAGATACAGATAGGTAGGTAGGTAGATAGATAGATACAGATAGGTAGGTAGGTAGATTGATAGATAGATAGAGATAGGCAGGTAGGTAGATAGATAGATAGAGATAGGTAGGTAGGTAGGTAGATAGATAGAGATAGGTAGGTAGGTAGATACATAGATAGAGATAGGTAGGTAGATAGATAGATAGAGAAAGGTAGGTAGGTAAATTGATAGATACAGATAGGTAGGTAGGTAGATAGATAGATACAGATAGGTAGGTAGGTAGATAGATAGAGATAGGTAGGTAGGTAGGTAGGTAGATAGAGATAGGTAGGTAGGTAGGTAGATAGAGATAGGTAGGTAAGTAGGTAGATAGATACAGATAGGTAGGTAGGTAGATAGATAAATATAGATAGGTAGGTAGGTAGGTAGATAGATAGAGATAGATAGGTAGGTAGATTGATAGATAGAGATAGGTAGGTAGGTAGATAGATAGATAGAGATAGGTAAGTAGGCAGATAGATAGATAGAGATAGGTAGGTAGGTAAATTGATAGATACAGATAGGTAGGTAGGTAGATATATACATAGAGATAGGTAGGTAGGTAGATTGATAGATACAGATAGGTAGGTAGGTAGATAGATAGAGATAGGTAGGTAGGTAGATTGATAGATACACATAGGTAGGTAGGTAGATAGATAGATACAGATAGGTAGGTAGATAGATAGATACAGATAGGTAGGTAGGTAGATATTTAGAGATACGTAGGTAGGTAGATAGATAGATACAGATAGGTAGGTACGTAGATAGATAGATACAGATAGGTAGGTAGGTAGGTAGGTAGATAGAGATAGGTAGGTATGTAGATAGATAGATAGATAGATAGATAGATAGATAGATAGATAGATAGATAGATAGATAGATAGATAGATAAAGATAGGTAGGTAGGTAGGTAGGTAGGTAGATAGATAGAGATAGGTAGGTAGGTAGATAGATAGAGAAAGATAGGTAGGTAGATTGATAGAGACAGATAGGTAGGTAGGTAGATAGATAGAAAGAGATAGGTAGGTAGGTAGGTAGGTAGGTAGATAGATAGATAGATACAGATAGGTAGGTAGGTAGATAATTAGATACAGATAGGTAGGTAGGTAGATAGATAGATACAGATAGGTAGGTAGGTAGATAGATAGATACAGATAGGTAGGTAGCTAGATAGATAGATAGAGATAGGTAGGTAGGTAGATAGATAGAGATAGGTAGGTAGGTAGATAGATAGAGACAGATAGGTAGGTAGGTAGGTAGATAGAGATAGGTAGGTAGGTAGATTGATAGATACAGATAGGTAGGTAGGTAGATAGATAGAGATAGATAGGTAGGTAGATAGATAGATACAGATAGGTAGGTACCTAGGTAGATAGATACAGATAGGTAGGTAGGTAGGTAGATAGATAGAGATAGTTAGGTAGGTAGGTAGATAGATACAGATAGGTAGGTAGGTAGATAGATAGATACAGATAGGTAAGTAGGTAGATAGATAGAGATAGGTAGGTAGGTAGGTAGGTAGGTAGATAGATAGAGATAGATAGGTAAGTAGATTGATAGAGACAGATAGGTAGGTAGGTAGATAGATAGAAAGAGATAGGTAGGTAGGTAGATAGATAGATAGATACAGATAGGTAGGTAGGTAGATAGATAGAGATAGGTAGGTAGGTAGATAGATAGATACAGATAGGTAGGTAGGTAGATAGATAGATACAGATAGGTTGGTAGGTAGGTAGATAGATAGAGATAGGTAGGTAGGTAGATAGATAGATAGAGATAGGTAGGTAGGTAGATTGATAGATAGAGATAGGTAGGTAGGTAGATAGATAGAGACAGATAGGTAGGTAGGTAGGTAGATAGATAGAGATAGGTAGGTAGGTAGATTGATAGATACAGATAGGTAGGTAGGTAGATAGATAGATACAGATAGGTAGGTAGGTAGATTGATAGATAGATAGAGATAGGCAGGTAGGTAGATAGATAGATAGAGATAGGTAGGTAGGTAGGTAGATAGATAGAGATAGGTAGGTAGGTAGATACATAGATAGAGATAGGTAGGTAGATAGATAGATAGAGAAAGGTAGGTAGGTAAATTGATAGATACAGATAGGTAGGTAGGTAGATAGATAGATACAGATAGGTAGGTAGGTAGATAGATAGAGATAGGTAGGTAGGTAGGTAGGTAGGTAGATAGAGATAGGTAGGTAGGTAGGTAGATAGAGATAGGTAGGTAAGTAGGTAGATAGATACAGATAGGTAGGTAGGTAGATAGATAAATACAGATAGGTAGGTAGGTAGATAGATAGAGATAGATAGGTAGGTAGATTGATAGATAGAGATAGGTAGGTAGGTAGATAGATAGATAGAGATAGGTAAGTAGGCAGATAGATAGATAGAGATAGGTAGGTAGGTAAATTGATAGATACAGATAGGTAGGTAGGTAGATATATACATAGAGATAGGTAGGTAGGTAGATTGATAGATACAGATAGGTAGGTAGGTAGATAGATAGAGATAGGTAGGTAGGTAGATTGATAGATACACATAGGTAGGTAGGTAGATAGATAGATACAGATAGGTAGGTAGATAGATAGATACAGATAGGTAGGTAGGTAGATAGATAGAGATACGTAGGTAGGTAGATAGATAGATACAGATAGGTAGGTACGTAGATAGATAGATACAGATAGGTAGGTAGGTAGGTAGGTAGATAGAGATAGGTAGGTATGTAGATAGATAGATAGATAGATAGATAGATAGATAGATAGATAGATAGATAGATAGATAAAGATAGGTAGGTAGGTAGGTAGGTAGGTAGATAGATAGAGATAGGTAGGTAGGTAGATAGATAGAGAAAGATAGGTAGGTAGATTGATAGAGACAGATAGGTAGGTAGGTAGATAGATAGAAAGAGATAGGTAGGTAGGTAGGTAGGTAGGTAGATAGATAGATAGATACAGATAGGTAGGTAGGTAGATAATTAGATACAGATAGGTAGGTAGGTAGATAGATAGATACAGATAGGTAGGTAGGTAGATAGATAGATACAGATAGGTAGGTAGCTAGATAGATAGATAGAGATAGGTAGGTAGGTAGATAGATAGAGATAGGTAGGTAGGTAGATAGATAGAGACAGATAGGTAGGTAGGTAGGTAGATAGAGATAGGTAGGTAGGTAGATTGATAGATACAGATAGGTAGGTAGGTAGATAGATAGAGATAGATAGGTAGGTAGATAGATAGATACAGATAGGTAGGTACCTAGGTAGATAGATACAGATAGGTAGGTAGGTAGGTAGATAGATAGAGATAGTTAGGTAGGTAGGTAGATAGATACAGATAGGTAGGTAGGTAGATAGATAGATACAGATAGGTAAGTAGGTAGATAGATAGAGATAGGTAGGTAGGTAGGTAGGTAGGTAGATAGATAGAGATAGATAGGTAAGTAGATTGATAGAGACAGATAGGTAGGTAGGTAGATAGATAGAAAGAGATAGGTAGGTAGGTAGATAGATAGATAGATACAGATAGGTAGGTAGGTAGATAGATAGAGATAGGTAGGTAGGTAGATAGATAGAGATAGATAGGTAGGTAGGTAGATAGATACAGATAGGTAGGTAGGTAGATAGATAGATACAGATAGGTAGGTAGGTAGATTGATAGATAGAGATAGGTAGGTAGGTAGATAGATAGATAGAGATAGGTAAGTAGGTAGGTAGATAGATAGAGATAGGTAGGTATGTAGATAGATAGAGACAGATAGGTAGGTAGGTAGGTAGATAGATAGAGATAGGTAGGTAGGTAGATTGATAGATATAGATAGGTAGGTAGGTAGATAGATAGAGATAGATAGGTAGGTAGATAGATAGATACAGATAGGTAGGAACCTAGGTAGATAGATACAGATAGGTAGGTAGGTAGGTAGATAGATAGAGATTGTTAGGTAGGTAGGTAGATAGATACAGATAGGTAGGTAGGTAGATAGATAGATACAGATAGGTAGGTAGGTAGATAGATAGAGATAGGTAGGTAGGTAGGTAGGTAGATAGATAGATAGAGATAGATAGGTAAGTAGATTGATAGAGACAGATAGGTAGGTAGGTAGATAGATAGTAAGATACAGATCGGTAGGTAGGTAGATAGATAGAGATAGGTAGGTAGGTAGATAGATAGATAGAGATAGGTAGGTAGGTAAATTGATAGATACAGATAGGTAGGTAGGTAGATAGATAGATAGAGATAGGTAGGTAGGTAGATTGATAGATACAGATAGGTAGGTAGGTAGATAGAGATAGGTAGGTAGGTAGATTGATAGATACACATAGGTAGGTAGGTAGATAGATAGATACAGATAGGTAGGTAGATAGATAGATACAGATAGGTAGGTAGGTAGATAGATAGAGATACGTAGGTAGGTAGATAGATAGATACAGATAGGTAGGTACGTAGATAGATAGATACAGATAGGTAGGTAGGTAGGTAGGTAGATAGAGATAGGTAGGTATGTAGATAGATAGATAGATAGATAGATAGATAGATAGATAGATAGATAGATAGATAGATAAAGATAGGTAGGTAGGTAGGTAGGTAGGTAGATAGAGATAGTTAGGTAGGTAGGTAGATAGATAGAGAAAGATAGGTAGGTAGATTGATAGAGACAGATAGGTAGGTAGGTAGATAGATAGAAAGAGATAGGTAGGTAGGTAGGTAGGTAGGTAGATAGATAGATACAGATAGGTAGGTAGGTAGATAATTAGATACAGATAGGTAGGTAGGTAGATAGATAGATACAGATAGGTAGGTAGGTAGATAGATAGATACAGATAGGTAGGTAGCTAGATAGATAGATAGAGATAGGTAGGTAGGTAGATAGATAGAGATAGGTAGGTAGGTAGATAGATAGAGACAGATAGGTAGGTAGGTAGGTAGATAGAGATAGGTAGGTAGGTAGATTGATAGATACAGATAGGTAGGTAGGTAGATAGATAGAGATAGATAGGTAGGTAGATAGATAGATACAGATAGGTAGGTACCTAGGTAGATAGATACAGATAGGTAGGTAGGTAGGTAGGTAGATAGATAGAGATAGTTAGGTAGGTAGGTAGATAGATACAGATAGGTAGGTAGGTAGATAGATAGATACAGATAGGTAAGTAGGTAGATAGATAGAGATAGGTAGGTAGGTAGGTAGGTAGGTAGGTAGGTAGGTAGATAGAGATAGATAGGTAAGTAGATTGATAGAGACAGATAGGTAGGTAGGTAGATAGATAGAGATAGATAGGTAGGTAGATAGATAGATACAGATAGGTAGGTACCTAGGTAGATAGATACAGATAGGTAGGTAGGTAGGTAGGTAGATAGATAGAGATAGTTAGGTAGGTAGGTAGATAGATACAGATAGGTAGGTAGGTAGATAGATAGATACAGATAGGTAAGTAGGTAGATAGATAGAGATAGGTAGGTAGGTAGGTAGGTAGGTAGATAGATAGAGATAGATAGGTAAGTAGATTGATAGAGACAGATAGGTAGGTAGGTAGATAGATAGAAAGAGATAGGTAGGTAGGTAGATAGATAGATAGATACAGATAGGTAGGTAGGTAGATAGATAGAGATAGGTAGGTAGGTAGATAGATAGAGATAGATAGGTAGGTAGGTAGATAGATACAGATAGGTAGGTAGGTAGATAGATAGATACAGATAGGTAGGTAGGTAGATTGATAGATAGAGATAGGTAGGTAGGTAGATAGATAGATAGAGATAGGTAAGTAGGTAGGTAGATAGATAGAGATAGGTAGGTATGTAGATAGATAGAGACAGATAGGTAGGTAGGTAGGTAGATAGATAGAGATAGGTAGGTAGGTAGATTGATAGATATAGATAGGTAGGTAGGTAGATAGATAGAGATAGATAGGTAGGTAGATAGATAGATACAGATAGGTAGGAACCTAGGTAGATAGATACAGATAGGTAGGTAGGTAGGTAGATAGATAGAGATAGTTAGGTAGGTAGGTAGATAGATACAGATAGGTAGGTAGGTAGATAGATAGATACAGATAGGTAGGTAGGTAGATAGATAGAGATAGGTAGGTAGGTAGGTAGGTAGATAGATAGATAGAGATAGATAGGTAAGTAGATTGATAGAGACAGATAGGTAGGTAGGTAGATAGATAGTAAGATACAGATCGGTAGGTAGGTAGATAGATAGAGATAGGTAGGTAGGTAGATAGATAGATAGAGATAGGTAGGTAGGTAAATTGATAGATACAGATAGGTAGGTAGGTAGATAGATAGATAGAGATAGGTAGGTAGGTAGATTGATAGATACAGATAGGTAGGTAGGTAGATAGAGATAGGTAGGTAGGTAGATTGATAGATACACATAGGTAGGTAGGTAGATAGATAGATACAGATAGGTAGGTAGATAGATAGATACAGATAGGTAGGTAGGTAGATAGATAGAGATACGTAGGTAGGTAGATAGATAGATACAGATAGGTAGGTACGTAGATAGATAGATACAGATAGGTAGGTAGGTAGGTAGGTAGATAGAGATAGGTAGGTATGTAGATAGATAGATAGATAGATAGATAGATAGATAGATAGATAGATAAAGATAGGTAGGTAGGTAGGTAGGTAGGTAGATAGAGATAGTTAGGTAGGTAGGTAGATAGATAGAGAAAGATAGGTAGGTAGATTGATAGAGACAGATAGGTAGGTAGGTAGATAGATAGAAAGAGATAGGTAGGTAGGTAGGTAGGTAGGTAGATAGATAGATACAGATAGGTAGGTAGGTAGATAATTAGATACAGATAGGTAGGTAGGTAGATAGATAGATACAGATAGGTAGGTAGGTAGATAGATAGATACAGATAGGTAGGTAGCTAGATAGATAGATAGAGATAGGTAGGTAGGTAGATAGATAGAGATAGGTAGGTAGGTAGATAGATAGAGACAGATAGGTAGGTAGGTAGGTAGATAGAGATAGGTAGGTAGGTAGATTGATAGATACAGATAGGTAGGTAGGTAGATAGATAGAGATAGATAGGTAGGTAGATAGATAGATACAGATAGGTAGGTACCTAGGTAGATAGATACAGATAGGTAGGTAGGTAGGTAGGTAGATAGATAGAGATAGTTAGGTAGGTAGGTAGATAGATACAGATAGGTAGGTAGGTAGATAGATAGATACAGATAGGTAAGTAGGTAGATAGATAGAGATAGGTAGGTAGGTAGGTAGGTAGGTAGGTAGGTAGGTAGATAGAGATAGATAGGTAAGTAGATTGATAGAGACAGATAGGTAGGTAGGTAGATAGATAGAAAGAGATAGGTAGGTAGGTAGATAGATAGATAGATACAGATAGGTAGGTAGGTAGATAGATAGAGATAGGTAGGTAGGTAGATAGATAGAGATAGATAGGTAGGTAGGTAGATAGATACAGATAGGTAGGTAGGTAGATAGATAGATACAGATAGGTAGGTAGGTAGATTGATAGATAGAGATAGGTAGGTAGGTAGATAGATAGATAGAGATAGGTAAGTAGGTAGGTAGATAGATAGAGATAGGTAGGTATGTAGATAGATAGAGACAGATAGGTAGGTAGGTAGGTAGGTAGGTAGATAGATAGAGATAGGTAGGTAGGTAGATTGATAGATATAGATAGGTAGGTAGGTAGATAGATAGAGATAGATAGGTAGGTAGATAGATAGATACAGATAGGTAGGTACCTAGGTAGATAGATACAGATAGGTAGGTAGGTAGGTAGATAGATAGAGATAGTTAGGTAGGTAGGTAGATAGAAAAAGATAGGTAGGTAGGTAGATAGATAGATACAGATAGGTAGGTAGGTAGATAGATAGAGATAGGTAGGTAGGTAGGTAGGTAGATAGATAGATAGAGATAGATAGGTAAGTAGATTGATAGAGACAGATAGGTAGGTAGGTAGATAGATAGTAAGATACAGATCGGTAGGTAGGTAGATAGATAGAGATAGGTAGGTAGGTAGATAGATAGATACAGATATGTAGGTAGGTAGATTGATAAATAGAGATAGGTAGGTAGGTAGATAGATAGATAGAGATAGGTAGGTAGGTAGGTAGGTAGATAGATAGATAGATAGATAGAGATAGGTAGGTAGGTAGATAGATAGATAGAGATAGGTAGGTAGGTAAATTCATAGATACAGATAGGTAGGTAGGTAGATAGATAGATACAGATAGGTAGGTAGGTAGATAGATAGATAGAGATAGGTAGGTAGGTAGGTAGATAGAGATAGGTAGGTAAGTAGGTAGATAGATACAGATAGGTAGGTAGGTAGATAGATAAATACAGATAGGTAGGTAGGCAGATAGATAGATAGAGATAGGTAGGTAGGTAAATTGATAGATACAGATAGGTAGGTAGGTAGATAGATAGATAGAGATAGGTAGGTAGGTAGATTGATAGATACAGATAGGTAGGTAGGTAGATAGATAGATAGAGATAGGTAGGTAGATAGATTGATAGATACAGATAGGTAGGTAGGTAGGTAGATAGATACAGATAGGTAGGTAGGTAGATTGATAGATACAGATAGGTAGGTAGGTAGGTAGATAGATAGAGATAGGTAGGTAGGTAGATAGATAGATAGAGATAGGTAGGTAGGTAGATTGATAGATAGAGATAGGTAGGTAGGTAGATAGATAGAGACAGATAGGTAGGTAGGTAGGTAGATAGATAGAGATAGGTAGGTAGGTACGTAGATTGATAGATACAGATAGGTAGGTAGGTAGATAGATAGATACAGATAGGTAGCTAGGTAGATTGATAGATAGAAATAGGCAGGTAGGTAGATAGATAGAGATAGGTAGGTAGGTAGGTAGATAGATAGAGATAGGTAGGTAGGTAGATAGATAGATAGAGATAGGTAGGTAGGTAGATAGATAGATAGAGATAGGTAGGTAGGTAAATTGATAGATACAGATAGGTAGGTAGGTAGATAGATAGATTCAGATAGGTAGGTAGGTAGATAGATAGATAGAGATAGGTAGGTAGGTAGATTGATAGATACAGATAGGTAGGTAGGTAGATAGATAGATAGAGATAGGTAGGTAGATAGATTGATAGATACAGATAGGTAGGTAGGTAGGTAGATAGATACAGATAGGTAGGTAGGTAGATTGATAGATACAGATAGGTAGGTAGGTAGGTAGATAGATAGAGATAGGTAGGTAGGTAGATAGATAGATAGAGATAGGTAGGTAGGTAGATTGATAGATAGAGATAGGTAGGTAGGTAGATAGATAGAGACAGATAGGTAGGTAGGTAGGTAGATAGATAGAGATAGGTAGGTAGGTACGTAGATTGATAGATACAGATAGGTAGGTAGGTAGATAGATAGATACAGATAGGTAGCTAGGTAGATTGATAGATAGAAATAGGCAGGTAGGTAGATAGATAGATAGAGATAGGTAGGTAGGTAGGTAGATAGATAGAGATAGGTAGGTAGGTAGATAGATAGATAGAGATAGGTAGGTAGGTAGATAGATAGATAGAGATAGGTAGGTAGGTAAATTGATAGATACAGATAGGTAGGTAGGTAGATAGATAGATACAGATAGGTAGGTAGGTAGATAGATAGACAGAGATAGGTAGGTAGGTAGGTAGGTAGATAGAGATAGGTAGGTAAGTAGGTAGATAGATACAGATAGGTAGGTAGGTAGATAGATAAATACAGATAGGTAGGTAGGTAGATAGATAGATAGAGATAGATAGGTAGGTAGATTGATAGATAGAGATAGGTAGGTAGGTAGATAGATAGATAGAGATAGGTAGGTCGGCAGATAGATAGATAGAGATAGGTAGGTAGGTAAATTGATAGATACAGATAGGTAGGTAGGTAGATAGATAGATAGAGATAGGTAGGTAGGTAGATTGATAGATTAAGATAGGTAGGTAGGTAGATAGATAGATACAGATAGGTAGGTAGGTAGATTGATAGATACAGATAGGTAGATAGGTAGGTAGATAGATAGAGATAGGTAGGTAGGTAGGTAGGTAGATAGAGATAGGTAGGTAAGTAGGTAGATAGATACAGATAGGTAGGTAGGTAGATAGATAAATACAGATAGGTAGGTAGGTAGGTAGATAGATAGAGATAGATAGGTAGGTAGATTGATAGATAGATATAGGTAGGTAGGTAGATAGATAGATAGAGATAGGTAGGTCGGCAGATAGATAGATAGAGATAGGTAGGTAGGTAAATTGATAGATACAGATAGGTAGGTAGGTAGATAGATAGATAGAGATAGGTAGGTAGGTAGATTGATAGATACAGATAGGTAGGTAGGTAGATAGATAGATAGAGATAGGTAGGTAGGTAGATTGATAGATACAGATAGGTAGGTAGGTAGATAGATAGATACAGATAGGTAGGTAGGTAGATTGATAGATACAGATAGGTAGGTAGGTAGGTAGATAGATAGAGATAGGTAGGTAGGTAGATAGATAGATAGAGATAGGTAGGTAGGTAGATTGATAGATAGAGATAGGTAGGTAGGTAGATAGAGACAGATAGGTAGGTAGGTAGGTAGATAGATAGAGATAGGTAGGTAGGTAGGTAGATTGATAGATACAGATAGGTAGGTAGGTAGATAGATAGATACAGATAGGTAGCTAGGTAGATTGATAGATAGAAATAGGCAGGTAGGTAGATAGATAGATAGAGATAGGTAGGTAGGTAGGTAGATAGATAGAGATAGGTAGGTAGGTAGATAGATAGATAGAGATAGGTAGGTAGGTAGATAGATAGATAGAGATAGGTAGGTAGGTAAATTGATAGATACAGATAGGTAGGTAGGTAGATAGATAGATACAGATAGGTAGGTAGGTAGATAGATAGACAGAGATAGGTAGGTAGCTAGGTAGGTAGATAGAGATAGGTAGGTAAGTAGGTAGATAGATACAGATAGGTAGGTAGGTAGATAGATAAATACAGATAGGTAGGTAGGTAGATAGATAGATAGAGATAGGTAGGTAGGTAGATTGATAGATTAAGATAGGTAGGTAGGTAGATAGATAGATACAGATAGGTAGGTAGATAGATAGATACAGATAGGTAGGTAGGTAGATAGACAGATAGAGATAGGTAGGTAGGTAGATTGATAGATAGAGATAGGTAGGTAAGTAGGTAGATAGATACAGATAGGTAGGTAGGTAGATAGATAAATACAGATAGGTAGGTAGGTAGATAGATAGATAGAGATAGGTAGGTAGGTAGATTGATAGATTAAGATAGGTAGGTAGGTAGATAGATAGATACAGATAGGTAGGTAGATAGATAGATACAGATAGGTAGGTAGGTAGATAGATAGATAGAGATAGGTAGGTAGGTAGATAGATAGATAAAGATAGGTAGGTAGGTAGATAGATAGATACAGATAGGTAGGTAGGTAGGTAGATAGATAGAGATAGGTAGGTATGTAGATAGATAGATAGAGATAGGTAGGTAGGTAGATTGATAGATACAGATAGGTAGGTAGGTAGATAGATAGATACAGATAGGTAGGTAGGTAGATAGATAGAGATAGGTAGGTAGGTAGGTAGATAGATAGAGATAGGTAGGTAGGTAGATAGATAGATAGAGATAGGTAGGTAGGTAGATAGATAGAAAGAGATAGGTAGGTATGTAGGTAGATAGATAGATACAGATAGGTAGGTAGGTAGATAGATAGATTCAGATAGGTAGGTAGGTAGATAGATACATACAGATAGGTAGGTAGGTAGGTAGATAGATAGAGATAGGTAGGTAGGTAGATAGATAGAGATATATAGGTAGGTAGATTGATACATACAGATAGGTCGGTAGGTAGATAGATAGATACAGATAGGTAGGTAGGTAGATAGATAGAGATAGGTTGGTAGGTAGGTAGATAGATACAGATAGGTAGGTAGGTAGATAGATAGATACAGATAGGTAGGTAGGTAGATTGATAGATAGAGATAGGTAGGTAGGTAGATAGATAGATAGAGATAGGTAGGTAGGTAGATAGATAGATAGAGATAGGTAGGTAGGTAGATAGATAGATACAGATAGGTAGGTAGGTAGATAGATAGAGATAGGTAGGTAGGTAGGTAGATAGAGATAGGTAGGTAAGTAGGTAGATAGATACAGATAGGTAGGTAGGTAGATAGATAAATACAGATATGTAGGTAGGTAGGTAGATAGATAGAGATAGGTAGGTAGGTAGATTGATAGATAGAGATAGGTAGGTAGGTAGATAGATAGAGATAGGTAGGTAGGTAGATAGATAGAGGTAGGTAGGTAGGTAAATTGATAGATACAGATAGGTAGGTAGGTAGATAGATAGATAGAGATAGGTAGGTAGGTAGATTGATAGATACAGATAGGTAGGTAGGTAGATAGATAGATAGAGATAGGTAGGTAGGTAGATTGATAGATACAGATAGGAAGGTAGGTAGATAGATAGATACAGATAGGTAGGTAGGTAGATAGATAGATACAGATATGTAGGTAGGTAGATAGATAGATACAGATAGGTAGGTAGGTAGATAGATAGATAGAGATAGGTAGGTAGGTAGATTGATAGATTAAGATAGGTAGGTAGGTAGATAGATAGATACAGATAGGTAGGTAGATAGATAGATACAGATAGGTAGGTAGGTAGATAGATAGATAGAGATAGGTAGGTAGGTAGATTGATAGATACAGATAGGTAGGTAGGTAGATAGATAGATACAGATAGGTAGGTAGGTAGATAGATAGATACAGAGAGGTAGGTAGGTAGATAGATAGATACAGATAGGTAGGTAGGTAGGTAGATAGATAGAGATAGGTAGGTAGATAGATAGATAGCGATAGGTAGGTAGGTAGATAAATCGAGATAGGTAGGTAGGTAGATAGATAGATAGAGATAGATAGGTAAGTAGATTGATAGAGACAGATAGGTAGGTAGGTAGATAGAAAGAGATAGGTAGGTAGGTAGATAGATAGATAGATACAGATAGGTAGGTAGGTAGATAGAGATAGATAGGTAGGTAGGTAGATAGATACAGATAGGTAGGTAGGTAGGTAGGTAGATAGAAAGAGATAGGTAGGTGGGTAGGTAGGTAGATAGATAGATACAGATAGGTAGGTAGGTAGATAGATAGATAGAGGTAGGTAGGTAGGTAGATAGATAGAGATAGGTAGGTAGGCAGATAGATAGAGACAGATAGGTAGGTAGGTAGGTAGGTAGATAGAGATAGGTAGGTAGGTAGATTGATAGATACAGATAGGTAGGTAGGTAGATAGATAGAGATAGGTAGGTAGATAGATAGATACAGATAGGTAGGTACCTAGGTAGATAGATACAGATAGGTAGGTAGGTAGGTAGATAGATAGAGATAGTTAGGTAGGTAGGTAGATAGATACAGATGGTAGGTAGGTAGATAGATAGATACTGATAGGTAGGTAGGTAGATAGATAGAGATAGGTAGGTAGGTAGGTAGGTAGATAGATAGATAGAGATAGATAGGTAAGTAGATTGATAGAGACAGATAGGTAGGTAGGTAGGTAGGTAGATAGAAAGAGATAGGTAGGTAGGTAGATAGATAGATAGATACAGATAGGTAGGTAGGTAGGTAGATAGAGATAGATAGGTAGGTAGGTAGATAGATACAGATAGGTAGGTAGGTAGATAGATAGATACAGATAGGTAGGTAGGTAGATTGATAGATAGAGATAGGTAGGTAGGTAGATAGATAGAGATAGGTAGGTAGGTAGGTAGATAGATAGATAGATAGATAGATATAGGTAGGTAGGTAGATAGATAGATAGATAGAGATAGGTATGTAGGTAGATAGATAGATAGAGATAGGTAGGTAGGTAAATTGATAGATACAGATAGGTAGGTAGGTAGGTAGATAGATAGATACAGATAGGTAGGTAGGTAGATGGATAGATAGAGATAGGTAGGTAGGTAGGTAGATAGAGATAGGTAGGTAAGTAGGTAGATAGATACAGATAGGTAGGTAGGTAGATAGATAGAGATAGGTAGGTAGGTAGATAGATAGATAGAGATAGGTAGGTAGGTAAATTGATAGATACAGATAGGTAGGTAGGTAGACAGATAGATAGAGATAGGTAGGTAGGTAGATTGATAGATACAGATAGGTAGGTAGGTAGATAGATAGATAGATAGATAGAGATAGGTAGGTAGGTAGATTGATAGATACAGATAGGTAGGTAGGTAGATAGATAGATACAGATAGGTAGGTAGGTTGATAGATAGATACAGATACGTAGGTAGGTAGATAGATAGATACAGATAGGTAGGTAGGTAGATAGATACAGATAGGAAGGTAGGTAAATAGATAGATACAGAGAGGTAGGTAGGTAGATAGATAGATACAGATATGTAGGTTGGTATATTGATAGATAGAGATAGGTAGGTAGGTAGATAGATACAGATAGGTAGGTAGGTAGGTAGATAGATAGAGATAGTTAGGTAGGTAGGTAGATAGATACAGATAGGTAGGTAGATAGATAGATAGATAGCGATAGGTAGGTAGGTAGATAAATAGAGATAGGTAGGTAGGTAGGTAGATAGATAGATAGAGATAGATAGGTAGGTAGAAAGATAGATACAGATAGGTAGGTAGGTAGATAGATAGATAGAGATAGGTAGATAGGTAGATAGATAGAGATAGGTAGGTAGGTAGATAGATAGAGACAGATAGGTAGGTAGGTAGGTAGATAGATAGAGATAGGTAGGTAGGTAGATTGATAGATACAGATAGGTAGGTAGGTAGATAGATAGAGATAGATAGGTAGGTAGATAGATAGATACAGATAGTTAGGTAGGTAGGTAGATAGATACAGATAGGTAGGTAGGTAGATAGATAGATACTGATAGGTAGGTAGGTAGATAGATAGAGATAGGTAGGTAGGTAGGTAGATAGATAGATAGAGATAGATAGGTAAGTAGATTGATAGAGACAGATAGGTAGGTAGGTAGGTAGATAGAAAGAGATAGGTAGGTAGGTAGATAAATAGATAGATACAGATAGGTAGGTAGGTAGATAGAGATAGATAGGTAGGTATGTAGATAGATACAGATAGGTAGGTAGATAGATAGATAGATAGAGATAGGTAGGTAGGTAGATTGATAGATACAGATAGGTAGGTAGGTAGATAGATAGATACACATAGGTAGGTAGGTAGATAGATAGATACAGATAGGTAGGTAGGTAGGTAGATAGATAGAGATAGGTAGGTATGTAGATAGATAGCTAGAGATAGGTAGGTAGGTAGATTGATAGATACAGATAGGTAGGTAGGTAGATAGATAGATACAGATAGGTAGGTAGGTAGATAGATAGAGATAGGTAGGTAGGTAGGTAGATAGATACAGATAGGTAGGTAGGTAGATAGATAGATACAGATAGGTAGGTAGGTAGATTGATAGATAGAGATAGGTAGGTAGGTAGGTAGATAGATAGAGATAGGTAGGTAGGTAGAGAGATAGATAGAGATAGGTAGGTACGTAGATAGATAGATAGAGATAGGTAGGTAGGTAGATAGATAGAAAGAGATAGGTAGGTATGTAGGTAGATAGATAGATACAGATAGGTAGGGAGGTAGATAGATAGATACAGATAGGTAGGTAGGTAGATAGATAGATACAGATAGGTAGGTAGGTAGGTAGATAGTGATAGGTAGGTAAGTAGGTAGATAGATACAGATAGGTAGGTAGGTAGATAGATAAATACAGATAGGTAGGTAGGTAGGTAGATAGATAGAGATAGATAGGTAGGTAGATTGATAGATAGAGATAGGTAGGTAGGTAGATAGATAGATAGAGATAGGTAGGTCGGCAGATAGATAGATAGAGATAGGTAGGTAGGTAAATTGATAGATACAGATAGGTAGGTAGGTAGATAGATAGATACAGATAGGTAGGTAGGTAGATTGATAGATACAGATAGGTAGGTAGGTAGATAGATAGATAGAGATAGGTAGGTAGGTAGATTGATAGATACAGATAGGTAGGTAGGTAGATAGATAGATACAGATAGGTAGGTAGGTAGATTGATAGATACAGATAGGTAGGTAGGTAGGTAGATAGATAGAGATAGGTAGGTAGGTAGATAGATAGATAGAGATAGGTAGGTAGGTAGATTGATAGATAGAGATAGGTAGGTAGGTAGATAGAGACAGATAGGTAGGTAGGTAGGTAGATAGATAGAGATAGGTAGGTAGGTAGGTAGATTGATAGATACAGATAGGTAGGTAGGTAGATAGATAGATACAGATAGGTAGCTAGGTAGATTGATAGATAGAAATAGGCAGGTAGGTAGATAGATAGATAGAGATAGGTAGGTAGGTAGGTAGATAGATAGAGATAGGTAGGTAGGTAGATAGATAGATAGAGATAGGTAGGTAGGTAGATAGATAGATAGAGATAGGTAGGTAGGTAAATTGATAGATACAGATAGGTAGGTAGGTAGATAGATAGATACAGATAGGTAGGTAGGTAGATAGATAGACAGAGATAGGTAGGTAGCTAGGTAGGTAGATAGAGATAGGTAGGTAAGTAGGTAGATAGATACAGATAGGTAGGTAGGTAGATAGATAAATACAGATAGGTAGGTAGGTAGATAGATAGATAGAGATAGGTAGGTAGGTAGATTGATAGATTAAGATAGGTAGGTAGGTAGATAGATAGATACAGATAGGTAGGTAGATAGATAGATACAGATAGGTAGGTAGGTAGATAGATAGATAGAGATAGGTAGGTAGGTAGATTGATAGATAGAGATAGGTAGGTAAGTAGGTAGATAGATACAGATAGGTAGGTAGGTAGATAGATAAATACAGATAGGTAGGTAGGTAGATAGATAGATAGAGATAGGTAGGTAGGTAGATTGATAGATTAAGATAGGTAGGTAGGTAGATAGATACAGATAGGTAGGTAGGTAGATAGATAGATAGAGATAGGTAGGTAGGTAGATTGATAGATAGAGATAGGTAGGTAGGTAGATAGATAGATACAGATAGGTAGGTAGGTAGATAGATAGATACAGATAGGTAGGTAGGTAGGTAGATAGATAGAGATAGGTAGGTATGTAGATAGATAGATAGAGATAGGTAGGTAGGTAGATTGATAGATACAGATAGGTAGGTAGGTAGATAGATAGATACAGATAGGTAGGTAGGTAGATAGATAGAGATAGGTAGGTAGGTAGGTAGATAGATAGAGATAGGTAGGTAGGTAGATAGATAGATAGAGATAGGTAGGTAGGTAGATAGATAGAAAGAGATAGGTAGGTATGTAGGTAGATAGATAGATACAGATAGGTAGGTAGGTAGATAGATAGATACAGATAGGTAGGTACGTAGATAGATACATACAGATAGGTAGGTAGGTAGGTAGATAGATAGAGATAGGTAGGTAGGTAGATAGATAGAGATATATAGGTAGGTAGATTGATACATACAGATAGGTGGGTAGGTAGATAGATAGATACAGATAGGTAGGTAGGTAGATAGATAGAGATAGGTAGGTAGGTAGGTAGATAGATACAGATAGGTAGGTAGGTAGATAGATAGATACAGATAGGTAGGTAGGTAGATTGATAGATAGAGATAGGTAGGTAGGTAGGTAGATAGATAGAGATAGGTAGGTAGGTAGATAGATAGATAGAGATAGGTAGGTAGGTAGATAGATAGATAGAGATAGGTAGGTAGGTAGATAGATAGATAGAGATAGTTAGGTAGGTAAATTGATAGATACAGATAGGTAGGTAGGTAGATAGATAGATACAGATAGGTAGGTAGGTAGATAGATAGAGATAGGTAGGTAGGTAGGTAGATAGAGATAGGTAGGTAAGTAGGTAGATAGATACAGATAGGTAGGTAGGTAGATAGATAAATACAGATATGTAGGTAGGTAGATAGATAGATAGAGATAGGTAGGTAGGTAGATTGATAGATAGAGATAGGTAGGTAGGTAGATAGATAGAGATAGGTAGGTAGGTAGATAGATAGATAGAGATAGGTAGGTAGGTAAATTGATAGATACAGATAGGTAGGTAGGTAGATAGATAGATAGAGATAGGTAGGTAGGTAGATTGATAGATACAGATAGGTAGGTAGGTAGATAGATAGATAGAGATAGGTAGGTAGGTAGATTGATAGATACAGATAGGAAGGTGGGTAGATAGATAGATACAGATAGGTAGGTAGGTAGATAGATAGATACAGATATGTAGGTAGGTAGATAGATAGATACAGATAGGTAGGTAGGTAGATAGATAGATAGAGATAGGTAGGTAGGTAGATTGATAGATTAAGATAGGTAGGTAGGTAGATAGATAGATACAGATAGGTAGGTAGATAGATAGATACAGATAGGTAGGTAGGTAGATAGATAGATAGAGATAGGTAGGTAGGTAGATTGATAGATACAGATAGGTAGGTAGGTAGATAGATAGATACAGATAGGTAGATAGGTAGATAGATAGATACAGAGAGGTAGGTAGGTAGATAGATAGATACAGATAGGTAGGTTGGTATATTGATAGATAGAGATAGGCAGGTAGGTAGATAGATACAGATAGGTAGGTAGGTAGGTAGATAGATAGAGATAGGTAGGTAGGTAGATAGATACAGATAGGTAGGTAGGTAGATAGATAGATAGCGATAGGTAGGTAGGTAGATAAATAGAGATAGGTAGGTAGGTAGATAGATAGATAGAGATAGGTAGGTAGGTAGGTAGATAGATAGAGATAGATAGGTAGGTAGATTGATAGAGACAGATAGGTAGGTAGGTAGGTAGATAGAAAGAGATAGGTAGGTAGGTAGGTAGGTAGGTAGATAGATAGATACAGATAGGTAGGTAGGTAGGTAGATAGATAGAGGTAGGTAGGTAGGTAGATAGATAGAGATAGGTAGGTAGGCAGATAGATAGAGACAGATAGGTAGGTAGGTAGGTAGGTAGATAGAGATAGGTAGGTAGGTAGATTGATAGATACAGATAGGTAGGTAGGTAGATAGATAGAGATAGGTAGGTAGATAGATAGATACAGATAGGTAGGTACCTAGGTAGATAGATACAGATAGGTAGGTAGGTAGGTAGATAGATAGAGATAGTTAGGTAGGTAGGTAGATAGATACAGATGGTAGGTAGGTAGATAGATAGATACTGATAGGTAGGTAGGTAGATAGATAGAGATAGGTAGGTAGGTAGGTAGGTAGATAGATAGATAGAGATAGATAGGTAAGTAGATTGATAGAGACAGATAGGTAGGTAGGTAGATTGATAGATAGAGATAGGTAGGTAGGTAGATAGATAGAGATAGGTAGGTAGGTAGGTAGGTAGATAGATAGATAGATAGATATAGGTAGGTAGGTAGATAGATAGATAGAGATAGGTATGTAGGTAGATAGATAGATAGAGATAGGTAGGTAGGTAAATTGATAGATACAGATAGGTAGGTAGGTAGGTAGATAGATAGATACAGATAGGTAGGTAGGTAGATGGATAGATAGAGATAGGTAGGTAGGTAGGTAGATAGAGATAGATAGGTAGGTAGGTAGATAGATACAGATAGGTAGGTAGGTAGATAGATAGATACAGATAGGTAGGTAGGTAGATTGATAGATAGAGATAGGTAGGTAGGTAGATAGATAGAGATAGGTAGGTAGGTAGGTAGGTAGATAGATAGATAGATAGATATAGGTAGGTAGGTAGATAGATAGATAGAGATAGGTATGTAGGTAGATAGATAGATAGAGATAGGTAGGTAGGTAAATTGATAGATACAGATAGGTAGGTAGGTAGGTAGATAGATAGATACAGATAGGTAGGTAGGTAGATGGATAGATAGAGATAGGTAGGTAGGTAGGTAGATAGAGATAGGTAGGTAAGTAGGTAGATAGATACAGATAGGTAGGTAGGTAGATAGATAGAGATAGGTAGGTAGGTAGATAGATAGATAGAGATAGGTAGGTAGGTAAATTGATAGATACAGATAGGTAGGTAGGTAGACAGATAGATAGAGATAGGTAGGTAGGTAGATTGATAGATACAGATAGGTAGGTAGGTAGATAGATAGATAGATAGATAGAGATAGGTAGGTAGGTAGATTGATAGATACAGATAGGTAGGTAGGTAGATAGATAGATACAGATAGGTAGGTAGGTAGATAGATAGATACAGATACGTAGGTAGGTAGATAGATAGATACAGATAGGTAGGTAGGTAGATAGATACAGATAGGAAGGTAGGTAAATAGATACATACAGAGAGGTAGGTAGGTAGATAGATAGATACAGATATGTAGGTTGGTATATTGATAGATAGAGATAGGTAGGTAGGTAGATAGATACAGATAGGTAGGTAGGAAGGTAGATAGATAGAGATAGTTAGGTAGGTAGGTAGATAGATACAGATAGGTAGGTAGATAGATAGATAGCGATAGGTAGGTAGGTAGATAAATAGAGATAGGTAGGTAGGTAGGTAGATAGATAGATAGAGATAGATAGGTAGGTAGAAAGATAGATACAGATAGGTAGGTAGGTAGATAGATAGATAGAGATAGGTAGATAGGTAGATAGATAGAGATAGGTAGGTAGGTAGATAGATAGAGACAGATAGGTAGGTAGGTAGGTAGATAGATAGAGATAGGTAGGTAGGTAGATTGATAGATACAGATAGGTAGGTAGGTAGATAGATAGAGATAGATAGGTAGGTAGATAGATAGATACAGATAGGTAGGTACCTAGGTAGATAGATACAGATAGGTAGGTAGGTAGGTAGATAGATAGAGATAGTTAGGTAGGTAGGTAGATAGATACAGATAGGTAGGTAGGTAGATAGATAGATACTGATAGGTAGGTAGGTAGATAGATAGAGATAGGTAGGTAGGTAGGTAGGTAGATAGAAAGAGATAGGTAGGTAGGTAGATAAATAGATAGATACAGATAGGTAGGTAGGTAGATAGAGATAGATAGGTAGGTAGGTAGATAGATACAGATAGGTAGGTAGGTAGATAGATAGATAGAGATAGGTAGGTAGGTAGATTGATAGATACAGATAGGTAGGTAGGTAGATAGATAGATACACATAGGTAGGTAGGTAGATAGATAGATACAGATAGGTAGGTAGGTAGGTAGATAGATAGAGATAGGTAGGTATGTAGATAGATAGCTAGAGATAGGTAGGTAGGTAGATTGATAGATACAGATAGGTAGGTAGGTAGATAGATAGATACAGATAGGTAGGTAGGTAGATAGATAGAGATAGGTAGGTAGGTAGGTAGATAGATACAGATAGGTAGGTAGGTAGATAGATAGATACAGATAGGTAGGTAGGTAGGTAGATAGATAGAGATAGGTAGGTAGGTAGGTAGATAGATAGAGATAGGTAGGTAGAGAGATAGATAGAGATAGGTAGGTAGGTAGATAGATAGATAGAGATAGGTAGGTAGGTAGATAGATAGAAAGAGATAGGTAGGTATGTAGGTAGATAGATAGATACAGATAGGTAGGGAGGTAGATAGATAGATACAGATAGGTAGGTAGGTAGATAGATAGATACAGATAGGTAGGTAGGTAGGTAGATAGATAGAGATAGGTAGGTAGGTAGATAGATAGAGATATATAGGTAGGTAGATTGATACATACAGATAGGTAGGTAGGTAGATAGATAGATACAGATAGGTAGGTAGGTAGATAGATAGAGATAGGTAGGTAGGTAGGTAGATAGATACAGATAGGTAGGTAGGTAGATAGATAGATACAGATAGGTAGGTAGGTAGATTGATAGATAGAGATAGGTAGGTAGGTAGGTAGATAGATAGAGATAGGTAGGTAGGTAGATAGATAGATAGAGATAGGTAGGTAGGTAGATAGATAGATAGATAGATAGAGATAGGTAGGTAGGTAGATAGATAGATAGAGATAGGTAGGTAGGTAAATTGATAGATACAGATAGGTAGGTAGGTAGATAGATAGATACAGATAGGTAGGTAGGTAGATAGATAGATAGAGATAGGTAGGTAGGTAGGTAGATAGAGATAGGTAGGTAAGTAGGTAGATAGATACAGATAGGTAGGTAGGTAGATAAATACAGATATGTAGGTAGGTAGATTGATAGATAGAGATAGGTAGGTAGGTAGATTGATAGATAGAGATAGGTAGGTAGGTAGATAGATAGAGATAGGTAGGTAGGTAGATAGATAGATAGAGATAGGTAGGTAGGTAAATTGATAGATACAGATAGGTAGGTAGGTAGATAGATAGATAGAGATAGGTAGGTAGGTAGATTGATAGATACAGATAGGTAGGTAGGTAGATAGATAGAGATAGGTAGGTAGGTAGATTGATAGATACAGATAGGTAGGTAGGTAGATAGATAGATACAGATAGGTAGGTAGGTAGATAGATAGATACAGATAGGTAGGTAGGTAGGTAGGTAGATTGATAGATACAGATAGGTAGGTAGGTAGATAGATAGATACAGATAGGAAGCAGGTAGATAGATAGATACAGAGGGGTAGGTAGGTAGATAGATAGATACAGATAGGTAGGTTGGTATATTGATAGATAGAGATAGGTAGGTAGGTAGATAGATACAGATAGGTGGGTAGGTAGGTAGATAGATAGAGATAGTTAGGTAGGTAGGTAGATAGATACAGATAGGTAGGTAGGTAGATAGATAGATAGCGATAGGTAGGTAGGTAGATAAATAGAGATAGGTAGGTAGGTAGGTAGATAGATAGATAGAGATAGGTAGGTAGGTAGGTAGATAGATAGATAGAGATAGATAGGTAGGTAGATTGATAGAGACAGATAGGTAGGTAGGTAGATAGAAAGAGATAGGTAGGTAGGTAGGTAGGTAGATAGATACAGATAGGTAGGTAGGTAGATAGATAGATAGAGATAGGTAGGTAGGTAGATAGATAGAGATAGGTAGGTAGGTAGATAGATAGAGACAGATAGGTAGGTAGGTAGGTAGATAGATAGAGATAGGTAGGTAGGTAGATTGATAGATACAGATAGGTAGGTAGGTAGATAGATAGAGATAGATTGGTAGGTAGATAGATAGATACAGATAGGTAGGTACTTAGGTAGATAGATACAGATAGGTAGGTAGGTAGGTAGATAGATAGAGATAGTTAGGTAGGTAGGTAGATATATACAGATAGGTAGGTAGGTAGATAGATAGATACTGATAGGTAGGTAGGTAGATAGATAGAGATAGGTAGGTAGGTAGGTAGGTAGGTAGGTAGATAGATAGATAGAGATAGATAGGTAAGTAGATTGATAGAGACAGGTAGGTAGGTAGGTAGGTAGGTAGATAGAAAGAGATAGGTAGGTAGGTAGGTAGGTAGATAGATAGATACAGATAGGTAGGTAGGTAGATAGAGATAGATTGGTAGGTAGGTAGATAGATACAGATAGGTAGGTAGATAGATAGATACAGATAGGTAGGTAGGTAGATTGATAGATAGAGATAGGTAGGTAGGTAGATAGATAGATAGAGATAGGTAGGTAGGTAGGTAGATAGATAGATAGAGATAGGTAGGTAGGTAGATAGATAGATAGAGATAGGTATGTAGGTAGATAGATAGATAGAGATAGGTAGGTAGGTAAATTGATAGATACAGATAGGTAGGTAGGTAGATAGATAGATACAGATAGGTAGGTAGGTAGATGGATAGATAGAGATAGGTAGGTAGGTAGGTAGATAGAGTTAGGTAGGTAAGTAGGTAGATAGATACAGATAGGTAGGTAGGTAGATAGATAGATACAGATAGGTAGGTAGGTAGATAGATAGATACAGATATGTAGGTAGGTAGATAGATAGATACAGATAGGTAGGTAGGTAGATAGATAGATACAGATAGGAAGGTAGGTAGATAGATAGATACAGAGAGGTAGGTAGGTAGATAGATAGATATAGATAGGTAGGTTGGTATATTGATAGATAGAGATAGGTAGGTAGGTAGATAGATAAAGATAGGTATGTAGGTAGGTAGATAGATAGAGATAGTTAGGTAGGTAGGTAGATAGATACAGATAGGTAGGTAGGTAGATAGATAGCGATAGGTAGGTAGGTAGATAAATAGAGATAGGTAGGTAGGTAGGTAGATAGATAGAGATAGATAGGTAGGTAGAAAGATAGATACAGATAGGTAGGTAGGTAGATAGATAGATAGAGATAGGTAGGTAGGTAGATAGATAGAGATAGGTAGGTAGGTAGATAGATAGAGACAGATAGGTAGGTAGGTAGGTAGATAGATAGAGATAGGTAGGTAGGTAGATTGATAGATAGAGATAGATAGGTAGGTAGATAGATAGAGATAGATAGGTAGGTAGATAGATAGATACAGATAGGTAGGTACCTAGGTAGATAGATACAGATAGGTAGGTAGGTAGGTAGATAGATACTGATAGGTAGGTAGGTAGATAGATAAATACAGATAGGTAGGTAGGTAGATAGATAGATAGAGATAGATAGGTAGGTAGATTGATAGATTAAGATAGGTAGGTAGGTAGATAGATACAGATAGGTAGGTAGGTAGATAGATAGATAGAGATAGGTAGGTAGGTAGATTGATAGATAGAGATAGGTAGGTAGGTAGATAGATAGATACAGATAGGTAGGTAGGTAGATAGATAGATACAGATAGGTAGGTAGGTAGGTAGATAGATAGAGATAGGTAGGTATGTAGATAGATAGATAGAGATAGGTAGGTAGGTAGATTGATAGATACAGATAGGTAGGTAGGTAGATAGATAGATACAGATAGGTAGGTAGGTAGATAGATAGAGATAGGTAGGTAGGTAGGTAGATAGATAGAGATAGGTAGGTAGGTAGATAGATAGATAGAGATAGGTAGGTAGGTAGATAGATAGAAAGAGATAGGTAGGTATGTAGGTAGATAGATAGATACAGATAGGTAGGTAGGTAGATAGATAGATACAGATAGGTAGGTACGTAGATAGATACATACAGATAGGTAGGTAGGTAGGTAGATAGATAGAGATAGGTAGGTAGGTAGATAGATAGAGATATATAGGTAGGTAGATTGATACATACAGATAGGTGGGTAGGTAGATAGATAGATACAGATAGGTAGGTAGGTAGATAGATAGAGATAGGTAGGTAGGTAGGTAGATAGATACAGATAGGTAGGTAGGTAGATAGATAGATACAGATAGGTAGGTAGGTAGATTGATAGATAGAGATAGGTAGGTAGGTAGATAGATAGATAGAGATAGGTAGGTAGGTAGATAGATAGATAGAGATAGTTAGGTAGGTAAATTGATAGATACAGATAGGTAGGTAGGTAGATAGATAGATACAGATAGGTAGGTAGGTAGATAGATAGAGATAGGTAGGTAGGTAGGTAGATAGAGATAGGTAGGTAAGTAGGTAGATAGATACAGATAGGTAGGTAGGTAGATAGATAAATACAGATATGTAGGTAGGTAGATAGATAGATAGAGATAGGTAGGTAGGTAGATTGATAGATAGAGATAGGTAGGTAGGTAGATAGATAGAGATAGGTAGGTAGGTAGATAGATAGATAGAGATAGGTAGGTAGGTAAATTGATAGATACAGATAGGTAGGTAGGTAGATAGATAGATAGAGATAGGTAGGTAGGTAGATTGATAGATACAGATAGGTAGGTAGGTAGATAGATAGATAGAGATAGGTAGGTAGGTAGATTGATAGATACAGATAGGAAGGTGGGTAGATAGATAGATACAGATAGGTAGGTAGGTAGATAGATAGATACAGATATGTAGGTAGGTAGATAGATAGATACAGATAGGTAGGTAGGTAGATAGATAGATAGAGATAGGTAGGTAGGTAGATTGATAGATTAAGATAGGTAGGTAGGTAGATAGATAGATACAGATAGGTAGGTAGATAGATAGATACAGATAGGTAGGTAGGTAGATAGATAGATAGAGATAGGTAGGTAGGTAGATTGATAGATACAGATAGGTAGGTAGGTAGATAGATAGATACAGATAGGTAGGTAGGTAGATAGATAGATACAGAGAGGTAGGTAGGTAGATAGATAGATACAGATAGGTAGGTTGGTATATTGATAGATAGAGATAGGCAGGTAGGTAGATAGATACAGATAGGTAGGTAGGTAGGTAGATAGATAGAGATAGGTAGGTAGGTAGATAGATACAGATAGGTAGGTAGGTAGATAGATAGATAGCGATAGGTAGGTAGGTAGATAAATAGAGATAGGTAGGTAGGTAGATAGATAGATAGAGATAGGTAGGTAGGTAGGTAGATAGATAGAGATAGATAGGTAGGTAGATTGATAGAGACAGATAGGTAGGTAGGTAGGTAGATAGAAAGAGATAGGTAGGTAGGTAGGTAGGTAGGTAGATAGATAGATACAGATAGGTAGGTAGGTAGGTAGATAGATAGAGGTAGGTAGGTAGGTAGATAGATAGAGATAGGTAGGTAGGCAGATAGATAGAGACAGATAGGTAGGTAGGTAGGTAGGTAGATAGAGATAGGTAGGTAGGTAGATTGATAGATACAGATAGGTAGGTAGGTAGATAGATAGAGATAGGTAGGTAGATAGATAGATACAGATAGGTAGGTACCTAGGTAGATAGATACAGATAGGTAGGTAGGTAGATAGATAGAGATAGTTAGGTAGGTAGGTAGATAGATACAGATGGTAGGTAGGTAGATAGATAGATACTGATAGGTAGGTAGGTAGATAGATAGAGATAGGTAGGTAGGTAGGTAGGTAGATAGATAGATAGAGATAGATAGGTAAGTAGATTGATAGAGACAGATAGGTAGGTAGGTAGATTGATAGATAGAGATAGGTAGGTAGGTAGATAGATAGAGATAGGTAGGTAGGTAGGTAGGTAGATAGATAGATAGATAGATATAGGTAGGTAGGTAGATAGATAGATAGAGATAGGTATGTAGGTAGATAGATAGATAGAGATAGGTAGGTAGGTAAATTGATAGATACAGATAGGTAGGTAGGTAGGTAGATAGATAGATACAGATAGGTAGGTAGGTAGATGGATAGATAGAGATAGGTAGGTAGGTAGGTAGATAGAGATAGATAGGTAGGTAGGTAGATAGATACAGATAGGTAGGTAGGTAGATAGATAGATACAGATAGGTAGGTAGGTAGATTGATAGATAGAGATAGGTAGGTAGGTAGATAGATAGAGATAGGTAGGTAGGTAGGTAGGTAGATAGATAGATAGATAGATATAGGTAGGTAGGTAGATAGATAGATAGAGATAGGTATGTAGGTAGATAGATAGATAGAGATAGGTAGGTAGGTAAATTGATAGATACAGATAGGTAGGTAGGTAGGTAGATAGATAGATACAGATAGGTAGGTAGGTAGATGGATAGATAGAGATAGGTAGGTAGGTAGGTAGATAGAGATAGGTAGGTAAGTAGGTAGATAGATACAGATAGGTAGGTAGGTAGATAGATAGAGATAGGTAGGTAGGTAGATAGATAGATAGAGATAGGTAGGTAGGTAAATTGATAGATACAGATAGGTAGGTAGGTAGACAGATAGATAGAGATAGGTAGGTAGGTAGATTGATAGATACAGATAGGTAGGTAGGTAGATAGATAGATAGATAGATAGAGATAGGTAGGTAGGTAGATTGATAGATACAGATAGGTAGGTAGGTAGATAGATAGATACAGATAGGTAGGTAGGTAGATAGATAGATACAGATACGTAGGTAGGTAGATAGATAGATACAGATAGGTAGGTAGGTAGATAGATACAGATAGGAAGGTAGGTAAATAGATACATACAGAGAGGTAGGTAGGTAGATAGATAGATACAGATATGTAGGTTGGTATATTGATAGATAGAGATAGGTAGGTAGGTAGATAGATACAGATAGGTAGGTAGGAAGGTAGATAGATAGAGATAGTTAGGTAGGTAGGTAGATAGATACAGATAGGTAGGTAGATAGATAGATAGCGATAGGTAGGTAGGTAGATAAATAGAGATAGGTAGGTAGGTAGGTAGATAGATAGATAGAGATAGATAGGTAGGTAGAAAGATAGATACAGATAGGTAGGTAGGTAGATAGATAGATAGAGATAGGTAGATAGGTAGATAGATAGAGATAGGTAGGTAGGTAGATAGATAGAGACAGATAGGTAGGTAGGTAGGTAGATAGATAGAGATAGGTAGGTAGGTAGATTGATAGATACAGATAGGTAGGTAGGTAGATAGATAGAGATAGATAGGTAGGTAGATAGATAGATACAGATAGGTAGGTACCTAGGTAGATAGATACAGATAGGTAGGTAGGTAGGTAGATAGATAGAGATAGTTAGGTAGGTAGGTAGATAGATACAGATAGGTAGGTAGGTAGATAGATAGATACTGATAGGTAGGTAGGTAGATAGATAGAGATAGGTAGGTAGGTAGGTAGGTAGATAGAAAGAGATAGGTAGGTAGGTAGATAAATAGATAGATACAGATAGGTAGGTAGGTAGATAGAGATAGATAGGTAGGTAGGTAGATAGATACAGATAGGTAGGTAGGTAGATAGATAGATAGAGATAGGTAGGTAGGTAGATTGATAGATACAGATAGGTAGGTAGGTAGATAGATAGATACACATAGGTAGGTAGGTAGATAGATAGATACAGATAGGTAGGTAGGTAGGTAGATAGATAGAGATAGGTAGGTATGTAGATAGATAGCTAGAGATAGGTAGGTAGGTAGATTGATAGATACAGATAGGTAGGTAGGTAGATAGATAGATACAGATAGGTAGGTAGGTAGATAGATAGAGATAGGTAGGTAGGTAGGTAGATAGATACAGATAGGTAGGTAGGTAGATAGATAGATACAGATAGGTAGGTAGGTAGGTAGATAGATAGAGATAGGTAGGTAGGTAGGTAGATAGATAGAGATAGGTAGGTAGAGAGATAGATAGAGATAGGTAGGTAGGTAGATAGATAGATAGAGATAGGTAGGTAGGTAGATAGATAGAAAGAGATAGGTAGGTATGTAGGTAGATAGATAGATACAGATAGGTAGGGAGGTAGATAGATAGATACAGATAGGTAGGTAGGTAGATAGATAGATACAGATAGGTAGGTAGGTAGGTAGATAGATAGAGATAGGTAGGTAGGTAGATAGATAGAGATATATAGGTAGGTAGATTGATACATACAGATAGGTAGGTAGGTAGATAGATAGATACAGATAGGTAGGTAGGTAGATAGATAGAGATAGGTAGGTAGGTAGGTAGATAGATACAGATAGGTAGGTAGGTAGATAGATAGATACAGATAGGTAGGTAGGTAGATTGATAGATAGAGATAGGTAGGTAGGTAGGTAGATAGATAGAGATAGGTAGGTAGGTAGATAGATAGATAGAGATAGGTAGGTAGGTAGATAGATAGATAGATAGATAGAGATAGGTAGGTAGGTAGATAGATAGATAGAGATAGGTAGGTAGGTAAATTGATAGATACAGATAGGTAGGTAGGTAGATAGATAGATACAGATAGGTAGGTAGGTAGATAGATAGATAGAGATAGGTAGGTAGGTAGGTAGATAGAGATAGGTAGGTAAGTAGGTAGATAGATACAGATAGGTAGGTAGGTAGATAAATACAGATATGTAGGTAGGTAGATTGATAGATAGAGATAGGTAGGTAGGTAGATTGATAGATAGAGATAGGTAGGTAGGTAGATAGATAGAGATAGGTAGGTAGGTAGATAGATAGATAGAGATAGGTAGGTAGGTAAATTGATAGATACAGATAGGTAGGTAGGTAGATAGATAGATAGAGATAGGTAGGTAGGTAGATTGATAGATACAGATAGGTAGGTAGGTAGATAGATAGAGATAGGTAGGTAGGTAGATTGATAGATACAGATAGGTAGGTAGGTAGATAGATAGATACAGATAGGTAGGTAGGTAGATAGATAGATACAGATAGGTAGGTAGGTAGGTAGGTAGATTGATAGATACAGATAGGTAGGTAGGTAGATAGATAGATACAGATAGGAAGCAGGTAGATAGATAGATACAGAGGGGTAGGTAGGTAGATAGATAGATACAGATAGGTAGGTTGGTATATTGATAGATAGAGATAGGTAGGTAGGTAGATAGATACAGATAGGTGGGTAGGTAGGTAGATAGATAGAGATAGTTAGGTAGGTAGGTAGATAGATACAGATAGGTAGGTAGGTAGATAGATAGATAGCGATAGGTAGGTAGGTAGATAAATAGAGATAGGTAGGTAGGTAGGTAGATAGATAGATAGAGATAGGTAGGTAGGTAGGTAGATAGATAGATAGAGATAGATAGGTAGGTAGATTGATAGAGACAGATAGGTAGGTAGGTAGATAGAAAGAGATAGGTAGGTAGGTAGGTAGGTAGATAGATACAGATAGGTAGGTAGGTAGATAGATAGATAGAGATAGGTAGGTAGGTAGATAGATAGAGATAGGTAGGTAGGTAGATAGATAGAGACAGATAGGTAGGTAGGTAGGTAGATAGATAGAGATAGGTAGGTAGGTAGATTGATAGATACAGATAGGTAGGTAGGTAGATAGATAGAGATAGATTGGTAGGTAGATAGATAGATACAGATAGGTAGGTACTTAGGTAGATAGATACAGATAGGTAGGTAGGTAGGTAGATAGATAGAGATAGTTAGGTAGGTAGGTAGATAGATACAGATAGGTAGGTAGGTAGATAGATAGATACTGATAGGTAGGTAGGTAGATAGATAGAGATAGGTAGGTAGGTAGGTAGGTAGGTAGGTAGATAGATAGATAGAGATAGATAGGTAAGTAGATTGATAGAGACAGGTAGGTAGGTAGGTAGGTAGGTAGGTAGATAGAAAGAGATAGGTAGGTAGGTAGGTAGGTAGATAGATAGATACAGATAGGTAGGTAGGTAGATAGAGATAGATTGGTAGGTAGGTAGATAGATACAGATAGGTAGGTAGATAGATAGATACAGATAGGTAGGTAGGTAGATTGATAGATAGAGATAGGTAGGTAGGTAGATAGATAGATAGAGATAGGTAGGTAGGTAGGTAGATAGATAGATAGAGATAGGTAGGTAGGTAGATAGATAGATAGAGATAGGTATGTAGGTAGATAGATAGATAGAGATAGGTAGGTAGGTAAATTGATAGATACAGATAGGTAGGTAGGTAGATAGATAGATACAGATAGGTAGGTAGGTAGATGGATAGATAGAGATAGGTAGGTAGGTAGGTAGATAGAGTTAGGTAGGTAAGTAGGTAGATAGATACAGATAGGTAGGTAGGTAGATAGATAGATACAGATAGGTAGGTAGGTAGATAGATAGATACAGATATGTAGGTAGGTAGATAGATAGATACAGATAGGTAGGTAGGTAGATAGATAGATACAGATAGGAAGGTAGGTAGATAGATAGATACAGAGAGGTAGGTAGGTAGATAGATAGATATAGATAGGTAGGTTGGTATATTGATAGATAGAGATAGGTAGGTAGGTAGATAGATAAAGATAGGTATGTAGGTAGGTAGATAGATAGAGATAGTTAGGTAGGTAGGTAGATAGATACAGATAGGTAGGTAGGTAGATAGATAGCGATAGGTAGGTAGGTAGATAAATAGAGATAGGTAGGTAGGTAGGTAGATAGATAGAGATAGATAGGTAGGTAGAAAGATAGATACAGATAGGTAGGTAGGTAGATAGATAGATAGAGATAGGTAGGTATGTAGATAGATAGAGATAGGTAGGTAGGTAGATAGATAGAGACAGATAGGTAGGTAGGTAGGTAGATAGATAGAGATAGGTAGGTAGGTAGATTGATAGATAGAGATAGATAGGTAGGTAGATAGATAGAGATAGATAGGTAGGTAGATAGATAGATACAGATAGGTAGGTACCTAGGTAGATAGATACAGATAGGTAGGTAGGTAGGTAGATAGATACTGATAGGTAGGTAGGTAGATAGATAAATACAGATAGGTAGGTAGGTAGATAGATAGATAGAGATAGATAGGTAGGTAGATTGATAGATAGAGATAGGTAGGTAGGTAGATAGATAGATAGAGATAGGTAGGTAGGCAGATAGATCGATAGACATAGGTAGGTAGGTAAATTGATAGATACAGATAGGTAGGTAGGTAGATAGATAGATAGAGATAGGTAGGTAGGTAGATTGATAGATACAGATAGGTAGGTAGGTAGATAGATAGATACAGATAGGTAAGTAGGTAGATTGATAGATACAGATAGGTAGGTAGGTAGGTAGATAGATAGAGATAGGTAGGTAGGTAGGTAGATAGCGATAGGTAGGTAGGTAGATAAATCGAGATAGGTAGGTAGGTAGATAGATAGATAGAGATAGATAGGTAAGTAGATTGATAGAGACAGATAGGTAGGTAGGTAGATAGAAAGAGATAGGTAGGTAGGTAGATAGATAGATAGATACAGATAGGTAGGTAGGTAGATAGAGATAGATAGGTAGGTAGGTAGATAGATACAGATAGGTAGGTAGGTAGATAGATACAGATAGGTAGGTAGGTAGATTGATAGATAGAGATAGGTAGGTAGGTAGATAGATAGATAGAGATAGGTAGGTAGGTAGGTAGATAGATAGATAGAGATAGGTAGGTAGGTAGATAGATAGATAGAGATAGGTAGGTATGTAGATAGATAGATAGAGATAGGTAGGTAGGTAAATTGATAGATACATATAGGTAGGTAGGTAGATAGATAGATAGAGATAGGTAGGTAGGTAGGTAGATAGAGATAGGTAGGTAAGTAGGTAGATAGATACAGATAGGTAGGTAGGTAGATAGATAGATAGAGATAGGTAGGTAGGTAGGTAGATAGAGATAGGTAGGTAAGTAGATAGATAGATAGAGATAGGTAGGTAGGTAGATTGATAGATACAGATAGGTAGGTAGGTAGATAGATAGATACAGATAGGTAGGTAGGTAGATTGATAGATACAGATAGGTAGGTAGGTAGGTAGATAGATAGAGATAGTTAGGTAGGTAGGTAGATAGATAGATAGACATAGGTAGGTAGGTAGATAGATACAGATAGGTAGGTAGGTATATAGATAGAGATAGGTAGGTAGGTAGACAGATAGATACAGATAGGTAGGTAGGTAGATAGATAGATACAGATAGGTAGGTAGGTAGGTGGATAGATAGAGATAGGTAGGTAGGTAGATTGATAGATACAGATAGGTAAGTAGGTAGCTAGATAGATGCAGATAGGTAGGTAGGTAGATTGATAGACAGAGATAGGTAGGTAGGTAGATAGATAGATAGAGATAGGTAGGTAGGTAGATTGATAGATACAGATAGGTAGGTAGGTAGATAGATAGATACAGATAGGTAGGTAGGTAGATTGATAGATACAGATAGGTAGGTAGGTAGGTAGATAGATAGAGATAGGTAGGTAGGTAGATAGATAGATAGAGATAGGTAGGTAGGTAGATTGATAGATACAGATAGGTAGGTAGGTAGATAGATAGATACAGATTGGTAGGTAGGTAGATAGATAGATAGATAAAGATAGGTAGGTAGGTAGATAGATAGATAGAGATAGTTAGGTAGGTAGGTAGATTGATAGATACAGATAGGTAAGTAGGTAGCTAGATAGATCCAGATAGGTAGGTAGGTAGATTGATAGACAGAGATAGGTAGGTAGGTAGATAGATAGATAGAGATAGGTAGGTAGGTAGATTGATAGATACATATAGGTAGGTAGGTATATAGATAGAGATAGGTAGGTAGGTAGATTGATAGATACAGATAGGTAGGTAGGTAGATAGATAGATACAGATTGGTAGGTAGGTAGATAGATAGATAGATAAAGATAGGTAGGTAGGTAGATAGATAGATAGAGATAGTTAGGTAGGTAGGTAGATTGATAGATACAGATAGGTAGGTAGGTAGATAGATAGATACAGATAGGTAGGTAGGTAGTAGATAGATAGAGATAGGTAGGTAGGTAGATAGATAGATAGAGATAGGTAGGTAGGTAGATTGATAGATACAGATAGGTAGGTAGCTAGATTGATAGATACAGATAGGTAGGTAGGTAGGTAGATAGAGATAGGTAGGTAGGTAGATAGATAGATAGAGATAGGTAGGTAGGTAGATTGATAGATACAGATAGGTAGGTAGGTAGATAGATAGATACAGATAGGTAGGTAGATAGATAGATAGATAAAGATAGTTAGGTAGGTAGGTGAATAGATAGATAGAGATAGTTAGGTAGGTAGGTAGATAGATAGAGATAGATAGGTAGGTAGATAGATAGATAAAGATAGGTAGGTAGGTAGATAGATAGATAGACATAGGTAGGTAGGTAGGTAGATAGATACAGATAGGTAGGTAGGTATATAGATAGAGATAGGTAGGTAGGTAGATTGATAGATACAGATAGGTAGGTAGGTAGACAGATAGATACAGATAGGTAGGTAGGTAGATAGATAGATACAGATAGGTAGGTAGGTAGGTAGATAGATAGAGATAGGTAGGTAGGTAGGTAGATAGATAGAGATAGGTAGGTAGGTAGATTGATAGATAGAGATAGGTAGGTAGGTAGGTAGATAGATAGAGAGAGATAGGTAGGTAGGTAGGTAGGTAGATAGAGATAGGTAGGTAGGTAGATTGATAGATACAGATAGGTAGGTAGGTAGATAGATAGATACAGAAAGGTAGGTAGGTAGATTAATAGATAGAGATAGGTAGGTAGGTAGGTAGATAGATAGACAGAGGTAGGTAGGTAGGTAGATTGATAGATAGAGATAGGTAGGTAGGTAGATAGATAGAGACAGATAGGTAGGTAGGTAGGTAGGTAGATAGAGATAGGTAGGTAGGTAGATTGATAGATACAGATAGGTAGGTAGGGAGATAGATAGATACAGATAGGTAGGTAGGTAGATTGATAGATAGAGATAGGTAGGTAGGTAGATAGATAGATAGAGATAGGTAGGTAGGTAGGTAGATAGATAGAGATAGGTAGGTAGGTAGATAGATAGATAGAGATAGGTAGGTAGGTAGATAGATAGATAGAGATAGGTAGGTAGGTAAATTGATAGATACAGATAGGTAGGTAGGTAGATAGATAGATACAGATAGGTAGGTAGGTAGATAGATAGATAGAGATAGGTAGGTAGGTAGGTAGATAGATATAGGTAGGTAAGTAGGTAGATAGATATAGATAGGTAGGTAGGTAGATAGATAAATACAGATAGGTAGGTAGGTAGATAGATAGATAGAGATAGATAGGTAGGTAGATTGATAGATAGAGATAGGTAGGTAGGCAGATAGATAGATAGAGATAGATAGGTAGGCAGATAGATAGATAGAGATAGGTAGGTAGGTAAATTAATAGATACAGATAGGTAGGTACGTAGATTGATAGACACAGATAGGTAGGTAGGTAGATAGATAGATAGAGGTAGGTAGGTAGGTAGATTGATAGATAGAGATAGGTAGGTAGGTAGATAGATAGAGACAGATAGGTAGGTAGGTAGGTAGGTAGATAGAGATAGGTAGGTAGGTAGATTGATAGATACAGATAGGTAGGTAGGGAGATAGATAGATACAGATAGGTAGGTTGGTAGATTGATAGATAGAGATAGGTAGGTAGGTAGATGGATAGATAGAGATAGGTAGGTAGGTAGGTAGATAGATAGAGATAGGTAGGTAGGTAGATTGATAGATACAGATAGGTAGGTAGGTAGATAGATAGATAGAGATAGGTAGGTAGGTAAATTGATAGGTACAGATAGGTAGGTAGGTAGATAGATAGATAGAGATAGGTTGGTAGGTAGGTAGATAGATATAGGTAGGTAAGTAGGTAGATAGATACAGATAGGTAGGTAGGTAAATTGATAGATACAGATAGGTAGGTAGGTAGATTGATAGACACAGATAGGTAGGTAGGTAGATAGATAGATAGAGATAGGTAGGTAGGTAGATTGATAGATACAGATAGGTAGGTAGGTAGATAGATAGATACAGATAGGTAGGTAGGTAGATAGATAGATACAGATAGGTAGGTAGGTAGGTAGATAGATAGAGATAGGTAGGTAGGTAGATAGATAGAGATAGGTAGGTAGGTAGATTGATAGATACAGATAGGTAGGTAGGTAGATAGATAGATACAGATAGATAGATAGATAGATAGATAGATAGATAGATAGATAGATAGATAGATAGATAAAGATAGGTAGGTAGGTAGGTAGATAGATAGAGATAGTTAGGTAGGTAGGTAGGTAGATAGAGATAGATAGGTAGGTAGATAGATAGATAAAGATAGGTAGGTAGGTAGATAGTTAGATAGAGATAGGTAGGTAGGTAGATAGATAGAGATAGGTAGGTAGGTAGGTAGGTAGGTAGATAGATAGAGATAGGTAGGTAGGTAGACAGATAGATACAGATAGGTAGGTAGGTAGGTAGATAGATAGAGATAGGTAGGTAGGTAGACAGATAGATACAGATAGGTAGGTAGGTAGATAGATAGATACAGATAGGTAGGTAGGTAGGTAGATATATAGAGATAGGTAGGTAGGTAGATAGATAGATAGAGATAGGTAGGTAGGTAGATTGATAGATACAGATAGGTAGGTAGGTAGATTGATAGATACAGATAGGTAGGTAGGTAGGTAGATAGATAGAGATAGGTAGGTAGGTAGATAGATAGATAGAGATAGGTAGGTAGGTAGATTGATAGATACAGATAGGTAGGTAGGTAGATAGATAGATAGATAGATAGATAGATAGATAGATAGATAGATAGATAGATAGATAGATAGATAGATAGATAGATAGATAGATAGATAGATAGATAAAGATAGGTAGGTAGGTAGGTAGATAGATAGAGATAGTTAGGTAGGTAGGTAGATAGATAGAGATAGATAGGTAGGTAGATAGATAGATAAAGATAGGTAGGTAGGTAGATAGATAGATAGACATAGGTAGGTAGGTAGGTAGGTAGATAGATACAGATAGGTAGGTAGGTATATAGATAGAGATAGGTAGGTAGGTAGACAGATAGATACAGATAGGTAGGTAGGTATATAGATAGATACAGATAGGTAGGTAGATAGGTAGATAGATAGAGATAGGTAGGTAGGTAGATAGATAGATAGAGATAGGTAGGTAGGTAGATTGATAGATACAGATAGGTAGGTAGGTAGATTGATAGATACAGATAGGTAGGTAGGTAGACAGATAGATACAGATAGGTAGGTAGGTATATAGATAGATACAGATAGGTAGGTAGGTAGGTAGGTAGATAGAGATAGGTAGGTAGGTAGATTGATAGATACAGATAGGTAGGTAGGTAGATAGATAGATACAGATAGGTAGGTAGGTAGATTGATAGAGATAGGTAGGTAGGAAGGTAGATAGATAGATAGAGGTAGGTAGGTAGGTAGGTAGATTGATAGATAGAGATAGGTAGGTAGGTAGATAGATAGAGACAGATAGGTAGGTAGGTAGATAGATAGAGATAGGTAGGTAGGTAGATTGATAGATACAGATAGGTAGGTAGGGAGATAGATAGATACAGATAGGTAGGTAGGTAGATTGATAGATAGACATAGGTAGGTAGGTAGATAGATAGATAGAGATAGGTAGGTAGGTAGGTAGATAGATAGACATAGGTAGGTAGGTAGGTAGATAGATACAGATAGGTAGGTAGGTAGATCGATAGAGATAGGTAGGTAGGTAGATTGATAGATAGATAGGTAGGTAGGTAGATTGATAGATAGATAGGTAGGTAGGTAGATAGATAGATAGAGATAGGTAGGTAGGTAGATTGATAGATACAGATAGGTAGGTAGGTAGATAGATAGATACAGATAGGTAGGTAGGTAGATAGATAGATACAGAAAGGTAGGTAGGTAGGTAGATAGATAGAGATAGGTAGGTAGGTAGATAGATAGAGATAGGTAGGTAGGTAGATTGATAGATACAGATAGGTAGGTAGGTAGATAGATAGATACAGATAGGTAGATAGATAGATAGATAGATAGATAGAGATAGGTAGGTAGGTAGATAGATAGAGATAGGTAGGTAGGTAGATAGATAGAGATAGATAGGTAGGTAGATAGATAGATAAAGATAGGTAGGTAGGTAGATAGTTAGATAGACATAGGTAGGTAGGTAGATAGATAGAGATAGGTAGGTAGGTAGGTAGGTAGGTAGATAGATAGAGATAGGTAGGTAGGTAGACAGATAGATACAGATAGGTAGGTAGGTAGATAGATAGAGATAGGTAGGTAGGTAGACAGATAGATACAGATAGGTAGGTAGGTAGATAGATAGATACAGATAGGTAGGTAGGTAGGTAGATAGATAGAGATAGGTAGGTAGGTAGATAGATAGATAGAGATAGGTAGGTAGGTAGATTGATAGATACAGATAGGTAGGTAGGTAGATTGATAGATACAGATAGGTAGGTAGGTAGACAGATAGATACAGATAGGTAGGTAGGTATATAGATAGATACAGATAGGTAGGTAGGTAGGTAGGTAGATAGAGATAGGTAGGTAGGTAGATTGATAGATACAGATAGGTAGGTAGGTAGATAGATAGATACAGATAGGTAGGTAGGTAGATTGATAGAGATAGGTAGGTAGGAAGGTAGATAGATAGATAGAGGTAGGTAGGTAGGTAGGTAGATTGATAGATAGAGATAGGTAGGTAGGTAGATAGATAGAGACAGATAGGTAGGTAGGTAGATAGATAGAGATAGGTAGGTAGGTAGATTGATAGATACAGATAGGTAGGTAGGGAGATAGATAGATACAGATAGGTAGGTAGGTAGATTGATAGATAGACATAGGTAGGTAGGTAGATAGATAGATAGAGATAGGTAGGTAGGTAGGTAGATAGATAGACATAGGTAGGTAGGTAGGTAGATAGATACAGATAGGTAGGTAGGTAGATCGATAGAGATAGGTAGGTAGGTAGATTGATAGATAGATAGGTAGGTAGGTAGATTGATAGATAGATAGGTAGGTAGGTAGATAGATAGATAGAGATAGGTAGGTAGGTAGATTGATAGATACAGATAGGTAGGTAGGTAGATAGATAGATACAGATAGGTAGGTAGGTAGATAGATAGATACAGAAAGGTAGGTAGGTAGGTAGATAGATAGAGATAGGTAGGTAGGTAGATAGATAGAGATAGGTAGGTAGGTAGATTGATAGATACAGATAGGTAGGTAGGTAGATAGATAGATACAGATAGGTAGATAGATAGATAGATAGATAGATAGATAGATAGAGATAGGTAGGTAGGTAGATAGAGATAGGTAGGTAGGTAGATAGATAGAGATAGATAGGTAGGTAGATAGATAGATAAAGATAGGTAGGTAGGTAGATAGTTAGATAGACATAGGTAGGTAGGTAGATAGATAGAGATAGGTAGGTAGGTAGGTAGGTAGGTAGATAGATAGAGATAGGTAGGTAGGTAGACAGATAGATACAGATAGGTAGGTAGGTAGATAGATAGAGATAGGTAGGTAGGTAGACAGATAGATACAGATAGGAAGGTAGGTAGATAGATAGATACAGATAGGTAGGTAGGTAGGTAGATAGATAGAGATAGGTAGGTAGGTAGATAGATAGATAGAGATAGGTAGGTAGGTAGATTGATAGATACAGATAGGTAGGTAGGTAGATTGATAGATACAGATAGGTAGGTAGGTAGGTAGATAGATAGAGATAGGTAGGTAGGTAGATAGATAGATAGAGATAGGTAGGTAGGTAGATTGATAGATACAGATAGGTAGGTAGGTAGATAGATAGATAGATAGATAGATAGATAGATAGATAGATAGATAGATAGATAGATAGATAGATAGATATAGATAGGTAGGTAGGTAGATAGATAGAGATAGTTAGGTAGGTAGGTAGATAGATAGAGATAGATAGGTAGGTAGATAGATAGATAAAGATAGGTAGGTAGGTAGATAGATAGATAGACATAGGTAGGTAGGTAGGTAGGTAGATAGATACAGATAGGTAGGTAGGTATATAGATAGAGATAGGTAGGTAGGTAGATTGATAGATACAGATAGGTAGGTAGGTAGATTGATAGATACAGATAGGTAGGTAGGTAGACAGATAGATACAGATAGGTAGGTAGGTATATAGATAGATACAGATAGGTAGGTAGGTAGGTAGATAGATAGAGATAGGTAGGTAGGTAGATAGATAGATAGAGATAGGTAGGTAGGTAGATTGATAGATAGAGATAGGTAGGTAGGTAGATAGATAGAGACAGATAGGTAGGTAGGTAGGTAGATAGGTAGGTAGGTAGGTAGATAGAGATAGTTAGGTAGGTAGATTGATAGATACAGATAGGTAGGTAGGTAGATAGATAGATACAGATAGGTAGGTAGGTAGATTGATAGAGATAGGTAGGTAGGAAGGTAGATAGATAGATAGAGGTAGGTAGGTAGGTAGGTAGATTGATAGATAGAGATAGGTAGGTAGGTAGATAGATAGAGACAGATAGGTAGGTAGGTAGATAGATAGAGATAGGTAGGTAGGTAGATTGATAGATACAGATAGGTAGGTAGGGAGATAGATAGATACAGATAGGTAGGTAGGTAGATTGATAGATAGAGATAGGTAGGTAGGTAGATAGATAGATAGAGATAGGTAGGTAGGTAGGTAGATAGATAGACATAGGTAGGTAGGTAGGTAGATAGATACAGATAGGTAGGTAGGTAGATCGATAGAGATAGGTAGGTAGGTAGATTGATAGATAGATAGGTAGGTAGGTAGACAGATAGATACAGATAGGAAGGTAGGTAGATAGATAGATATAGATAGGTTGGTAGGTAGGTAGATAGATAGAGATAGGTAGGTAGGTAGATAGATAGATAGAGATAGGTAGGTAGGTAGATTGATAGATAGAGATAGGTAGGTAGGTAGATAGATAGAGACAGATAGGTAGGTAGGTAGGTAGATAGATAGAGATAGGTAGGTAGGTAGATTGATAGATACAGATATGTAGGTAGGTAGATAGATAGATACAGATAGGTAGGTAGGTAGATTGATTGATAGATAGAGATAGGCAGGTAGGTAGATAGAAAGAGATAGGTAGGTAGGTAGGTAGATAGATAGAGATAGGTAGGTAGGTAGATAGATAGATAGAGATAGGTAGGTAGGTAGATAGATAGAGATAGGTAGGTAGGTAAATTGATAGATACAGATAGGTAGGTAGGTAGATAGATAGATACAGATAGGTAGGTAGGTAGATAGATAGATAGAGATAGGTAGGTAGGTAGGTAGGTAGGTAGGTCGATAGAGATAGGTAGGTAAGTAGGTAGATATATACAGATAGGTAGGTAGGTAGATAGATAAATACAGATAGGTAGGTAGGTAGATAGATAGAGATAGATAGGTAGGTAGATTGATAGATAGAGATCGGTATGTAGGTAGATAGATAGATAGAGATAGGTAGGTTGGTAGATAGATAGATAGAGATAGGTAGGTAGGTAGATTGATAGATACAGATAGGTAGGTAGGTAGATAGATAGATAGATAAAGATAGGTAGGTAGGTAGGTAGATAGATAGAGATAGTTAGGTAGGTAGGTAGATAGATAGAGATAGATAGGTAGGTAGATAGATAGATAAAGATAGGTAGGTAGGTAGATAGATAGATAGACATAGGTAGGTAGGTAGGTAGGTAGGTAGATAGATACAGATAGGTAGCTAGGTATATAGATAGAGATAGGTAGGTAGGTAGATTGATAGATACAGATAGGTAGGTAGGTAGACAGATAGATACAGATAGGTAGGTAGGTAGATAGATAGATACAGATAGGTAGGTAGGTAGGTAGATAGATAGAGATAGGTAGGTAGGTACATAGATAGATAGAGATAGGTAGGTAGGTAGATTGATAGATAGAGATAGGTAGGTAGGTAGATAGATAGAGACAGATAGGTAGGTAGGTAGGTAGGTAGGTAGGTAGGTAGATAGAGATAGGTAGGTAGGTAGATTGATAGATACAGATAGGTAGGTAGGTAGATAGATAGATACAGATAGGTAGGTAGGTAGATTGATAGATAGAAATAGGTAGGTAGGTAGATAGATAGATAGAGGTAGGTAGGTAGGTAGGTAGATTGATAGATAGAGATAGGAAGGTAGGTAGATTGATAGATAGAGATAGGTAGGTAGGTAGATAGATAGAGACAGATAGGTAGGTAGGTAGGTAGATAGATAGAGATAGGTAGGTAGGTAGATTGATAGATACAGATAGGTAGGTAGGTAGATAGATAGATAGAGATAGGTAGGTAGGTAGATAGATAGATAGAGATAGGTAGGTAGGTAGATTGATAGATAGAGATAGGTAGGTAGGTAGATAGATAGAGACAGATAGGTAGGTAGGTAGGTAGATAGATAGAGATAGGTAGGTAGGTAGATTGATAGATACAGATAGGTAGGTAGGTAGATAGATAGATACAGATAGGTAGGTAGGTAGATTGATTGATAGATAGAGATAGGCAGGTAGGTAGATAGATAGAAAGAGATAGGTAGGTAGGTAGGTAGATAGATAGAGATAGGTAGGTAGGTAGATAGATAGATAGAGATAGGTAGGTAGGTAGATAGATAGAGATAGGTAGGTAGGTAGATTGATAGATACAGATAGGTAGGTAGGTAGATAGATAGATACAGATAGGTAAGTAGGTAGATTGATAGATACAGATAGGTAGGTAGGTAGGTAGGTAGATAGATAGAGATAGGTAGGTAGGTAGATAGATAGATAGCGATAGGTAGGTAGGTAGATAAATAGAGATAGGTAGGTAGGTAGATAGATAGATAGAGATAGATAGGTAAGTAGATTGATAGAGACAGATAGGTAGGTAGGTAGGTAGGTAGATAGAAAGAGATAGGTAGGTAGGTAGATAGATAGATAGATACAGATAGGTAGGTAGGTAGATAGAGATAGATAGGTAGGTAGGTAGATAGATACAGATAGGTAGGTAGGTAGATAGATAGATACAGATAGGTAGGTAGGTAGATTGATAGATAGAGATAGGTAGGTAGGTAGATAGATAGATAGATAGAGATAGATAGGTAGGTAGGTAGATAGATAGATAGAGATAGGTAGGTAGGTAGATAGATAGATAGAGATAGGTAGGTAGGTAGATAGATAGATAGATATAGGTAGGTAGGTAAATTGATAGATACAGATAGGTAGGTAGGTATATAGATAGATAGAGATAGGTAGGTAGGTAGGTAGATAGAGATAGGTAGGTAAGTAGGTAGATAGATACAGATAGGTAGGTAGGTAGATAGATTAAATACAGATAGGTAGGTAGGTAGATAGATAGATAGAGATAGATAGGTAGGTAGATTGATAGATAGAGAAAGGTAGGTAGGTAGATAGATAGATAGAGATAGGTAGGTAGGCAGATAGATCGATAGACATAGGTAGGTAGGTAAATTGATAGATACAGATAGGTAGGTAGGTAGATAGATAGATAGAGATAGGTAGGTAGGTAGATTGATAGATACAGATAGGTAGGTAGGTAGATAGATAGATACAGATAGGTAGGTAGGTAGATTGATAGATACAGATAGGTAGGTAGGTAGGTAGATAGATAGAGATAGGTAGGTAGGTAGATAGATAGATAGAGATAGGTAGGTAGATAGATTGATAGATACATATAGGTAGGTAGGTAGATAGATAGATACAGATTGGTAGGTAGGTAGGTAGATAGATAGATAGATAAAGATAGGTAGGTAGGTAGGTAGATAGATAGAGATAGTTAGGTAGGTAGGTAGATAGATAGATAGAGATAGGTAGCTAGGTAGATTGATAGATACAGATAGGTAGGTAGGTAGATAGATAGATACAGATAGGTAGGTAGGTAGATTGATAGATACAGATAGGTAGGTAGGTAGGTAGATAGATAGAGATAGGTAGGTAGGTAGATAGATAGATAGAGATAGGTAGGTAGGTAGATTGATAGATACAGATAGGTAGGTAGGTAGATAGATAGATACAGATTGGTAGGTAGGTAGATAGATAGATAGATAGATAAAGATAGGTAGGTAGGTAGATAGATAGATAGAGATAGTTAGGTAGGTAGGTAGATAGATAGATAGATATAGGTAGGTAGGTAGGTAGATAGATACATATAGGTAGGTAGGTATATAGATAGAGATAGGTAGGTAGGTAGGTAGATTGATAGATACAGATAGGTAGGTAGGTAGACAGATAGATACAGATAGGTAGGTAGGTAGATAGATAGATACAGATAGGTAGGTAGGTAGGTAGATAGATAGAGATAGGTAGGTAGGTAGATAGATAGATAGAGATAGGTAGGTAGGTAGATTGATAGATACAGATAGGTAGGTAGCTAGATTGATAGATACAGATAGGTAGATAGATAGGTAGATAGATAGAGATAGGTAGGTAGGTAGATAGATAGATAGAGATAGGTAGGTAGGTAGATTGATAGATACAGATAGGTAGGTAGGTAGATAGATACAGATAGGTAGGTAGATAGATAGATAGATAGATAAAGATAGTTAGGTAGGTAGGTGAATAGATAGATAGAGATAGTTAGGTAGGTAGGTAGATAGATAGAGATAGATAGGTAGGGAGATAGATAGATAAATATAGGTAGGTAGGAAGATAGATAGATAGACATAGGTAGGTAGGTAGGTAGATAGATACAGATAGGTAGGTAGGTATATAGATAGAGATAGGTAGGTAGGTAGATTGATAGATACAGATAGGTAGGTAGGTAGACAGATAGATACAGATAGGTAGGTAGGTAGATAGATAGATACAGATAGGTAGGTAGGTAGGTAGATAGATAGAGATAGGTAGGTAGGTAGATAGATAGATAGAGATAGGTAGGTAGGTAGATTGATAGATAGAGATAGGTAGGTAGGTAGATAGATAGAGAGAGATAGGTAGGTAGGTAGGTAGGTAGATAGAGATAGGTAGGTAGGTAGATTGATAGATACAGATAGGTAGGTAGGTAGATAGATAGATACAGATAGGTAGGTAGGTAGATTGATAGATAGAGATAGGTAGGTAGGTAGGTAGATAGATAGACAGAGGTAGGTAGGTAGGTAGATTGATAGATAGAGATAGGTAGGTAGGTAGATAGATAGAGACAGATAGGTAGGTAGGTAGGTAGGTAGATAGATAGAGATAGGTAGGTAGGTAGATTGATAGATACAGATAGGTAGGTAGGGAGATAGATAGATACAGATAGGTAGGTAGGTAGGTAGATAGATAGAGACAGGTAGGTAGGTAGATAGATAGATAGAGATAGGTAGGTAGATAGATAGATAGAGGTAGGTAGGTAGGTAAATTGATAGATACAGATAGGTAGGTAGCTAGATAGATAGATACAGATAGGTAGGTAGGTAGATAGATAGATAGAGATAGGTAGGTAGGTAGATAGATATAGGTAGGTAAGTAGGTAGATAGATACAGATAGGTAGGTAGGTAGATAGATAAATACAGATAGGTAGGTAGGTAGATAGATAGATAGAGATAGATAGGTAGGTAAATAGATACAGATAGGTAGGTAGGTAGATTGATAGATACAGATAGGTAGGTAGGTAGATAGATAGATACAGATAGGTAGGTAGGTAGATAGATAGATACAGATAGGTAGGTAGGTAGGTAGATAGATAGAGATAGGTAGGTAGGTAGATAGATAGATAGAGATAGGTAGGTAGGTAGATTGATAGATACAGATAGGTAGGTAGCTAGATTGATAGATACAGATAGGTAGGTAGGTAGGTAGATAGATAGAGATAGGTAGGTAGGTAGATAGATAGATAGAGATAGGTAGGTAGGTAGATTGATAGATACAGATAGGTAGGTAGGCAGATAGATAGATACAGATAGGTAGGTAGGTAGGTAGATAGATACATATAGGTAGGTATGTATATAGATAGAGATAGGTAGGTAGGTAGATTGATAGATACAGATAGGTAGGTAGGTAGACAGATAGATACAGATAGGTAGGTAGGTAGATAGATAGATAGAGATAGGTAGGTAGGTAGGTAGATAGATAGAGATAGGTAGGTAGGTAGATAGATAGATAGAGATAGGTAGGTAGGTAGATTGATAGATACAGATAGGTAGGTAGCTAGATTGATAGATACAGATAGGTAGGTAGGTAGGTAGATAAATAGAGATAGGTAGGTAGGTAGATAGATAGATAGAGATAGGTTGGTAGGTAGATTGATAGATACAGATAGGTAGGTAGGTAGATAGATAGATACAGATAGGTAGGTAGATAGATAGATAGATAGATAAAGATAGTTAGGTAGGTAGGTGAATAGATAGATAGAGATAGTTAGGTAGGTAGATAGATAGAGATAGATAGGTAGGTAGATAGATAGATAAATATAGGTAGGTAGGAAGATAGATAGATAGACATAGGTAGGTAGGTAGGTAGATAGATACAGATAGGTAGGTAGTTATATAGATAGAGATAGGTAGGTAGGTAGATTGATAGATACAGATAGGTAGGTAGGTAGACAGATAGATACAGATAGGTAGGTAGGTAGATAGATAGATACAGATAGGTAGGTAGGTAGGTAGATAGATAGAGATAGGTAGGTAGGTAGATAGATAGATAGAGATAGGTAGGTAGGTAGATTGATAGATAGAGATACGTAGGTAGGTAGATAGATAGAGAGAGATAGGTAGGTAGGTAGGTAGGTAGATAGAGATAGGTAGGTAGGTAGATTGATAGATACAGATAGGTAGGTAGGTAGATAGATAGATACAGATAGGTAGGTAGGTAGATTGATAGATAGAGATAGGTAGGTAGGTAGGTAGATAGATAGACAGAGGTAGGTAGGTAGCTAGATTGATAGATAGAGATAGGTAGGTAGGTAGATAGATAGAGACAGATAGGTAGGTAGGTAGGTAGGTAGATAGATAGAGATAGGTAGGTAGGTAGATTGATAGATACAGATAGGTAGGTAGGGAGATAGATAGATACAGATAGGTAGGTAGGTAGATTGATAGATAGAGATAGGTAGGTAGGTAGGTAGATAGATAGAGATAGGTAGGTAGGTAGGTAGATAGATAGAGATAGGTAGGTAGGTAGATAGATAGATAGAGATAGGTAGGTAGGTAGATAGATAGATAGAGATAGGTAGGTAGGTAAATTGATAGATACAGATAGGTAGGTAGCTAGATAGATAGATACAGATAGGTAGGTAGGTAGATAGATAGATAGAGATAGGTAGGTAGGTAGGTAGATAGATATAGGTAGGTAAGTAGGTAGATAGATACAGATAGGTAGGTAGGTAGATAGATAAATACAGATAGGTAGGTAGGTAGATAGATAGAGATAGATACGTAGGTAGATTGATAGATAGAGATAGGTAGGTAGGCAGATAGATAGATAGAGATAGATAGGTAGGCAGATAGATAGATAGAGATAGGTAGGTAGGTAAATTAATAGATACAGATAGGTAGGTAGGTAGATTGATAGACACAGATAGGTAGGTAGGTAGATAGATAGATAGAGATAGGTAGGTAGGTAGATTGATAGATACAGATAGGTAGGTAGGTAGATAGATAGATACAGATAGGTAGGTAGGTAGATAGATAGATACAGATAGGTAGGTAGGTAGATAGATAGATACAGATAGGTAGGTAGGTAGATAGATAGATAGATAGATAGATAGATAGATAGATAGATAGATAGATAGATAGATAGATAGATAGATAGATAGATAGATAAAGATAGGTAGGTAGGTAGGTAGATAGATAGAGATAGTTAGGTAGGTAGGTAGATAGATAGAGATAGATAGGTAGGTAGATAAATAGATAAAGATAGGTAGGTAGGTAGATAGTTAGATAGACATAGGTAGGTAGGTAGATAGATACAGATAGGTAGGTAGGTAGATTGATAGATAGATAGGTAGGTAGGTAGGTAGACAGATAGATACAGATAGGTAGGTAGGTAGATAGATAGATACAGATAGGTTGGTAGGTAGGTAGATAGATAGAGATAGGTAGGTAGGTAGATAGATAGATAGAGATAGGTAGGTAGGTAGGTAGGTAGATAGATAGAGATAGGTAGGTAGGTAGATAGATAGATAGAGATAGGTAGGTAGGTAGGTAGGTAGATAGAGATAGGTAGGTAGGTAGATTGATAGATACAGATAGATAGGTAGGTAGATAGATAGATACAGATAGGTAGGTAGGTAGATTGATAGATAGAGATACGTAGGTAGGTAGGTAGATTGATAGATACAGATAGGTAGGTAGGTAGATAGATAGATACAGATAGGTAGGTAGGTAGATTGATAGATAGAGATAGGTAGGTAGGTAGATAGATAGAGACAGATAGGTAGATAGGTAGGTAGATAGATAGAGATAGGTAGGTAGGTAGACAGATAGATACAGATAAGTAGATAGGTAGATAGATAGATACAGATAGGTAGGTAGGTAGGTAGATAGATAGAGATAGGTAGGTAGGTAGATTGATAGATACAGATAGGTAGGTAGGTAGATTGATAGATACAGATAGGTAGGTAGGTAGGTAGATAGATAGAGATAGGTAGGTAGGTAGATAGATAGATAGATAGATAGAGATAGGTAGGTAGGTAGATTGATAGATACAGATAGGTAGCTAGGTAGATAGATAGATACAGATAGGTAGGTAGGTAGATAGATAGATAGATAAAGATAGGTAGATTGGTAGGTAGATAGATAGAGATAGTTAGGTAGGTAGGTAGATAGATAGAGATAGATAGGTAGGTAGATAGATAGATAAAGATAGGTAGGTAGGTAGATAGATAGATAGACATAGGTAGGTAGGTAGGTAGGTAGATAGATACAGATAGGTAGGTAGGTACATAGATAGAAATAGGTAGGTAGGTAGATTGATAGATACAGATAGGTAGGTAGGTAGACAGATAGATACAGATAGGTAGGTAGGTAGATAGATAGATACAGATAGGTAGGTAGGTAGATAGATAGAGATAGGTAGGTCGGTAGATAGCTAGATAGAGATAGGTAGGTAGGTAGATTGATAGATAGAGATAGGTAGGTAGGTAGATAGATAGAGACAGATAGGTAGGTTGGTAGGTAGGTAGGTAGGTAGATAGAGATAGGTAGGTAGGTAGATTGATAGATACAGATAGGTAGGTAGGTAGATAGATAGATACAGATAGGTAGGTAGGTAGATTGATAGATAGAGATAGGTAGGTAGGTAGGTAGATAGATAGATAGAGGTAGGTAGGTAGGTAGATTGATAGATAGAGATAGGTAGGTAGGTAGATAGATAGAGACAGATAGGTAGGTAGGTAGGTAGATAGATAGAGATAGGTAGGTAGGTAGATTGATAGATACAGATAGGTAGGTAGGGAGATAGATAGATACAGATAGGTAGGTAGGTAGATTGATAGATAGAGATAGGTAGGTAGGTAGATAGATAGATAGAGATAGGTAGGTAGGTAGGTAGATAGATAGAGATAGGTAGGTAGGTAGATTGATAGATACAGATAGGTAGGTAGGTAGATAGATAGATAGAGATAGGTAGGTAGGTAAATTGATAGATACAGATAGGTAGGTAGGTAGATAGATAGATAGAGATAGGTATGTAGGTAGGTAGATAGATATAGGTAGGTAAGTAGGTAGATAGATACAGATAGGTAGGTAGGTAGATAGATAAATACAGATAGGTAGGTAGGTAGATAGATAGATAGAGATAGATAGGTAGGTAGAATGATAGATAGAGATAGGTATGTAGGCAGATAGATAGATAGAGATAGATAGGTAGACAGATAGATAGATAGAGATAGGTAGGTAGGTAAATTGATAGATACAGATAGGTAGGTAGGTAGATTGATAGATACAGATAGGTAGGTAGGTAGATAGATAGATACAGATAGGTAGGTAGGTAGGTAGATAGATAGAGATAGGTAGGTAGGTAGATAGATAGAGATAGGTAGGTAGGTAGATTGATAGATACAGATAGGTAGGTAGGTAGATAGATAGATACAGATAGGTAGATAGATAGATAGATAGATAGATAGATAGATAGATAGATAGATAGATAGATAGATAGATAGATAGATAGATAGATAGATAGATAGATAGATAAAGATAGGTAGGTAGGTAGGTAGATAGATAGAGATAGATAGGTAGGTAGATTGATAGATACAGATAGGTAGGTAGGTAGATAGATAGATACAGATAGGTAGGTAGGTAGATAGATAGATACAGATAGGTAGGTAGGTAGGTAGATAGATAGAGATAGGTAGGTAGGTAGATAGATAGAGATAGGTAGGTAGATTGATAGATACAGATAGGTAGGTAGGTAGATAGATAGATACAGATAGGTAGATAGATAGATAGATAGATAGATAGATAGATAGATAGATAGATAGATAGATAGATAGATAAAGATAGGTAGGTAGGTAGGTAGATAGATAGAGATAGTTAGGTAGGTAGGTAGATAGATAGAGATAGATAGGTAGGTAGATAGATAGATAAAGATAGGTAGGTAGGTAGATAGTTAGATAGACATAGGTAGGTAGGTAGATAGATAGAGATAGGTAGGTAGGTAGGTAGGTAGGTAGGTAGATAGATAGAGATAGGTAGGTATGTAGACAGATAGATACAGATAGGTAGGTAGGTAGGTAGATAGATAGAGATAGGTAGGTAGGTAGACAGATAGATACAGATAGGTAGGTAGGTAGATAGATAGATACAGATAGGTAGGTAGGTAGGTAGATAGATAGAGATAGGTAGGTAGGTAGATAGATAGATAGAGATAGATAGGTAGGTAGATTGATAGATATAGATAGTTAGGTAGGTAGATTGATAGATACAGATAGGTAGGTAGGTAGGTAGATAGATAGAGATAGGTAGGTAGGTAGATTGATAGATAGAGATAGGTAGGTAGGTAGATAGATAGAGAGAGATAGGTAGGTAGGTAGGTAGGTAGATAGAGATAGGTAGGTAGGTAGATTGATAGATACAGATAGGTAGGTAGGTAGATAGATAGATACAGATAGGTAGGTAGGTAGATTGATAGATAGAGATAGGTAGGTAGGTAGGTAGATAGATAGACAGAGGTAGGTAGGTAGGTAGATTGATAGATAGAGATAGGTAGGTAGGTAGATAGATAGAGACAGATAGGTAGGTAGGTAGGTAGGTAGGTAGATAGATAGAGATAGGTAGGTAGGTAGATTGATAGATACAGATAGGTAGGTAGGGAGATAGATAGAAACAGATAGGTAGGTAGGTAGGTAGATAGATAGAGACAGGTAGGTAGGTAGATAGATAGATAGAGATAGGTAGGTAGGTAGATAGATAGATAGAGGTAGGTAGGTAGGTAAATTGATAGATACAGATAGGTAGGTAGCTAGATAGATAGATACAGATAGGTAGGTAGGTAGATAGATAGATAGAGATAGGTAGGTAGGTAGATAGATATAGGTAGGTAAGTAGGTAGATAGATACAGATAGGTAGGTAGGTAGATAGATAAATACAGATAGGTAGGTAGGTATATAGATAGATAGAGATAGATAGGTAGGTAAATAGATACAGATAGGTAGGTAGGTAGATTGATAGATACAGATAGGTAGGTAGGTAGATAGATAGATACAGATAGGTAGGTAGGTAGATAGATAGATACAGATAGGTAGGTAGGTAGGTAGATAGATAGAGATAGGTAGGTAGGTAGATAGATAGATAGAGATAGGTAGGTAGGTAGATTGATAGATACAGATAGGTAGGTAGCTAGATTGATAGATACAGATAGGTAGGTAGGTAGGTAGATAGATAGAGATAGGTAGGTAGGTAGATAGATAGATAGAGATAGGTAGGTAGGTAGATTGATAGATACAGATAGGTAGGTAGGCAGATAGATAGATACAGATAGGTAGGTAGGTAGGTAGATAGATACATATAGGTAGGTATGTATATAGATAGAGATAGGTAGGTAGGTAGATTGATAGATACAGATAGGTAGGTAGGTAGACAGATAGATACAGATAGGTAGGTAGGTAGATAGATAGATAGAGATAGGTAGGTAGGTAGGTAGATAGATAGAGATAGGTAGGTAGGTAGATAGATAGATAGAGATAGGTAGGTAGGTAGATTGATAGATACAGATAGGTAGGTAGCTAGATTGATAGATACAGATAGGTAGGTAGGTAGGTAGATAAATAGAGATAGGTAGGTAGGTAGATAGATAGATAGAGATAGGTTGGTAGGTAGATTGATAGATACAGATAGGTAGGTAGGTAGATAGATAGATACAGATAGGTAGGTAGATAGATAGATAGATAGATAAAGATAGTTAGGTAGGTAGGTGAATAGATAGATAGAGATAGTTAGGTAGGTAGATAGATAGAGATAGATAGGTAGGTAGATAGATAGATAAATATAGGTAGGTAGGAAGATAGATAGATAGACATAGGTAGGTAGGTAGGTAGATAGATACAGATAGGTAGGTAGTTATATAGATAGAGATAGGTAGGTAGGTAGATTGATAGATACAGATAGGTAGGTAGGTAGACAGATAGATACAGATAGGTAGGTAGGTAGATAGATAGATACAGATAGGTAGGTAGGTAGGTAGATAGATAGAGATAGGTAGGTAGGTAGATAGATAGATAGAGATAGGTAGGTAGGTAGATTGATAGATAGAGATACGTAGGTAGGTAGATAGATAGAGAGAGATAGGTAGGTAGGTAGGTAGGTAGATAGAGATAGGTAGGTAGGTAGATTGATAGATACAGATAGGTAGGTAGGTAGATAGATAGATACAGATAGGTAGGTAGGTAGATTGATAGATAGAGATAGGTAGGTAGGTAGGTAGATAGATAGACAGAGGTAGGTAGGTAGCTAGATTGATAGATAGAGATAGGTAGGTAGGTAGATAGATAGAGACAGATAGGTAGGTAGGTAGGTAGGTAGATAGATAGAGATAGGTAGGTAGGTAGATTGATAGATACAGATAGGTAGGTAGGGAGATAGATAGATACAGATAGGTAGGTAGGTAGATTGATAGATAGAGATAGGTAGGTAGGTAGGTAGATAGATAGAGATAGGTAGGTAGGTAGGTAGATAGATAGAGATAGGTAGGTAGGTAGATAGATAGATAGAGATAGGTAGGTAGGTAGATAGATAGATAGAGATAGGTAGGTAGGTAAATTGATAGATACAGATAGGTAGGTAGCTAGATAGATAGATACAGATAGGTAGGTAGGTAGATAGATAGATAGAGATAGGTAGGTAGGTAGGTAGATAGATATAGGTAGGTAAGTAGGTAGATAGATACAGATAGGTAGGTAGGTAGATAGATAAATACAGATAGGTAGGTAGGTAGATAGATAGAGATAGATACGTAGGTAGATTGATAGATAGAGATAGGTAGGTAGGCAGATAGATAGATAGAGATAGATAGGTAGGCAGATAGATAGATAGAGATAGGTAGGTAGGTAAATTAATAGATACAGATAGGTAGGTAGGTAGATTGATAGACACAGATAGGTAGGTAGGTAGATAGATAGATAGAGATAGGTAGGTAGGTAGATTGATAGATACAGATAGGTAGGTAGGTAGATAGATAGATACAGATAGGTAGGTAGGTAGATAGATAGATACAGATAGGTAGGTAGGTAGATAGATAGATACAGATAGGTAGGTAGGTAGATAGATAGATAGATAGATAGATAGATAGATAGATAGATAGATAGATAGATAGATAGATAGATAGATAAAGATAGGTAGGTAGGTAGGTAGATAGATAGAGATAGTTAGGTAGGTAGGTAGATAGATAGAGATAGATAGGTAGGTAGATAAATAGATAAAGATAGGTAGGTAGGTAGATAGTTAGATAGACATAGGTAGGTAGGTAGATAGATACAGATAGGTAGGTAGGTAGATTGATAGATAGATAGGTAGGTAGGTAGGTAGACAGATAGATACAGATAGGTAGGTAGGTAGATAGATAGATACAGATAGGTTGGTAGGTAGGTAGATAGATAGAGATAGGTAGGTAGGTAGATAGATAGATAGAGATAGGTAGGTAGGTAGGTAGGTAGATAGATAGAGATAGGTAGGTAGGTAGATAGATAGATAGAGATAGGTAGGTAGGTAGGTAGGTAGATAGAGATAGGTAGGTAGGTAGATTGATAGATACAGATAGATAGGTAGGTAGATAGATAGATACAGATAGGTAGGTAGGTAGATTGATAGATAGAGATACGTAGGTAGGTAGGTAGATTGATAGATACAGATAGGTAGGTAGGTAGATAGATAGATACAGATAGATAGGTAGGTAGATTGATAGATAGAGATAGGTAGGTAGGTAGATAGATAGAGACAGATAGGTAGATAGGTAGGTAGATAGATAGAGATAGGTAGGTAGGTAGACAGATAGATACAGATAAGTAGATAGGTAGATAGATAGATACAGATAGGTAGGTAGGTAGGTAGATAGATAGAGATAGGTAGGTAGGTAGATTGATAGATACAGATAGGTAGGTAGGTAGATTGATAGATACAGATAGGTAGGTAGGTAGGTAGATAGATAGAGATAGGTAGGTAGGTAGATAGATAGATAGATAGATAGAGATAGGTAGGTAGGTAGATTGATAGATACAGATAGGTAGCTAGGTAGATAGATAGATACAGATAGGTAGGTAGGTAGATAGATAGATAGATAAAGATAGGTAGATTGGTAGGTAGATAGATAGAGATAGTTAGGTAGGTAGGTAGATAGATAGAGATAGATAGGTAGGTAGATAGATAGATAAAGATAGGTAGGTAGGTAGATAGATAGATAGACATAGGTAGGTAGGTAGGTAGGTAGATAGATACAGATAGGTAGGTAGGTACATAGATAGAAATAGGTAGGTAGGTAGATTGATAGATACAGATAGGTAGGTAGGTAGACAGATAGATACAGATAGGTAGGTAGGTAGATAGATAGATACAGATAGGTAGGTAGGTAGATAGATAGAGATAGGTAGGTCGGTAGATAGCTAGATAGAGATAGGTAGGTAGGTAGATTGATAGATAGAGATAGGTAGGTAGGTAGATAGATAGAGACAGATAGGTAGGTAGGTAGGTAGGTAGGTAGGTAGGTAGATAGAGATAGGTAGGTAGGTAGATTGATAGATACAGATAGGTAGGTAGGTAGATAGATAGATACAGATAGGTAGGTAGGTAGATTGATAGATAGAGATAGGTAGGTAGGTAGGTAGATAGATAGATAGAGGTAGGTAGGTAGGTAGATTGATAGATAGAGATAGGTAGGTAGGTAGATAGATAGAGACAGATAGGTAGGTAGGTAGGTAGATAGATAGAGATAGGTAGGTAGGTAGATTGATAGATACAGATAGGTAGGTAGGGAGATAGATAGATACAGATAGGTAGGTAGGTAGATTGATAGATAGAGATAGGTAGGTAGGTAGATAGATAGATAGAGATAGGTAGGTAGGTAGGTAGATAGATAGAGATAGGTAGGTAGGTAGATTGATAGATACAGATAGGTAGGTAGGTAGATAGATAGATAGAGATAGGTAGGTAGGTAAATTGATAGATACAGATAGGTAGGTAGGTAGATAGATAGATAGAGATAGGTATGTAGGTAGGTAGATAGATATAGGTAGGTAAGTAGGTAGATAGATACAGATAGGTAGGTAGGTAGATAGATAAATACAGATAGGTAGGTAGGTAGATAGATAGATAGAGATAGATAGGTAGGTAGAATGATAGATAGAGATAGGTATGTAGGCAGATAGATAGATAGAGATAGATAGGTAGACAGATAGATAGATAGAGATAGGTAGGTAGGTAAATTGATAGATACAGATAGGTAGGTAGGTAGATTGATAGATACAGATAGGTAGGTAGGTAGATAGATAGATACAGATAGGTAGGTAGGTAGATAGATAGATACAGATAGGTAGGTAGGTAGATAGATAGATACAGATAGGTAGGTAGGTAGATAGATAGATACAGATAGGTAGGTAGGTAGATAGATAGATAGATAGATAGATAGATAGATAGATAGATAGATAGATAGATAGATAGATAGATAAAGATAGGTAGGTAGGTAGGTAGATAGATAGAGATAGTTAGGTAGGTAGGTAGATAGATAGAGATAGATAGGTAGGTAGATAAATAGATAAAGATAGGTAGGTAGGTAGATAGTTAGATAGACATAGGTAGGTAGGTAGATAGATACAGATAGGTAGGTAGGTAGATTGATAGATAGATAGGTAGGTAGGTAGGTAGACAGATAGATACAGATAGGTAGGTAGGTAGATAGATAGATACAGATAGGTTGGTAGGTAGGTAGATAGATAGAGATAGGTAGGTAGGTAGATAGATAGATAGAGATAGGTAGGTAGGTAGGTAGGTAGATAGATAGAGATAGGTAGGTAGGTAGATAGATAGATAGAGATAGGTAGGTAGGTAGGTAGGTAGATAGAGATAGGTAGGTAGGTAGATTGATAGATACAGATAGATAGGTAGGTAGATAGATAGATACAGATAGGTAGGTAGGTAGATTGATAGATAGAGATACGTAGGTAGGTAGGTAGATTGATAGATACAGATAGGTAGGTAGGTAGATAGATAGATACAGATAGATAGGTAGGTAGATTGATAGATAGAGATAGGTAGGTAGGTAGATAGATAGAGACAGATAGGTAGATAGGTAGGTAGATAGATAGAGATAGGTAGGTAGGTAGACAGATAGATACAGATAAGTAGATAGGTAGATAGATAGATACAGATAGGTAGGTAGGTAGGTAGATAGATAGAGATAGGTAGGTAGGTAGATTGATAGATACAGATAGGTAGGTAGGTAGATTGATAGATACAGATAGGTAGGTAGGTAGGTAGATAGATAGAGATAGGTAGGTAGGTAGATAGATAGATAGATAGATAGATAGAGATAGGTAGGTAGGTAGATTGATAGATACAGATAGGTAGCTAGGTAGATAGATAGATACAGATAGGTAGGTAGGTAGATAGATAGATAGATAAAGATAGGTAGATTGGTAGGTAGATAGATAGAGATAGTTAGGTAGGTAGGTAGATAGATAGAGATAGATAGGTAGGTAGATAGATAGATAAAGATAGGTAGGTAGGTAGATAGATAGATAGACATAGGTAGGTAGGTAGGTAGGTAGATAGATACAGATAGGTAGGTAGGTACATAGATAGAAATAGGTAGGTAGGTAGATTGATAGATACAGATAGGTAGGTAGGTAGACAGATAGATACAGATAGGTAGGTAGGTAGATAGATAGATACAGATAGGTAGGTAGGTAGATAGATAGAGATAGGTAGGTCGGTAGATAGCTAGATAGAGATAGGTAGGTAGGTAGATTGATAGATAGAGATAGGTAGGTAGGTAGATAGATAGAGACAGATAGGTAGGTAGGTAGGTAGGTAGGTAGGTAGGTAGATAGAGATAGGTAGGTAGGTAGATTGATAGATACAGATAGGTAGGTAGGTAGATAGATAGATACAGATAGGTAGGTAGGTAGATTGATAGATAGAGATAGGTAGGTAGGTAGGTAGATAGATAGATAGAGGTAGGTAGGTAGGTAGATTGATAGATAGAGATAGGTAGGTAGGTAGATAGATAGAGACAGATAGGTAGGTAGGTAGGTAGATAGATAGAGATAGGTAGGTAGGTAGATTGATAGATACAGATAGGTAGGTAGGGAGATAGATAGATACAGATAGGTAGGTAGGTAGATTGATAGATAGAGATAGGTAGGTAGGTAGATAGATAGATAGAGATAGGTAGGTAGGTAGGTAGATAGATAGAGATAGGTAGGTAGGTAGATTGATAGATACAGATAGGTAGGTAGGTAGATAGATAGATAGAGATAGGTAGGTAGGTAAATTGATAGATACAGATAGGTAGGTAGGTAGATAGATAGATAGAGATAGGTATGTAGGTAGGTAGATAGATATAGGTAGGTAAGTAGGTAGATAGATACAGATAGGTAGGTAGGTAGATAGATAAATACAGATAGGTAGGTAGGTAGATAGATAGATAGAGATAGATAGGTAGGTAGAATGATAGATAGAGATAGGTATGTAGGCAGATAGATAGATAGAGATAGATAGGTAGACAGATAGATAGATAGAGATAGGTAGGTAGGTAAATTGATAGATACAGATAGGTAGGTAGGTAGATTGATAGATACAGATAGGTAGGTAGGTAGATAGATAGATACAGATAGGTAGGTAGGTAGGTAGATAGATAGAGATAGGTAGGTAGGTAGATAGATAGAGATAGGTAGGTAGGTAGATTGATAGATACAGATAGGTAGGTAGGTAGATAGATAGATACAGATAGGTAGATAGATAGATAGATAGATACAGATAGGTAGATAGATAGATAGATAGATAGATAGATAGATAGATAGATAGATAGATAGATAGATAGATAGATAAAGATAGGTAGGTAGGTAGGTAGATAGATAGAGATAGTTAGGTAGGTAGGTAGATAGATAGAGATAGATAGGTAGGTAGATAGATAGATAAAGATAGGTAGGTAGGTAGATAGTTAGATAGACATAGGTAGGTAGGTAGATAGATAGAGATAGGTAGGTAGGTAGGTAGGTAGGTAGGTAGATAGATAGAGATAGGTAGGTATGTAGACAGATAGATACAGATAGGTAGGTAGGTAGGTAGATAGATAGAGATAGGTAGGTAGGTAGATAGATAGAGATAGGTAGGTAGGTAGATTGATAGATACAGATAGGTAGGTAGGTAGATAGATAGATACAGATAGGTAGATAGATAGATAGATAGATAGATAGATAGATAGATAGATAGATAGATAGATAGATAGATAGATAGATAGATAGATAGATAAAGATAGGTAGGTAGGTAGGTAGATAGATAGAGATAGTTAGGTAGGTAGGTAGATAGATAGAGATAGATAGGTAGGTAGATAGATAGATAAAGATAGGTAGGTAGGTAGATAGTTAGATAGACATAGGTAGGTAGGTAGATAGATAGAGATAGGTAGGTAGGTAGGTAGGTAGGTAGGTAGATAGATAGAGATAGGTAGGTATGTAGACAGATAGATACAGATAGGTAGGTAGGTAGGTAGATAGATAGAGATAGGTAGGTAGGTAGACAGATAGATACAGATAGGTAGGTAGGTAGATAGATAGATACAGATAGGTAGGTAGGTAGATAGATAGATAGAGATAGATAGGTAGGTAGATTGATAGATACAGATAGATAGGTAGGTAGATTGATAGATACAGATAGGTAGGTAGGTAGATAGATAGATACAGATAGGTAGGTAGGTAGATAGATAGATACAGATAGGTAGGTAGGTAGGTAGATAGATAGAGATAGGTAGGTAGGTAGATAGATAGAGATAGGTAGGTAGGTAGATTGATAGATACAGATAGGTAGGTAGGTAGATAGATAGATACAGATAGGTAGATAGATAGATAGATAGATAGATAGATAGATAGATAGATAGATAGATAGATAGATAGATAAAGATAGGTAGGTAGGTAGGTAGATAGATAGAGATAGTTAGGTAGGTAGGTAGATAGATAGAGATAGATAGGTAGGTAGATAGATAGATAAAGATAGGTAGGTAGGTAGATAGTTAGATAGACATAGGTAGGTAGGTAGATAGATAGAGATAGGTAGGTAGGTAGGTAGGTAGGTAGGTAGATAGATAGAGATAGGTAGGTATGTAGACAGATAGATACAGATAGGTAGGTAGGTAGGTAGATAGATAGAGATAGGTAGGTAGGTAGACAGATAGATACAGATAGGTAGGTAGGTAGATAGATAGATACAGATAGGTAGGTAGGTAGATAGATAGATAGAGATAGATAGGTAGGTAGATTGATAGATATAGATAGTTAGGTAGGTAGATTGATAGATACAGATAGGTAGGTAGGTAGGTAGATAGATAGAGATAGGTAGGTAGGTAGATAGATAGAGATAGGTAGGTAGGTAGATTGATAGATACAGATAGGTAGGTAGGTAGGTAGATAGATAGATAGATAGATAGATAAAGATAGGTAGGTAGGTAGGTAGATAGATAGAGATAGTTAGGTAGGTAGGTAGATAGATAGAGATAGATAGGTAGGTTGATAGATAGATAAAGATAGGTAGGTAGGTAGATAGATAGATAGACATAGGTAGGTAGGTAGGTAGGTAGATAGATACAGATAGGTAGGTAGGTATATAGATAGAGATAGGTAGGTAGGTAGATTGATAGATACAGATAGGTAGGTAGGTAGATTGATAGATACAGATAGGTAGGTAGGTAGACAGATAGATACAGATAGGTAGGTAGGTATATAGATAGATACAGATAGGTAGGTAGGTAGGTAGATAGATAGAGATAGGTAGGTAGGTAGATAGATAGATAGAGATAGGTGGGTAGGTAGATTGATAGATAGAGATAGGTAGGTAGGTAGATAGATAGAGACAGATAGGTAGGTAGGTAGATAGAGATAGGTAGGTAGGTAGATTGATAGATACAGATAGGTAGGTAGGTAGATAGATAGATACAGATAGGTAGGTAGGTAGATTGATAGATAGAGATAGGTAGGTAGGAAGGTAGATAGATAGATAGAGGTAGGTAGGTAGGTAGGTAGATTGATAGATAGAGATAGGTAGGTAGGTAGATAGATAGAGACAGATAGGTAGGTAGGTAGATAGATAGAGATAGGTAGGTAGGTAGATTGATAGATACAGATAGGTAGGTAGGGAGATAGATAGATACAGATAGGTAGGTAGGTAGACTGATAGATAGAGATAGGTAGGTAGGTAGGTAGATAGATAGATAGATAGGGATAGGTAGGTAGGTAGGTAGATAGATAGACATAGGTAGGTAGGTAGGTAGATAGATACAGGTAGGTAGGTAGGTAGATCGATAGAGATAGGTAGGTAGGTAGATTGATAGATAGATAGGTAGGTAGGTAGACAGATAGATACAGATAGGAAGGTAGGTAGATAGATAGATACAGATAGGTTGGTAGGTAGGTAGATAGATAGAGATAGGTAGGTAGGTAGATAGATAGATAGAGATAGGTAGGTAGGTAGATTGATAGATAGAGATAGGTAGGTAGATAGATAGAGACAGATAGGTAGGTAGGTAGATAGATAGATACAGATAGGTAGGTAGGTAGATTGATTGATAGATAGAGATAGGCAGGTAGGTAGGTAGATAGATAGAGATAGGTAGGTAGGTAGATAGATAGATAGAGATAGGTAGGTAGGTAGATAGATAGATAGAGATAGGTAGGTAGGTAAATTGATAGATACAGATAGGTAGGTAGGTAGATAGATAGATACAGATAGGTAGGTAGGTAGATAGATAGATAGAGATAGGTAGGTAGGTAGGTAGGTAGGTCGATAGAGATAGGTAGGTAAGTAGGTAGATATATACAGATAGGTAGGTAGGTAGATAGATAAATACAGATAGGTAGGTAGGTAGATAGATAGAGATAGATAGGTAGGTAGATTGATAGATAAATATCGGTATGTAGGTAGATAGATAGATAGAGATAGGTAGGTAGGTAGATAGATAGATAGAGATAGGTAGGTAGGTAGATTGATAGATACAGATAGGTAGGTAGGTAGATAGATAGATACAGATAGGTAGGTAGGTAGATAGATAGATAGATAGATAAAGATAGGTAGGTACGTAGGTAGATAGATAGAGATAGTTAGGTAGGTAGGTAGATAGATAGAGATAGATAGGTAGGTAGATAGATAGATAAAGATAGGTAGGTAGGTAGATAGATAGATAGACATAGGTAGGTAGGTAGGTAGGTAGGTAGATACAGATAGGTAGCTAGGTATATAGATAGAGATAGGTAGGTAGGTAGATTGATAGATACAGATAGGTAGGTAGGTAGACAGATAGATAGAGATAGGTAGGTAGGTAGATAGATAGATACAGATAGGTAGGTAGGTAGGTAGATAGATAGAGATAGGTAGGTAGGTAGGTAGGTAGATAGAGATAGGTAGGTAGGTAGATTGATAGATAGAGATAGGTAGGTAGGTAGATAGATAGAGACAGATAGGTAGGTAGGTAGGTAGGTAGATAGAGATAGGTAGGTAGGTAGATTGATACAGATAGGTAGGTAGGTAGATAGATAGATACAGATAGGTAGGTAGGTAGATTGATAGATAGAGATAGGTAGGTAGGTAGATTGATAGATAGAGATAGGTAGGTAGGTAGATAGATAGAGACAGATAGGTAGGTAGGTAGGTAGGTAGGTAGATAGAGATAGGTAGGTAGGTAGGTAGATAGATAGAGATAGTTAGGTAGGTAGGTATATAGATAGAGATAGGTAGGTAGGTAGATTGATAGATACAGATAGGTAGGTAGGTAGATTGATAGATACAGATAGGTAGGTAGGTAGACAGATAGATACAGATAGGTAGGTAGGTATATAGATAGATACAGATAGGTAGGTAGGTAGGTAGATAGATAGAGATAGGTAGGTAGGTAGATAGATAGATAGAGATAGGTAGGTAGGTAGATTGATAGATAGAGATAGGTAGGTAGGTAGATAGATAGAGACAGATAGGTAGGTAGGTAGGTAGGTAGGTAGATAGAGATAGGTAGGTAGTAGATTGATAGATACAGATAGGTAGGTAGGTATATAGATAGAGATATGTAGGTAGGTAGATTGATAGATACAGATAGGTAGGTAGGTAGATTGATAGATACAGATAGGTAGGTAGGTAGACAGATAGATACAGATAGGTAGGTAGGTATATAGATAGATACAGATAGGTAGGTAGGTAGGTAGATAGATAGAGATAGGTAGGTAGGTAGATAGATAGATAGAGATAGGTAGGTAGGTAGATTGATAGATAGAGATAGGTAGGTAGGTAGATAGATAGAGACAGATAGGTAGGTAGGTAGGTAGGTAGATACAGATAGGTAGGTAGGTAGATTGATAGATAGAGATAGGTAGGTAGGAAGGTAGATAGATAGATAGAGGTAGGTAGGTAGGTAGGTAGATTGATAGATAGAGATAGGTAGGTAGGTAGATAGATAGAGACAGATAGGTAGGTAGGTAGTTAGATAGAGATAGGTAGGTAGGTAGATTGATAGATACAGATAGGTAGGTAGGGAGATAGATAGATACAGATAGGTAGGTAGGTAGACTGATAGATAGAGATAGGTAGGTAGGTAGATAGAGATAGGTAGGTAGGTAGGTAGATAGATAGACATAGGTAGGTAGGTATGTAGATAGATACAGATAGGTAGGTAGGTAGATCGATAGAGATAGGTAGGTAGGTAGATTGATAGATAGATAGGTAGGTAGGTAGACAGATAGATACAGATAGGAAGGTAGGTAGATAGATAGATACAGATAGGTTGGTAGGTAGGTAGATTGATAGATAGAGATAGGTAGGTAGGTAGATAGATAGAGACAGATAGGTAGGTAGGTAGGTAGGTAGGTAGATAGAGATAGGTAGGTAGGTAGATTGATAGATACAGATAGGTAGGTAGGTATATAGATAGAGATAGGTAGGTAGGTAGATTGATAGATACAGATAGGTAGGTAGGTAGATTGATAGATACAGATAGGTAGGTAGGTAGACAGATAGATACAGATAGGTAGGTAGGTATATAGATAGATACAGATAGGTAGGTAGGTAGGTAGATAGATAGAGATAGGTAGGTAGGTAGATAGATAGATAGAGATAGGTAGGTAGGTAGATTGATAGATAGAGATAGGTAGGTAGGTAGATAGATAGAGACAGATAGGTAGGTAGGTAGGTAGGTAGGTAGATAGAGATAGGTAGGTAGGTAGATTGATAGATACAGATAGGTAGGTAGGTAGATAGATAGATACAGATAGGTAGGTAGGTAGATTGATAGATAGAGATAGGTAGGTAGGAAGGTAGATAGATAGATAGAGGTAGGTAGGTAGGTAGGTAGATTGATAGATAGAGATAGGTAGGTAGGTAGATAGATAGAGACAGATAGGTAGGTAGGTAGATAGATAGAGATAGGTAGATAGGTAGATTGATAGATACAGATAGGTAGGTAGGGAGATAGATAGATACAGATAGGTAGGTAGGTAGACTGATAGATAGAGAAAGGTAGGTAGGTAGATAGATAGATAGAGATAGGTAGGTAGGTAGGTAGGTAGATAGATAGACATAGGTAGGTAGGTAGGTAGATAGATACAGATAGGTAGGTAGGTAGATCGATAGAGATAGGTAGGTAGGTAGATTGATAGATAGATAGGTAGGTAGGTAGACAGATAGATACAGATAGGAAGGTAGGTAGATAGATAGATACAGATAGGTTGGTAGGTAGGTAGATAGATAGAGATAGGTAGGTAGGTAGATAGATAGATAGAGATAGGTAGGTAGGTAGATTGATAGATAGAGATAGGTAGGTAGGTAGATAGATAGAGACAGATAGGTAGGTAGGTAGGTAGATAGATAGAGATAGGTAGGTAGGTAGATTGATAGATACAGATATGTAGGTAGGTAGATAGATAGATACAGATAGGTAGGTAGGTAGATTGATTGATAGATAGAGATAGGCAGGTAGGTAGATAGATAGAAAGAGATAGGTAGGTAGGTAGGTAGATAGATAGAGATAGGTAGGTAGGTAGATAGATAGATAGAGATAGGTAGGTAGATAGATAGATAGAGATAGGTAGGTAGGTAAATTGATAGATACAGATAGGTAGGTAGGTAGATAGATAGATACAGATAGGTAGGTAGGTAGATAGATAGATAGAGATAGGTAGGTAGGTAGGTAGGTAGGTCGATAGAGATAGGTAGGTAAGTAGGTAGATATATACAGATAGGTAGGTAGGTAGATAGATAAATACAGATAGGTAGGTAGGTAGATAGATAGAGATAGATAGGTAGGTAGATTGATAGATAAAGATCGGTATGTAGATAGATAGATAGATAGAGATAGGTAGGTAGGTAGATAGATAGATACAGATAGGTAGGTAGGTAGATAGATAGATACAGATAGGTAGGTAGGTAGATAGATAGATAGATAAAGATAGGTAGGTAGGTAGGTAGATAGATTGAGATAGTTAGGTAGGTAGGTAGATAGATAGAGATAGATAGGTAGGTAGATAGATAGATAAAGATAGGTAGGTAGGTAGATAGATAGATAGACATAGGTAGGTAGGTAGGTAGGTAGATAGATACAGATAGGTTGCTAGGTATATAGATAGAGATAGGTAGGTAGGTAGATTGATAGATACAGATAGGTAGGTAGGTAGACAGATAGATACAGATAGGTAGGTAGGTAGATAGATAGATACAGATAGGTAGGTAGGTAGGTAGATAGATAGAGATAGGTAGGTAGGTAGATAGATAGATAGACATAGGTAGGTAGGTAGGTAGGTAGGTAGGTAGATAGATACAGATAGGTAGCTAGGTATATAGATAGAGATAGGTAGGTAGGTAGATTGATAGATACAGATAGGTAGGTAGGTAGACAGATAGATACAGATAGGTAGGTAGGTAGATAGATAGATAGATAAAGATAGGTAGGTAGGTAGGTAGATAGATAGAGATAGTTAGGTAGGTAGGTAGATAGATAGAGATAGATAGGTAGGTAGATAGATAGATAAAGATAGGTAGGTAGGTAGATAGATAGATAGACATTGGTAGGTAGGTAGGTAGGTAGATAGATACAGATAGGTTGCTAGGTATATAGATAGAGATAGGTAGGTAGGTAGATTGATAATACAGATAGGTAGGTAGGTAGACAGATAGATACAGATAGGTAGGTAGGTAGATAGATAGATACAGATAGGTAGGTAGGTAGGTAGATAGATAGAGATAGGTAGGTAGGTAGATAGATAGATAGACATAGGTAGGTAGGTAGGTAGGTAGGTAGGTAGGTAGGTAGATAGATACAGATAGGTAGCTAGGTATATAGATAGAGATAGGTAGGTAGGTAGATTGATAGATACAGATAGGTAGGTAGGTAGACAGATAGATACAGATAGGTAGGTAGGTAGATAGATAGATACAGATAGGTAGGTAGGTAGGTAGATAGATAGAGATAGGTAGGTAGGTAGATAGATAGATAGAGATAGGTAGGTAGGTAGATTGATAGATAGAGATAGGTAGGTAGGTAGATAGATAGAGACAGATAGGTAGGTAGGTAGGTAGGTAGGTAGATAGAGATAGGTAGGTAGGTAGATTGATAGATACAGATAGGTAGGTAGGTAGATTGATAGATAGAGATAGGTAGGTAGGTAGATTGATAGATAGAGATAGGTAGGTAGGTAGATAGATAGAGACAGATAGGGAGGTAGGTAGGTAGGTAGGTAGATAGAGATAGGTAGGTAGGTAGGTAGATAGATAGAGATAGTTAGGTAGGTAGGTAGATAGATAGAGATAGATAGGTAGGTTGATAGATAGATAAAGATAGGTAGGTAGGTAGATAGATAGATAGATAGACATAGGTAGGTAGGTAGGTAGGTAGATAGATACAGATAGGTAGGTAGGTATATAGATAGAGATAGGTAGGTAGGTAGATTGATAGATACAGATAGGTAGGTAGGTAGATTGATAGATACAGATAGGTAGGTAGGTAGACAGATAGATACAGATAGGTAGGTAGGTATATAGATAGATACAGATAGGTAGGTAGGTAGGTAGATAGATAGAGATAGGTAGGTAGGTAGATAGATAGATAGAGATAGGTAGGTAGGTAGATTGATAGATAGAGGTAGGTAGGTAGGTAGATAGATAGAGACAGATAGGTAGGTAGGTAGGTAGGTAGGTAGATAGAGATAGGTAGGTAGGTAGATTGATAGATACAGATAGGTAGGTAGGTATATAGATAGAGATAGGTAGGTAGGTAGATTGATAGATACAGATAGGTAGGTAGGTAGATTGATAGATACAGATAGGTAGGTAGGTAGACAGATTGATACAGATAGGTAGGTAGGTATATAGATAGATACAGATAGGTAGGTAGGTAGGTAGATAGATAGAGATAGGTAGGTAGGTAGATAGATAGATAGAGATAGGTAGGTAGGTAGATTGATAGATAGAGATAGGTAGGTAGGTAGATAGATAGAGATGGATAGGTAGGTAGGTAGGTAGGTAGATAGAGATAGGTAGGTAGGTAGATTGATAGATACAGATAGGTAGGTAGGTAGATAGATAGAGACAGATAGGTAGGTAGGTAGATAGATAGAGATAGGTAGGTAGGTAGATTGATAGATACAGATAGGTAGGTAGGGAGATAGATAGATACAGATAGGTAGGTAGGTAGACTGATAGATAGAGATAGGTAGGTAGGTAGATAGATAGATAGAGATAGGTAGGTAGGTAGGTAGATAGATAGACATAGGTAGGTAGGTAGGTAGATAGATACAGATAGGTAGGTAGGTAGATCGATAGAGATAGGTAGTTAGGTAGATTGATAGATAGATAGGTAGGTAGGTAGACAGATAGATACAGATAGGAAGGTAGGTAGATAGATAGATACAGATAGGTTGGTAGGTAGGTAGATAGATAGAGATAGGTAGGTAGGTAGATAGATAGATAGAGATAGGTAGGTAGGTAGATTGATAGATAGAGATAGGTAGGTAGGTAGATAGATAGAGACAGATAGGTAGGTAGGTAGGTAGATAGATAGAGATAGGTAGGTAGGTAGATTGATAGATACAGATATGTAGGTAGGTAGATAGATAGATACAGATAGGTAGGTAGGTAGATTGATTGATAGATAGAGATAGGCAGGTAGGTAGATAGATGGAAAGAGATAGGTAGGTAGGTAGGTAGATAGATAGAGATAGGTAGGTAGGTAGATAGATAGAAAGAGATAGGTAGGTAGGTAGATAGATAGAGATAGGTAGGTAGGTAAATTGATAGATACAGATAGGTAGGTAGGTAGATAGATAGATACAGATAGGTAGGTAGGTAGATAGATAGATAGAGATAGGTAGGTAGGTAGGTAGGTAGGTCGATAGAGATAGGTAGGTAAGTAGGTAGATATATACAGATAGGTAGGTAGGTAGATAGATAAATACAGATAGGTAGGTAGGTAGATAGATAGAGATAGATAGGTAGGTAGATTGATAGATAAAGATCGGTATGTAGATAGATAGATAGATAGAGATAGGTAGGTAGGTAGATAGATAGATAGAGATAGGTAGGTAGGTAGATTGATAGATACAGATAGGTAGGTAGGTAGATAGATAGATACAGATAGGTAGGTAGGTAGATAGATAGATAGATAAAGATAGGTAGGTAGGTAGGTAGATAGATAGAGATAGTTATGTAGGTAGGTAGATAGATAGAGATAGATAGGTAGGTAGATAGATAGATAAAGATAGGTAGGTAGGTAGATAGATAGATAGACATAGGTAGGTAGGTAGGTAGGTAGGTAGGTAGGTAGGTAGATAGATACAGATAGGTTGCTAGGTATATAGATAGAGATAGGTAGGTAGGTAGATTGATAGATACAGATAGGTAGGTAGGTAGACAGATAGATACAGATAGGTAGGTAGGTAGATAGATAGATACAGATAGGTAGGTAGGTAGGTAGATAGATAGAGATAGGTAGGTAGGTAGATAGATAGATAGAGATAGGTAGGTAGGTAGATAGATATAGACAGATAGGTAGGTAGGTAGGTAGGTAGATAGAGATAGGTAGGTAGGTAGATTGATAGATACAGATAGGTAGGTAGGTAGATAGATAGATACAGATAGGTAGGTAGGTAGATAGATAGATAGAGATAGGTAGGTAGGTAGATTGATAGATAGAGATAGGTAGGTAGGTAGATTGATAGATAGAGATAGGTAGGTAGGTAGATAGATAGAGACAGATAGGTAGGTAGGTAGGTAGGTAGGTAGAGATAGGTAGGTAGGTAGGTAGATAGATAGAGATAGTTAGGTAGGTAGGTAGATAGATAGAGATAGATAGGTAGGTTGATAGATAGATAAAGATAGGTAGGTAGGTAGATAGATAAATAGACATAGGTAGGTAGGTAGGTAGGTAGATAGATATAGATAGGTAGGTAGGTATATAGATAGAGATAGGTAGGTAGGTAGTTTGATAGATACAGATAGGTAGGTAGGTAGATTGATAGATACAGATAGGTAGGTAGGTAGACAGATAGATACAGATAGGTAGGTAGGTATATAGATAGATACAGATAGGTAGGTAGGTAGGTAGATAGATAGAGATAGGTAGGTAGGTAGATAGTTAGATAGATAGAGATAGGTAGGTAGGTAGATTGATAGATCGAGATAGGTAGGTAGGTAGATAGATAGAGACAGATAGGTAGGTAGGTAGGTAGGTAGATAGAGATAGGTAGGTAGGTAGATTGATAGATACAGATAGGTAGCTAGGTATATAGGTAGAGATAGGTAGGTAGGTAGATTGATAGATACAGATAGGTAGGTAGGTAGATTGATAGATACAGATAGGTAGGTAGGTAGACAGATAGATACAGATAGGTAGGTAGGTATATAGATAGATACAGATAGGTAGGTAGGTAGGTAGATAGATAGAGATAGGTAGGTAGGTAGATAGATAGATAGAGATAGGTAGGTAGGTAGATTGATAGATAGAGATAGGTAGGTAGGTAGATAGATAGAGACAGATAGGTAGGTAGGTAGGTAGGTAGATAGAGATAGGTAGGTAGGTAGATTGATAGATACAGATAGGTAGGTAGGTAGATAGATAGATACAGATAGGTAGGTAGGTATATTGATAGATAGAGATAGGTAGGTAGGAAGGTAGATAGATAGATAGAGGTAGGTAGGTAGGTAGGTAGATTGATAGATAGAGATAGGTAGGTAGGTAGATAGATAGATAGAGATAGGTAGGTAGGTAGATAGATAGATAGAGATAGGTAGGTAGGTAGGTAGATAGATAGACATAGGTAGGTAGGTAGGTAGATAGATACAGATAGGTAGGTAGGTAGATCGATAGAGATAGGTAGGTAGGTAGATTGATAGATAGATAGGTAGGTAGGTAGACAGATAGATACAGATAGGAAGGTAGGTAGATAGATAGATAGAGATAGGTGGTAGGTAGGTAGATAGATAGAGATAGGTAGGTAGGTAGATAGATAGATAGAGATAGGTAGGTAGGTAGATTGATAGATAGAGATAGGTAGGTAGGTAGATAGATAGAGACAGATAGGTAGGTAGGTAGGTAGATAGATAGAGATAGGTAGGTAGGTAGATTGATAGATACAGATATGTAGGTAGGTAGATAGATAGATACAGATAGGTAGGTAGGTAGATTGATTGATAGATAGAGATAGGCAGGTAGGTAGATAGATAGAAAGAGATAGGTAGGTAGGTAGGTAGATAGATAGAGATAGGTAGGTAGGTAGATAGATAGATAGAGATAGGTAGGTAGGTAGATATATAGATAGAGATAGGTAGGTAGGTAAATTGATAGATACAGATAGGTAGGTAGGTAGATAGATAGATACAGATAGGTAGGTAGGTAGATAGATAGATAGAGATAGGTAGGAAGGTAGGTAGGTAGGTCGATAGAGATAGGTAGGTAAGTAGGTAGATATATACAGATAGGTAGGTAGGTAGATAGATAAATACAGATAGGTAGGTAGGTAGATAGATAGAGATAGATAGGTAGGTAGATTGATAGATAAAGATCGGTATGTAGGTAGATAGATAGATAGAGATAGGTAGGTAGGTAGATAGATAGATAGAGATAGGTAGGTAGGAAGATTGATAGATACAGATAGGTAGGTAGGTAGATAGATAGATACAGATAGGTAGGTAGGTAGATAGATAGATAGATAAAGATAGGTAGGTAGGTAGGTAGGTAGATAGATAGAGATAGTTAGGTAGGTAGGTAGATAGATAGAGATAGATAGGTAGGTAGATAGATAGATAAAGATAGGTAGGTAGGTAGATAGATAGATAGACATAGGTAGGTAGGTAGGTAGGTAGGTAGGTAGGTAGGTAGGTAGGTAGATAGATACAGATAGGTAGCTAGGTATATAGATAGAGATAGGTAGGTAGGTAGATTGATAGATACAGATAGGTAGGTAGGTAGACAGATAGATACAGATAGGAAGGTAGGTAGATTGATAGATAGAGATAGGTAGGTAGGTAGATAGATAGAGACAGATAGGTAGGTAGGTAGGTAGGTAGGTAGGTAGATAGAGATAGGTAGGTAGGTAGATTGATAGATACAGATAGGTAGGTAGGTAGATAGATTGATACAGATAGGTAGGTAGATAGATTGATAGAGATAGGTAGGTAGTTAGATTGATAGATAGAGATAGGTAGGTAGGTAGATAGATAGAGACAGATAGGTAGGTAGGTAGGTAGATAGATACAGATAGGTAGGTAGGTAGATTGATTGATAGATAGAGATAGGCAGGTAGGTAGATAGATAGAAAGAGATAGGTAGGTAGGTAGGTAGATAGATAGAGATAGGTAGGTAGGTAGATAGATAGATAGAGATAGGTAGGTAGGTAGATAGATAGATAGAGATAGGTAGGTAGGTAAATTGATAGATACAGATAGGTAGGTAGGTAGATAGATAGAAAGAGATAGGTAGGTAGGTAGATTGATAGATAGAGATAGGAAGGTAGGTAGGTAGATAGATAGATAGAGGTAGGTAGGTAGGTAGATTGATAGATAGAGATAGGAAGGTAGGTAGATAGATAGAGACAGATAGGTAGGTAGGTAGGTAGATAGATAGAGATAGGTAGGTAGGTAGACAGATAGATACAGATAGGTAGGTAGGTAGATAGATAGATACAGATAGGTAGGTAGGTAGGTAGATAGAAAGAGATAGGTAGGTAGGTAGATTGATAGATAGAGATAGGTAGGTAGGTAGGTAGATAGATAGATAGAGGTAGGTAGGTAGGTAGATTGATAGATAGAGATAGGTAGGTAGGTAGATAGATAGAGACAGATAGGTAGGTAGGTAGGTAGGTAGATAGATAGAGATAGGTAGGTAGGTAGACAGATAGATACAGATAGGTAAGTAGGTAGATAGATAGATACAGATAGGTAGGTAGGTAGGTAGATAGATAGAGATAGGTAGGTAGGTAGATAGATAGATAGAGATAGGTAGGTAGGTAGATAGATAGATACAGATAGGTAGGTAGGTAGATAGATAGAAAGAGATAGGTAGGTAGCTAGATTGATAGATAGAGATAGGTAGGTAGGTAGGTAGATAGATAGATAGAGGTAGGTAGGTAGGTAGATTGATAGATAGAGATAGGTAGGTAGGTAGATAGATAGATAGAGACAGATAGGTAGGTAGGTAGGTAGATAGATAGAGATAGGTAGGTAGGTAGACAGATAGATACAGATAGGTAGGTAGGTAGATAGATAGAAAGAGATAGGTAGGTAGGTAGATTGATAGATAGAGATAGGTAGGTAGGTAGGTAGATAGATAGATAGAGGTAGGTAGGTAGGTAGATTGATAGATAGAGATAGGTAGGTAGGTAAATAGATAGAGACAGATAGGTAGGTAGGTAGGTAGGTAGATAGAGATAGGTAGGTAGGTAGACAGATAGATACAGATAGGTAGGTAGGTAGATAGATAGATACAGATATGTAGGTAGGTAGGTAGATAGATAGAGATAGGTAGGTAGGTAGATAGATAGATAGAGATAGGTAGGTAGGTAGATTGATAGATAGAGATAGGTAGGTAGGTAGATTGATAGATACAGATAGGTAGGTAGGTAGGTAGATAGATAGAGATAGGTAGGTAGGTAGATTGATAGATACAGATAGGTAGGTAGGGAGATAGATAGATACAGATAGGTAGGTAGGTATATTGATAGATAGAGATAGGTAGGTAGGAAGGTAGATAGATAGATAGAGGTAGGTAGGTAGGTAGGTAGATTGATAGATAGAGATAGGTAGGTAGGTAGATAGATAGAGACAGATAGGTAGGTAGGTAGACTGATAGATAGAGATAGGTAGGTAGGTAGATAGATAGATAGAGATAGGTAGGTAGGTAGGTAGATAGATAGACATAGGTAGGTAGGTAGGTAGATAGATACAGATAGGTAGGTAGGTAGATCGATAGAGATAGGTAGGTAGGTAGATTGATAGATAGATAGGTAGGTAGGTAGACAGATAGATACAGATAGGAAGGTAGGTAGATAGATAGATAGAGATAGGTTGGTAGGTAGGTAGATAGATAGAGATAGGTAGGTAGGTAGATAGATAGATAGAGATAGGTAGGTAGGTAGATTGATAGATAGAGATAGGTAGGTAGGTAGATAGATAGAGACAGATAGGTAGGTAGGTAGGTAGATAGATAGAGATAGGTAGGTAGGTAGATTGATAGATACAGATATGTAGGTAGGTAGATAGATAGATACAGATAGGTAGGTAGGTAGATTGATTGATAGATAGAGATAGGCAGGTAGGTAGATAGATAGAAAGAGATAGGTAGGTAGGTAGGTAGGTAGATAGATAGAGATAGGTAGGTAGGTAGATAGATAGATAGAGATAGGTAGGTAGGTAGATAGATAGATAGAGATAGGTAGGTAGGTAAATTGATAGATACAGATAGGTAGGTAGGTAGATAGATAGATACAGATAGGTAGGTAGGTAGATAGATAGATAGAGATAGGTAGGAAGGTAGGTAGGTAGGTCGATAGAGATAGGTAGGTAAGTAGGTAGATATATACAGATAGGTAGGTAGGTAGATAGATAAATACAGATAGGTAGGTAGGTAGATAGATAGAGATAGATAGGTAGGTAGATTGATAGATAAAGATCGGTATGTAGGTAGATAGATAGATAGAGATAGGTAGGTAGGTAGATAGATAGATAGAGATAGGTAGGTAGGAAGATTGATAGATACAGATAGGTAGGTAGGTAGATAGATAGATACAGATAGGTAGGTAGGTAGATAGATAGATAGATAAAGATAGGTAGGTAGGTAGGTAGATAGATAGAGATAGTTAGGTAGGTAGGTAGATAGATAGAGATAGATAGGTAGGTAGATAGATAGATAAAGATAGGTAGGTAGGTAGATAGATAGATAGACATAGGTAGGTAGGTAGGTAGGTAGGTAGGTAGGTAGGTAGGTAGATAGATACAGATAGGTAGCTAGGTATATAGATAGAGATAGGTAGGTAGGTAGATTGATAGATACAGATAGGTAGGTAGGTAGACAGATAGATACAGATAGGTAGGTAGGTAGATTGATAGATAGAGATAGGTAGGTAGGTAGATAGATAGAGACAGATAGGTAGGTAGGTAGGTAGGTAGGTAGGTAGATAGAGATAGGTAGGTAGGTAGATTGATAGATACAGATAGGTAGGTAGGTAGATAGATTGATACAGATAGGTAGGTAGATAGATTGATAGAGATAGGTAGGTAGGTAGATTGATAGATAGAGATAGGTAGGTAGGTAGATAGATAGAGACAGATAGGTAGGTAGGTAGGTAGATAGATACAGATAGGTAGGTAGGTAGATTGATTGATAGATAGAGATAGGCAGGTAGGTAGATAGATAGAAAGAGATAGGTAGGTAGGTAGGTAGATAGATAGAGATAGGTAGGTAGGTAGATAGATAGATAGAGATAGGTAGGTAGGTAGATAGATAGATAGAGATAGGTAGGTAGGTAAATTGATAGATACAGATAGGTAGGTAGGTAGATAGATAGAAAGAGATAGGTAGGTAGGTAGATTGATAGATAGAGATAGGTAGGTAGGTAGGTAGATAGATAGATAGAGGTAGGTAGGTAGGTAGATTGATAGATAGAGATAGGTAGGTAGGTAGATAGATAGAGACAGATAGGTAGGTAGGTAGGTAGATAGATAGAGATAGGTAGGTAGGTAGACAGATAGATACAGATAGGTAGGTAGGTAGATAGATAGATACAGATAGGTAGGTAGGTAGGTAGATAGAAAGAGATAGGTAGGTAGGTAGATTGATAGATAGAGATAGGTAGGTAGGTAGGTAGATAGATAGATAGAGATAGGTAGGTAGGTAGATTGATAGATAGAGATAGGTAGGTAGGTAGATAGATAGAGACAGATAGGTAGGTAGGTAGGTAGGTAGATAGATAGAGATAGGTAGGTAGGTAGACAGATAGATACAGATAGGTAGGTAGGTAGGTAGATAGATAGATACAGATAGGTAGGTAGGTAGGTAGATAGATAGAGATAGGTAGGTAGGTAGATAGATAGATAGAGATAGGTAGGTAGGTAGATAGATAGATACAGATAGGTAGGTAGGTAGATAGATAGAAAGAGATAGGTAGGTAGGTAGATTGATAGATAGAGATAGGTAGGTAGGTAGGTAGATAGATAGATAGAGGTAGGTAGGTAGGTAGATTGATAGATAGAGATAGGTAGGTAGGTAGATAGATAGAGACAGATAGGTAGGTAGGTAGGTAGGTAGGTAGATAGAGATAGGTAGGTAGGTAGACAGATAGATACAGATAGGTAGGTAGGTAGATAGATAGAAAGAGATAGGTAGGTAGGTAGATTGATAGATAGAGATAGGTAGGTAGGTAGGTAGATAGATAGATAGAGGTAGGTAGGTAGGTAGATTGATAGATAGAGATAGGTAGGTAGGTAGATAGATAGAGACAGATAGGTAGGTAGGTAGGTAGATAGATAGAGATAGGTAGGTAGGTAGACAGATAGATACAGATAGGTAGGTAGGTAGATGGATAGATACAGATATGTAGGTAGGTAGGTAGATAGATAGAGATAGGTAGGTAGGTAGATAGATAGATAGAGATAGGTAGGTAGGTAGATTGATAGATAGAGATAGGTAGGTAGGTAGATTGATAGATACAGATAGGTAGGTAGGTAGGTAGATAGATAGAGATAGGTAGGTAGGTAGATTGATAGATACAGATAGGTAGGTAGGGAGATAGATAGATACAGATAGGTAGGTAGGTAGATAGATAGATACAGATAGGTAGGTAGGTAGGTAGATAGATAGAGATAGGTAGGTAGGTAGATAGATAGATAGAGATAGGTAGGTAGGTAGATTGATAGATAGAGATAGGTAGGTAGGTAGATAGATAGAGACAGATAGGTAGGTAGGTAGATAGATAGAGATAGGTAGGTAGGTAGATTGATAGATACAGATAGGTAGGTAGGGAGATAGATAGATACAGATAGGTAGGTAGGTAGATTGATAGATAGAGATAGGTAGGTAGGTAGATAGATAGATAGAGATAGGTAGGTAGGTAGGTAGATAGATAGACATAGGTAGGTAGGTAGGTAGATAGATACAGATAGGTAGGTAGGTAGATCGTTAGAGATAGGTAGGTAGGTAGATTGATAGATAGATAGGTAGGTAGGTAGACAGATAGATACAGATAGGAAGGTAGGTAGATAGATAGATAGAGGTAGGTAGGTAGGTAGATTGATAGATAGAGATAGGTAGGTAGGTAGATAGATAGAGACAGATAGGTAGGTAGGTAGGTAGATAGATAGAGATAGGTAGGTAGGTAGACAGATAGATACAGATAGGTAGGTAGGTAGATAGATAGATAGAGATAGGTAGGTAGGTAAATTGATAGATACAGATAGGTAGGTAGGTAGATAGATAGATACAGATAGGTAGGTAGGTAGATAGATAGATAGAGATAGGTAGGTAGGTAGGTAGGTAGGTCGATAGAGATAGGTAGGTAAGTAGGTAGATATATACAGATAGGTAGGTAGGTAGATAGATAAATACAGATAGGTAGGTAGGTAGATAGATAGATAGAGATAGATAGGTAGGTAGATTGATAGATAGAGATCGGTATGTAGGTAGATAGATAGATAGAGATAGGTAGGTAGGCAGATAGATAGAGATAGGTAGGTAGGTAAATTGATAGATACAGATAGGTAGGTAGGTAGGTAGATAGATAGATAGAGATAGGTAGGTAGGTAGATTGATAGATACAGATAGGTAGGTAGGCAGATAGATAGAAAGAGATAGGTAGGTAGGTAGATTGATAGATAGAGATAGGTAGGTAGGTAGGTAGATAGATAGATAGAGGTACGTAGGTAGGTAGATTGATAGATAGAGATAGGTAGGTAGGTAGATAGATAGAGACAGATAGGTAGGTAGGTAGGTAGATAGATAGAGATAGGTAGGTAGGTAGAGAGATAGATACAGATAGGTAGGTAGGTAGATAGATAGATACAGATAGGTTGGTAGGTAGGTAGATAGATAGAGATAGGTAGGTAGGTAGATAGATAGATAGAGATAGGTAGGTAGGTAGATTGATAGATAGATAGAGATAGGTAGGTAGGTAGATTGATAGATACAGATAGGTAGGTAGGTAGACAGATAGATACAGATAGGTAGGTAGGTAGATAGATAGATACAGATAGGTAGGTAGGTAGGTAGATAGATAGAGATAGGTAGGTAGGTAGATAGATAGATAGATAGAGATAGGTAGGTAGGTAGATTGATAGATAGAGATAGGTAGGTAGGTAGATAGATAGAGACAGATAGGTAGGTAGGTAGATAGATAGAGATAGGTAGGTAGGTAGATTGATAGATACAGATAGGTAGGTAGGTAGATAGATAGATACAGATAGGTAGGTAGGTAGATTGATTGATAGATAGAGATAGGCAGGTAGGTAGATAGATAGAAAGAGATAGGTAGGTAGGTAGGTAGGTAGATAGATAGAGATAGGTAGGTAGGTAGATAGATAGATAGAGATAGGTAGGTAGGTAGATAGATAGATAGAGATAGGTAGGTAGGTAAATTGATAGATACAGATAGGTAGGTAGGTAGATAGATAGATACAGATAGGTAGGTAGGTAGATAGATAGATAGAGATAGGTAGGAAGGTAGGTAGGTAGGTCGATAGAGATAGGTAGGTAAGTAGGTAGATATATACAGATAGGTAGGTAGGTAGATAGATAAATACAGATAGGTAGGTAGGTAGATAGATAGAGATAGATAGGTAGGTAGATTGATAGATAAAGATCGGTATGTAGGTAGATAGATAGATAGAGATAGGTAGGTAGGTAGATAGATAGATAGAGATAGGTAGGTAGGAAGATTGATAGATACAGATAGGTAGGTAGGTAGATAGATAGATACAGATAGGTAGGTAGGTAGATAGATAGATAGATAAAGATAGGTAGGTAGGTAGGTAGATAGATAGAGATAGTTAGGTAGGTAGGTAGATAGATAGAGATAGATAGGTAGGTAGATAGATAGATAAAGATAGGTAGGTAGGTAGATAGATAGATAGACATAGGTAGGTAGGTAGGTAGGTAGGTAGGTAGGTAGGTAGGTAGATAGATACAGATAGGTAGCTAGGTATATAGATAGAGATAGGTAGGTAGGTAGATTGATAGATACAGATAGGTAGGTAGGTAGACAGATAGATACAGATAGGTAGGTAGGTAGATTGATAGATAGAGATAGGTAGGTAGGTAGATAGATAGAGACAGATAGGTAGGTAGGTAGGTAGGTAGGTAGGTAGATAGAGATAGGTAGGTAGGTAGATTGATAGATACAGATAGGTAGGTAGGTAGATAGATTGATACAGATAGGTAGGTAGATAGATTGATAGAGATAGGTAGGTAGGTAGATTGATAGATAGAGATAGGTAGGTAGGTAGATAGATAGAGACAGATAGGTAGGTAGGTAGGTAGATAGATACAGATAGGTAGGTAGGTAGATTGATTGATAGATAGAGATAGGCAGGTAGGTAGATAGATAGAAAGAGATAGGTAGGTAGGTAGGTAGATAGATAGAGATAGGTAGGTAGGTAGATAGATAGATAGAGATAGGTAGGTAGGTAGATAGATAGATAGAGATAGGTAGGTAGCTAAATTGATAGATACAGATAGGTAGGTAGGTAGATAGATAGAAAGAGATAGGTAGGTAGGTAGATTGATAGATAGAGATAGGTAGGTAGGTAGGTAGATAGATAGATAGAGGTAGGTAGGTAGGTAGATTGATAGATAGAGATAGGTAGGTAGGTAGATAGATAGAGACAGATAGGTAGGTAGGTAGGTAGATAGATAGAGATAGGTAGGTAGGTAGACAGATAGATACAGATAGGTAGGTAGGTAGATAGATAGATACAGATAGGTAGGTAGGTAGGTAGATAGAAAGAGATAGGTAGGTAGGTAGATTGATAGATAGAGATAGGTAGGTAGGTAGGTAGGTAGATAGATAGATAGAGATAGGTAGGTAGGTAGATTGATAGATAGAGATAGGTAGGTAGGTAGATAGATAGAGACAGATAGGTAGGTAGGTAGGTAGGTAGATAGATAGAGATAGGTAGGTAGGTAGACAGATAGATACAGATAGGTAGGTAGGTAGATAGATAGATACAGATAGGTAGGTAGGTAGGTAGATAGATAGAGATAGGTAGGTAGGTAGATAGATAGATAGAGATAGGTAGGTAGGTAGATAGATAGATACAGATAGGTAGGTAGGTAGATAGATAGAAAGAGATAGGTATGTAGGTAGATTGATAGATAGAGATAGGTAGGTAGGTAGGTAGATAGATAGATAGAGGTAGGTAGGTAGGTAGATTGATAGATAGAGATAGGTAGGTAGGTAGATAGATAGAGACAGATAGGTAGGTAGGTAGGTAGATAGATAGAGATAGGTAGGTAGGTAGACAGATAGATACAGATAGGTAGGTAGGTAGATAGATAGAAAGAGATAGGTAGGTAGGTAGATTGATAGATAGAGATAGGTAGGTAGGTAGGTAGATAGATAGATAGAGGTAGGTAGGTAGGTAGATTGATAGATAGAGATAGGTAGGTAGGTAGATAGATAGAGACAGATAGGTAGGTAGGTAGGTAGATAGATAGAGATAGGTAGGTAGGTAGACAGATAGATACAGATAGGTAGGTAGGTAGATAGATAGATACAGATATGTAGGTAGGTAGGTAGATAGATAGAGATAGGTAGGTAGGTAGATAGATAGATAGAGATAGGTAGGTAGGTAGATTGATAGATAGAGATAGGTAGGTAGGTAGATTGATAGATACAGATAGGTAGGTAGGTAGGTAGATAGATAGAGATAGGTAGGTAGGTAGATTGATAGATACAGATAGGTAGGTAGGGAGATAGATAGATACAGATAGGTAGGTAGGTAGATAGATAGATACAGATAGGTAGGTAGGTAGGTAGATAGATAGAGATAGGTAGGTAGGTAGATAGATAGATAGAGATAGGTAGGTAGGTAGATTGATAGATAGAGATAGGTAGGTAGGTAGATAGATAGAGACAGATAGGTAGGTAGGTAGATAGATAGAGATAGGTAGGTAGGTAGATTGATAGATACAGATAGGTAGGTAGGGAGATAGATAGATACAGATAGGTAGGTAGGTAGATTGATAGATAGAGATAGGTAGGTAGGTAGATAGATAGATAGATATAGGTAGGTAGGTAGGTAGATAGATAGACATAGGTAGGTAGGTAGGTAGATAGATACAGATAGGTAGGTAGGTAGATCGTTAGAGATAGGTAGGTAGGTAGATTGATAGATAGATAGGTAGGTAGGTAGACAGATAGATACAGATAGGAAGGTAGGTAGATAGATAGATAGAGGTAGGTAGGTAGGTAGATTGATAGATAGAGATAGGTAGGTAGGTAGATAGATAGAGACAGATAGGTAGGTAGGTAGGTAGATAGATAGAGATAGGTAGGTAGGTAGACAGATAGATACAGATAGGTAGGTAGGTAGATAGATAGATAGAGATAGGTAGGTAGGTAAATTGATAGATACAGATAGGTAGGTAGGTAGATAGATAGATACAGATAGGTAGGTAGGTAGATAGATAGATAGAGATAGGTAGGTAGGTAGGTAGGTAGGTCGATAGAGATAGGTAGGTAAGTAGGTAGATATATACAGATAGGTAGGTAGGTAGATAGATAAATACAGATAGGTAGGTAGGTAGATAGATAGATAGAGATAGATAGGTAGGTAGATTGATAGATAGAGATCGGTATGTAGGTAGATAGATAGATAGAGATAGGTAGGTAGGCAGATAGATAGAGATAGGTAGGTAGGTAAATTGATAGATACAGATAGGTAGGTAGGTAGGTAGATAGATAGATAGAGATAGGTAGGTAGGTAGATTGATAGATACAGATAGGTAGGTAGGCAGATAGATAGAAAGAGATAGGTAGGTAGGTAGATTGATAGATAGAGATAGGTAGGTAGGTAGGTAGATAGATAGATAGAGGTACGTAGGTAGGTAGATTGATAGATAGAGATAGGTAGGTAGGTAGATAGATAGAGACAGATAGGTAGGTAGGTAGGTAGATAGATAGAGATAGGTAGGTAGGTAGAGAGATAGATACAGATAGGTAGGTAGGTAGATAGATAGATACAGATAGGTTGGTAGGTAGGTAGATAGATAGAGATAGGTAGGTAGGTAGATAGATAGATAGAGATAGGTAGGTAGGTAGATTGATAGATAGATAGAGATAGGTAGGTAGGTAGATTGATAGATACAGATAGGTAGGTAGGTAGACAGATAGATACAGATAGGTAGGTAGGTAGATAGATAGATACAGATAGGTAGGTAGGTAGGTAGATAGATAGAGATAGGTAGGTAGGTAGATAGATAGATAGACAGAGATAGGTAGGTAGGTAGATTGATAGATAGAGATAGGTAGGTAGGTAGATAGATAGAGACAGATAGGTAGGTAGGTAGATAGATAGAGATAGGTAGGTAGGTAGATTGATAGATACAGATAGGTAGGTAGGGAGATAGATAGATACAGATAGGTAGGTAGGTAGATTGATAGATAGAGATAGGTAGGTAGGTAGATAGATAGATAGAGATAGGTAGGTAGGTAGGTAGATAGATAGACATAGGTAGGTAGGTAGGTAGATAGATACAGATAGGTAGGTAGGTAGATCGATAGAGATAGGTAGGTAGGTAGATTGATAGATAGATAGGTAGGTAGGTAGACAGATAGATACAGATAGGAAGGTAGGTAGATAGATAGATACAGATATGTTGGTAGGTAGGTAGATAGATAGAGATAGGTAGGTAGGTAGATAGATAGATAGAGACAGGTAGCTAGGTAGATTGATAGATAGAGATAGGTAGGTAGGTAGATAGATAGAGACAGATAGGTAGGTAGGTAGGTAGATAGATAGAGATAGGTAGGTAGGTAGATTGATAGATACAGATAGGTAGGTAGGTAGATAGATAGATACAGATAGGTAGGTAGGTAGATTGATTGATAGATAGAGATAGGCAGGTAGGTAGATAGATAGAAAGAGATAGGTAGGTAGGTAGATAGATAGATAGAGATAGGTAGGTAGGTAAATTGATAGATACAGATAGGTAGGTAGGTAGATAGATAGATACAGATAGGTAGGTAGGTAGATAGATAGATAGAGATAGGTAGGTAGGTAGGTAGGTAGGTCGATAGAGATAGGTAGGTAAGTAGGTAGATATATACAGATAGGTAGGTAGGTAGATAGATAAATACAGATAGGTAGGTAGGTAGATAGATAGAGATAGATAGGTAGGTAGATTGATAGATAGAGATCGGTATGTAGGTAGATAGATAGATAGAGATAGGTAGGTAGGTAGGTAGATAGATAGAGATAGGTAGGTAGGTAGATTGATAGATACAGATGGGTAGGTAGGTAGATAGATAGATACAGATAGGTAGGTAGGTAGATAGATAGATAGATAAAGATAGGTAGGTAGGTAGGTAGATAGATAGAGATAGTTAGGTAGGTAGGTAGATAGATAGAGATAGATAGGTAGGTAGATAGATAGATAAAGATAGGTAGGTAGGTAGATAGATAGATAGACATAGGTAGGTAGGTAGGTAGGTAGGTAGATAGATACAGATAGGTAGCTAGGTATATATATAGAGATAGTTAGGTAGGTAGATTGATAGATACAGATAGGTAGGTAGGTAGACAGATAGATACAGATAGGTAGGTAGGTAGATAGATAAATACAGATAGGTAGGTAGGTAGGTAGATAGATAGAGATAGGTAGGTAGGTAGATAGATAGATAGAGATAGGTAGGTAGGTAGATAGATAGAGACAGATAGGTAGGTAGGTAGGTAGGTAGATAGAGATAGGTAGGTAGGTAGATTGATAGATACAGATAGGTAGGTAGGTAGATAGATAGATACAGATAGGTAGGTAGGTAGATTGATAGATAGAGATAGGTAGGTAGGTAGGTAGATAGATAGAGGTAGGTAGGTAGGTAGGTAGATTGATAAATAGAGATAGGTAAGTAGGTAGATTTCTAGATAGAGATAGGTAGGTAGGTAGATATATAGATACAGATAGGTAGGTAGGTAGGTAGATAGATAGAGATAGGTAGGTAGGTAGATAGATAGATAGAGATAGGTAGGTAGGTAGATTGATAGATAGAGATAGGTAGGTAGGTAGATAGATAGATAGAGATAGGTAGGTAGGTAGATTGATAGATAGAGATAGGTAGGTAGGTAGATAGATAGAGACAGATAGGTAGGTAGGTAGGTAGATAGATAGAGATAGGTAGGTAGGTAGATTGATAGATACAGATAGGTAGGTAGGTAGATAGATAGATACAGATAGGTAGGTAGGTAGATTGATTGATAGATAGAGATAGGCAGGTAGGTAGATAGATAGAAAGAGATAGGTAGGTAGGTAGATAGATAGAGATAGGTAGGTAGGTAGATAGATAGATAGAGATAGGTAGGTAGGTAGATAGATAGATAGAGATAGGTAGGTAGGTAAATTGATAGATACAGATAGGTAGGTAGGTAGATAGATAGATACAGATAGGTAGGTAGGTAGATAGATAGATAGAGATAGGTAGGTAGGTAGGTAGGTAGGTAGGTCGATAGAGATAGGTAGGTAAGTAGGTAGATATATACAGATAGGTAGGTAGGTAGATAGATAAATACAGATAGATAGGTAGGCAGATTGATAGATAGAGATCTGTATGTAGGTAGATAGATAGATAGAGATAGGTAGGTAGGCAGATAGATAGAGATAGGTAGGTAGGTAAATTGATAGATACAGATAGGTAGGTAGGTAGATAGATAGAGATAGGTAGGTAGGTAGATTGATAGATACAGATAGGTAGGTAGGTAGATAGATAGAAAGAGATAGGTAGGTAGGTAGATTGATAGATAGATATAGGTAGGTAGGTAGGTAGATAGATAGATAGAGGTAGGTAGGTAGGTAGATTGATAGATAGAGATAGGTAGGTAGGTAGATAGATAGAGACAGATAGGTAGGTAGGTAGGTAGATAGATACAGATAGGTAGGTAGGTAGGTAGATAGATAGAGATAGGTAGGTAGGTAGATAGATAGATAGAGATAGGTAGGTAGGTAGATTGATAGATAGAGATAGGTAGGTAGGTAGATTGATAGATACAGATAGGTAGGTAGGTAGATTGATAGATACAGATAGGTAGGTAGGTAGACAGATAGATACAGATAGGTAGGTAGGTAGATAGATAGATACAGATAGGTAGGTAGGTAGGTAGATAGATAGAGATAGGTAGGTAGGTAGATAGATAGATAGAGATAGGTAGGTAGGTAGATTGATAGATAGAGATAGGTAGGTAGGTAGATTGATAGATACAGATAGGTAGGTAGGTAGGTAGATAGATAGAGATAGGTAGGTAGGTAGATAGATAGATAGAGATAGGTAGGTAGGTAGATTGATAGATAAAGATAGGTAGGTAGGTAGATAGATAGATACAGATAGGTAGGTAGGTAGGTAGATAGATAGAGATAGTTAGGTAGGTAGGTAGATAGATAGAGATAGATAGGTAGGTAGACAGATAGATAAAGATAGGTAGGTAGGTACATAGATAGATAGACATAGGTAGGTAGGTAGGTAGGTAGACAGATACAGATAGGTAGCTAGGTATATAGATAGAGATAGGTAGGTAGGTAGATTGATAGATACAGATAGGTTGGTAGGTAGACAGATAGATACAGATAGGTAGGTAGGTAGGTAGATAGATAAAGATAGGTAGGTAGGTAGGTAGATAGATAGAGATAGGTAGGTAGGTAGATAGATAGATAGAGATAGGTAGGTAGGTAGATTGATAGATAGAGATAGGTAGGTAGGTAGATAGATAGAGACAGATAGGTAGGTAGGTAGGTAGGTAGGTAGATAGAGATAGGTAGGTAGGTAGATTGATAGATACAGATAGGTAGGTAGGTAGATAGATAGATACAGATAGGTAGGTAGGTAGATTGATAGATAGAGATAGGTAGGTAGGTAGGTAGATAGATAGATAGAGGTAGGTAGGTAGGTAGGTAGATTGATAGATAGAGATAGGTAGGTAGGCAGATAGATAGAGACAGATAGGTAGGTAGGTAGGTAGATAGATAGAGATAGGTAGGTAGGTAGATTGATAGATACAGATAGGTAGGTAGGGAGATAGATAGATACAGATAGGTAGGTAGGTAGATTGATAGATAGAGATAGGTAGGTAGGTAGATAGATAGATAGAGATAGGTAGGTAGGTAGGTAGATAGATAGAGATAGGTAGGTAGGTAGATAGATAGATAGAGATAGGTAGATAGGTAGATAGATAGATAGAGATAGGTAGGTAGGTAAATTGATAGATACAGATAGATAGGTAGGTAGATAGATAGATACAGATAGGTAGGTAGGTAGATAGATAGATAGAGATAGGTAGGTAGGTAGGTAGATAGATATAGGTAGGTAAGTAGGTAGATAGATACAGATAGGTAGGTAGGTAGATAGATAAATACAGATAGGTAGGTAGGTAGATAGATAGATAGAGATAGATAGGTAGGAAGATTGATAGATAGAGAGAGGTAGGTAGGCAGATAGATAGATAGAGATAGATAGGTAGGCAGATAGATAGATAGAGATAGGTAGGTAGGTAAATTGATAGATACAGATAGGTAGGTAGGTAGATTGATAGACACAGATAGGTAGGTAGGTAGGTAGATAGATAGAGATAGGTAGGTAGGTAGATTGATAGATACAGATAGGTAGGTAGGTAGGTAGATAGATAGATAGCGATAGGTAGGTAGGTAGATTGATAGATACAGATAGGTAGGTAGGTAGATAGATAGATACAGATAGGTAGGTAGGTAAATAGATAGAGATAGGTAGGTAGGTAGATTGATAGATACAGATAGGTAGGTAGGTAGACAGATAGATACAGATAGGTAGGTAGGTAGATAGATAGATACAGATAGGTAGGTAGGTAGGTAGATAGATAGAGATAGGTAGGTAGGTAGATAGATAGATAGAGATAGGTAGGTAGGTAGATTGATAGATAGAGATAGGTAGGTAGGTAGATAGATAGAGAGAGATAGGTAGGTAGGTAGGTAGGTAGATAGAGATAGGTAGGTAGGTAGATTGATAGATACAGATAGGTAGGTAGGTAGATAGATAGATACAGATAGGTAGGTAGGTAGATTGATAGATAGAGATAGGTAGGTAGGTAGGTAGATAGATAGACAGAGGTAGGTAGGTAGGTAGATTGATAGATAGAGATAGGTAGGTAGGTAGATAGGTAGAGACAGATAGGTAGGTAGGTAGGTAGGTAGATAGAGATAGGTAGGTAGGTAGATTGATAGATACAGATAGGTAGGTAGGTAGATAGATAGATACAGATAGGTAGGTAGGTAGATTGATAGATAGAGATAGGTAGGTAGGTAGATTGATAGATACAGATAGGTAGGTCGGGAGATAGATAGATAGAGATAGGTAGGTAGGTAAATTGATAGATAGAGATAGGTAGGTAGGTAGATAGATAGAGACAGATAGGTAGGTAGCTAGGTAGATAGATACAGATAGGTAGGTAGGTAGATTGATAGATAGAGATAGGTAGGTAGGTAGATAGATAGATAGAGATAGGTAGGTAGGTAAATTGATAGATACAGATAGGTAGGTAGGTAGATAGATAGATACAGATAGGTAGGTAGGTAGATAGATAGATAGAGATAGGTAGGTAGGTAGGTAGATAGATATAGGTAGGTAAGTAGGTAGATAGATACAGATAGGTAGGTAGGTAGATAGATAAATACAGATAGGTAGGTAGGTAGATAGATAGATAGAGATAGATAGGTAGGTAGATTGATACATAGAGATAGGTAGGTAGGCAGATAGATAGAGATAGATAGGTAGGCAGATAGATAGATAGAGATAGGTAGGTAGGTAAATTAATAGATACAGATAGGTAGGTAGGTAGATTGATAGACACAGATAGGTAGGTAGGTAGATAGATAGATAGAGATAGGTAGGTAGGTAGATTGATAGATACAGATAGGTAGGTAGGTAGATAGATAGATACAGATAGGTAGGTAGGTAGATAGATAGATACAGATAGGTAGGTAGGTAGGTAGATAGATAGAGATAGGTAGGTAGGTAGATAGATAGAGATAGGTAGGTAGGTAGATTGATAGATACAGATATGTAGGTAGGTAAATAGATAGATACAGATAGGTAGATAGATAGATAGATAGATAGATAGATAGATAGATAGATAGATAGATAGATAGATAAAGATAGGTAGGTAGGTAGGTAGATAGATAGAGATAGTTAGGTAGGTAGGTAGATAGATAGAGATAGATAGGTAGGTAGATAGATAGATAAAGATAGGTAGGTAGGTAGATAGTTAGATAGACATAGGTAGGTAGGTAGATAGATACAGATAGGTAGGTAGGTAGATAGATAGAGATAGGTAGGTAGGTAGATTGATAGATAGATAGGTAGGTAGGTAGACAGATAGATACAGATAGGTAGGTAGGTAGATAGATAGATACAGATAGGTTGGTAGGTAGGTAGATAGATAGAGATAGGTAGGTAGGTAGATAGATAAATACAGATAGGTAGGTAGGTAGATAGATAGATAGAAATAGATAGGTAGGTAGATTGATAGATAGAGATAGGTAGGTAGGTAGATAGATAGATAGAGATAGGTAGGTAGGCAGATAGATAGATACAGATAGGTAGGTAGGTAAATTGATAGATACAGATAGGTAGGTAGGTAGATAGATAGATAGAGATAGGTAGGTAGGTAGATAGATAGATAGAGATAGGTAGGTAGGTAGATTGATGGATACAGATAGGTAGGTAGGTAGATAGATAGATACAGATAGGTAGGTAGGTAGATTGATAGATACAGATAGGTAGGTAGGTAGGTAGATATATAGAGATAGGTAGGTAGGTAGATTGATAGATACAGATAGGTAGGTAGGGAGATAGATAGATACAGATAGGTAGGTAGGTAGATTGATAGATAGAGATAGGTAGGTAGGTAGATTGATAGATAGAGATAGGTAGGTAGGTAGATTGATAGATAGAGATAGGTAGGTAGGTAGATAGATAGAGACAGATAGGTAGGTAGGTAGGTAGGTAGATAGAGATAGGTAGGTAGGTAAGTAGATAGAGATAGTTAGGTAGGTAGGTAGATAGATAGAGATAGATAGGTAGGTTGATAGATAGATAAAGATAGGTAGGTAGGTAGATAGATAGATAGACATAGGTAGGTAGGTAGGTAGGTAGATAGATACAGATAGGTAGGTAGGTATATAGATAGAGATAGGTAGGTAGGTAGATTGATAGATACAGATAGGTAGGTAGGTAGATTGATAGATACAGATAGGTAGGTAGGTAGACAGATAGATACAGATAGGTAGGTAGGTATATAGATAGATACAGATAGGTAGATAGGTACGTAGATAGATAGAGATAGGTAGGTAGGTAGATAGATAGATAGAGATAGGTAGGTAGGTAGATTGATAGATAGAGATAGGTAGGTAGGTAGATAGATAGAGACAGATAGGTAGGTAGGTAGGTAGGTAGGTAGGTAGAGACAGATAGGTAGGTAGGTAGATTGATAGATACAGATAGGTAGGTAGGTATATAGATAGAGATAGGTAGGTAGGTAGATTGATAGATACAGATAGGTAGGTAGGTAGATTGACAGATACAGATTGGTAGGTAGGTAGACAGATAGATACAGATAGGTAGGTAGGTATATAGATAGATACAGATAGGTAGGTAGGTAGGTAGATAGATAGAGATAGGTAGGTAGGTAGATAGATAGATAGAGATAGGTAGGTAGGTAGATTGATAGATAGAGATAGGTAGGTAGGTAGATATATAGAGACAGATAGGTAGGTAGGTAGGTAGGTAGATAGAGATAGGTAGGTAGGTAGATTGATAGATACAGATAGGTAGGTAGGTAGATAGATAGATACGGATAGGTAGGTAGGTAGATTGATAGATAGAGATAGGTAGGTAGGAAGGTAGATAGATAGATAGAGGTAGGTAGGAGGTAGGTAGATTGATAGATAGAGATAGGTAGGTAGGTAGATAGATAGAGACAGATAGGTAGGTAGGTAGGTAGATTGATAGATACAGATAGGTAGGTAGGGAGATAGATAGATACAGATAGGTAGGTAGGTAGACTGATAGATAGAGATAGGTAGGTAGGTAGATTGATAGATACAGATAGGTAGGTAGGTAGATAGATAGATACAGATAGGTAGGTAGGTAGATAGATAGATAGATAGATAAAGATAGGTAGGTAGGTAGGTAGGTAGATAGAGATAGTTAGGTAGGTAGGTAGATAGATAGAGATAGATAGGTAGGTAGATAGATAGATAAAGATAGGTAGGTAGGTAGATAGATAGATAGACATAGGTAGGTAGGTAGGTAGGTAGGTAGATAGATACAGATAGGTAGCTAGGTATATTGATAGAGATAGGTAGGTAGGTAGATTGATAGATACAGATAGGTAGGTAGGTAGACAGATAGATACAGATAGGTAGGTAGGTAGATAGATAGATACAGATAGGTAGGTAGGTAGGTGGATAGATAGAGATAGGTAGGTAGGTAGATAGATAGATAGAGATAGGTAGGTAGGTAGATTGATAGATAGAGATAGGTATTTAGGTAGATAGATAGAGACAGATAGGTAGGTAGGTAGGTAGGTAGGTAGAGATAGGTAGGTAGGTAGATTGATAGATACAGATATGTAGGTAGGTAGATAGATAGATACAGATAGGTAGGTAGGTAGATTGATAGATAGAGATAGGTAGGTAGGTAGATTGATAGATAGAGATAGGTAGGTAGGTAGATAGATAGAGACAGATAGGTAGGTAGGTAGGTAGATAGATAGAGATAGGTAGGTAGGTAGATTGATAGATACAGATAGGTAGGTAGGTAGATTGATAGATACAGATAGGTAGGTAGGTAGATAGATAGATACAGATAGGTAGGTAGGTAGATAGATAGATTGAGATAGGTAGGTAGGTAGGTAGATAGATATAGGTAGGTAAGTAGGTAGATAGATACAGATAGGTAGGTAGGTAGATAGATAAATACAGATAGGTAGGTAGGTAGATAGATAGATAGAGATAGATAGGTAGGTAGAGAGATAGAGATAGATAGGTAGGTAGATAGATTGATAGACAGAGATAGGTAGGTAGGTAGATAGATAGATAGAGATAGGTAGGTAGGTAGATTGATAGATACAGATAGGTAGGTAGGTAGATAGATAGATAGAGATAGGTAGGTAGGTAGATTGATAGATACAGATAGGTAGGTAGGTAGATAGATAGATACAGATAGGTAGTTAGGTAGATTGATAGATACAGATAGGTAGGTAGGTAGGTGGATAGATAGATATAGGTAGGTAGGTAGATAGATAGATAGAGATAGGTAGGTAGGTAGATTGATAGATACAGATAGGTAGGTAGGTAGATAGATAGATACAGATTGGTAGGTAGGTAGATAGATAGATAGATAGATAGATAGATAGATAAAGATAGGTAGGTAGGTAGGTAGATAGATAGAGATAGTTAGGTAGGTAGGTAGATAGATAGATAGATATAGGTAGGTAGGTAGGTAGATAGATACATATAGGTAGGTAGGTATATAGATAGAGATAGGTAGGTAGGTAGATTGATAGATACAGATAGGTAGGTAGGTAGACAGATAGATACAGATAGGTAGGTAGGTAGATAGATAGATACAGATAGGTAGGTAGGTAGGTAGATAGATAGAGATAGGTAGGTAGGTAGATAGATAGATAGAGATAGGTAGGTAGGTAGATTGATAGATACAGATAGGTAGGTAGCTAGATTGATAGATACAGATAGGTAGGTAGGTAGGTAGATAGATAGAGATAGGTAGGTAGGTAGATAGATAGATAGAGATAGGTAGGTAGGTAGATTGATAGATACAGATAGGTAGGTAGGTAGATAGATAGATACAGATAGGTAGGTAGGTAGGTAGATAGATAGATAGATAGATAGATAAAGATAGTTAGGTAGGTAGGTGAATAGATAGATAGAGATAGTTAGGTAGGTAGGTAGAGAGATAGAGATAGATAGGTAGGTAGATAGATAGATAAAGATAGGTAGGTAGGTAGATAGATAGATAGACATAGGTAGGTAGGTAGGTAGATAGATACAGATAGGTAGGTAGGTATATAGATAGAGATAGGTAGGTAGGTAGATTGATAGATACAGATAGGTAGGTAGGTAGACAGATAGATACAGATAGGTAGGTAGGTAGATAGATAGATACAGATAGGTAGGTAGGTAGGTAGATAGATAGAGATAGGTAGGTAGGTAGATAGATAGATAGAGATAGGTAGGTAGGTAGATTGATAGATAGAGATAGGTAGGTAGGTAGATAGATAGAGAGAGATAGGTAGGTAGGTAGGTAGATAGAGATAGGTAGGTAGGTAGATTGATAGATACAGATAGGTAGGTAGGTAGATAGATAGATACAGATAGGTAGGTAGGTAGATTGATAGATAGAGATAGGTAGGTAGGTAGGTAGATAGATAGACAGAGGTAGGTAGGTAGGTAGATTGATAGATAGAGATAGGTAGGTAGGTAGATAGATAGAGACAGATAGGTAGGTAGGTAGGTAGATAGATAGAGATAGGTAGGTAGGTAGATTGATAGATACAGTTAGGTAGGTAGGGAGATAGATAGATACAGATAGGTAGGTAGGTAGATTGATAGATAGAGATAGGTAGGTAGGTAGATAGATAGATAGAGATAGGTAGGTAGGTAGGTAGATAGATAGAGATAGGTAGGTAGGTAGATAGATAGATAGAGATAGGTAGGTAGGTAGATAGATAGATAGAGATAGGTAGGTAGGTAAATTGATAGATACAGATAGGTAGGTAGGTAGATAGATAGATACAGATAGGTAGGTAGGTAGATAGATAGATAGATAGAGATAGGTAGGTAGGTAGGTAGATAGATATAGGTAGGTAAGTAGGTAGATAGATACAGATAGGTAGGTAGGTAGATAGATAAATACAGATAGGTAGGTAGGTAGATAGATAGAGATAGATAGGTAGGTAGATTGATAGATAGAGATAGGTAGGTAGGCAGATAGATAGATAGAGATAGATAGGTAGGCAGATAGATAGATAGAGATAGGTAGGTAGGTAAATTAATAGATACAGATAGGTAGGTAGGTAGATTGATAGACACAGATAGGTAGGTAGGTAGATAGATAGATAGAGATAGGTAGGTAGGTAGATTGATAGATACAGATAGGTAGGTAGGTAGATAGATAGATACAGATAGGTAGGTAGGTAGATTGATAGATACAGATAGGTAGGTAGGTAGATAGATAGATACAGATAGGTAGGTAGGTAGATAGATAGATAGATAGATAGATAGATAGATAGATAGATAGATAGATAGATAGATAGATAAAGATAGTTAGGTAGGTAGGTGAATAGATAGATAGAGATAGTTAGGTAGGTAGGTAGAGAGATAGAGATAGATAGGTAGGTAGATAGATAGATAAAGATAGGTAGGTAGGTAGATAGATAGATAGACATAGGTAGGTAGGTAGGTAGATAGATACAGATAGGTAGGTAGGTATATAGATAGAGATAGGTAGGTAGGTAGATTGATAGATACAGATAGGTAGGTAGGTAGACAGATAGATACAGATAGGTAGGTAGGTAGATAGATAGATACAGATAGGTAGGTAGGTAGGTAGATAGATAGAGATAGGTAGGTAGGTAGATAGATAGATAGAGATAGGTAGGTAGGTAGATTGATAGATAGAGATAGGTAGGTAGGTAGATAGATAGAGAGAGATAGGTAGGTAGGTAGGTAGGTAGATAGAGATAGGTAGGTAGGTAGATTGATAGATACAGATAGGTAGGTAGGTAGATAGATAGATACAGATAGGTAGGTAGGTAGATTGATAGATAGAGATAGGTAGGTAGGTAGGTAGATAGACAGAGGTAGGTAGGTAGGTAGATTGATAGATAGAGATAGGTAGGTAGGTAGATAGATAGAGACAGATAGGTAGGTAGGTAGATAGATAGAGATAGGTAGGTAGGTAGATTGATAGATACAGATAGGTAGGTAGGGAGATAGATAGATACAGATAGGTAGGTAGGTAGATTGATAGATAGAGATAGGTAGGTAGGTAGATAGATAGATAGAGATAGGTAGGTAGGTAGGTAGATAGATAGAGAAAGGTAGGTAGGTAGATAGATAGATAGAGATAGGTAGGTAGGTAGATAGATAGATAGAGATAGGTAGGTAGGTAAATTGATAGATACAGATAGGTAGGTAGGTAGATAGATAGATAGAGATAGGTAGGTAGGTAGGTAGATAGATATAGGTAGGTAAGTAGGTAGATAGATACAGATAGGTAGGTAGGTAGATAGATAAATACAGATAGGTAGGTAGGTAGATAGATAGATAGAGATAGATAGGTAGGTAGAATGATAGATAGAGATAGGTATGTAGGCAGATAGATAGATAGAGATAGATAGGTAGACAGATAGATAGATAGAGATAGGTAGGTAGGTAAATTGATAGATACAGATAGGTAGGTAGGTAGATTGATAGATACAGATAGGTAGGTAGGTAGATAGATAGATACAGATAGGTAGGTAGGTAGGTAGATAGATAGAGATAGGTAGGTAGGTAGATAGATAGAGATAGGTAGGTAGGTAGATTGATAGATACAGATAGGTAGGTAGGTAGATAGATAGATACAGATAGGTAGATAGATAGATAGATAGATAGATAGATAGATAGATAGATAGATAGATAGATAAAGATAGGTAGGTAGGTAGGTAGATAGATAGAGATAGATAGGTAGGTAGATTGATAGATACAGATAGGTAGGTATGTAGATAGATAGATACAGATAGGTAGGTAGGTAGATAGATAGATACAGATAGGTAGGTAGGTAGGTAGATAGATAGAGATAGGTAGGTAGGTAGATAGATAGAGATAGGTAGGTAGGTAGATTGATAGATACAGATAGGTAGGTAGGTAGATAGATAGATACAGATAGGTAGATAGATAGATAGATAGATAGATAGATAGATAGATAGATAGATAGATAGATAGATAGATAGATAAAGATAGGTAGGTAGGTAGGTAGATAGATAGAGATAGTTAGGTAGGTAGGTAGATAGATAGAGATAGATAGGTAGGTAGATAGATAGATAAAGATAGGTAGGTAGGTAGATAGTTAGATAGACATAGGTAGGTAGGTAGATAGATAGAGATAGGTAGGTAGGTAGGTAGGTAGGTAGGTAGGTAGATAGATAGAGATAGGTAGGTATGTAGACAGATAGATACAGATAGGTAGGTAGGTAGGTAGATAGATAGAGATAGGTAGGTAGGTAGACAGATAGATACAGATAGGTAGGTAGGTAGATAGATAGATACAGATAGGTAGGTAGGTAGGTAGATAGATAGAGATAGGTAGGTAGGTAGATAGATAGATAGAGATAGATAGGTAGGTAGATTGATAGATATAGATAGTTAGGTAGGTAGATTGATAGATACAGATAGGTAGGTAGGTAAGTAGATAGATAGAGATAGGTAGGTAGGTAGATAGATAGATAGAGATAGGTAGGTAGGTAGATTGATAGATACAGATAGGTAGGTAGGTAGATAGATAGATAGATAGATAAAGATAGGTAGGTAGGTAGGTAGATAGATAGAGATAGTTAGGTAGGTAGGTAGATAGATAGAGATAGATAGGTAGGTTGATAGATAGATAAAGATAGGTAGGTAGGTAGATAGATAGATAGACATAGGTAGGTAGGTAGGTAGGTAGATAGATACAGATAGGTAGGTAGGTATATAGATAGAGATAGGTAGGTAGGTAGATTGATAGATACAGATAGGTAGGTAGGTAGATTGATAGATACAGATAGGTAGGTAGGTAGACAGATAGATACAGATAGGTAGGTAGGTATATAGATAGATACAGATAGGTAGGTAGGTAGGTAGATAGATAGAGATAGGTAGGTAGGTAGATAGATAGATAGAGATAGGTGGGTAGGTAGATTGATAGATAGAGATAGGTAGGTAGGTAGATAGATAGAGACAGATAGGTAGGTAGGTAGATAGAGATAGGTAGGTAGGTAGATTGATAGATACAGATAGGTAGGTAGGTAGATAGATAGATACAGATAGGTAGGTAGGTAGATTGATAGATAGAGATAGGTAGGTAGGAAGGTAGATAGATAGATAGAGGTAGGTAGGTAGGTAGGTAGATTGATAGATAGAGATAGGTAGGTAGGTAGATAGATAGAGACAGATAGGTAGGTAGGTAGATAGATAGAGATAGGTAGGTAGATAGATTGATAGATACAGATAGGTAGGTAGGGAGATAGATAGATACAGATAGGTAGGTAGGTAGACTGATAGATAGAGATAGGTAGGTAGGTAGGTAGATAGATAGATAGATAGATAGGGATAGGTAGGTAGGTAGGTAGATAGATAGACATAGGTAGGTAGGTAGGTAGATAGATACAGGTAGGTAGGTAGGTAGATCGATAGAGATAGGTAGGTAGGTAGATTGATAGATAGATAGGTAGGTAGGTAGACAGATAGATACAGATAGGAAGGTAGGTAGATAGATAGATACAGATAGGTTGGTAGGTAGGTAGATAGATAGAGATAGGTAGGTAGGTAGATAGATAGATAGAGATAGGTAGGTAGGTAGATTGATAGATAGAGATAGGTAGGTAGATAGATAGAGACAGATAGGTAGGTAGGTAGATAGATAGATACAGATAGGTAGGTAGGTAGATTGATTGATAGATAGAGATAGGCAGGTAGGTAGGTAGATAGATAGAGATAGGTAGGTAGGTAGATAGATAGATAGAGATAGGTAGGTAGGTAGATAGATAGATAGAGATAGGTAGGTAGGTAAATTGATAGATACAGATAGGTAGGTAGGTAGATAGATAGATACAGATAGGTAGGTAGGTAGATAGATAGATAGAGATAGGTAGGTAGGTAGGTAGGTAGGTCGATAGAGATAGGTAGGTAAGTAGGTAGATATATACAGATAGGTAGGTAGGTAGATAGATAAATACAGATAGGTAGGTAGGTAGATAGATAGAGATAGATAGGTAGGTAGATTGATAGATAAAGATCGGTATGTAGGTAGATAGATAGATAGAGATAGGTAGGTAGGTAGATAGATAGATAGAGATAGGTAGGTAGGTAGATTGATAGATACAGATAGGTAGGTAGGTAGATAGATAGATACAGATAGGTAGGTAGGTAGATAGATAGATAGATAAAGATAGGTAGGTACGTAGGTAGATAGATAGAGATAGTTAGGTAGGTAGGTAGATAGATAGAGATAGATAGGTAGGTAGATAGATAGATAAAGATAGGTAGGTAGGTAGATAGATAGATAGACATAGGTAGGTAGGTAGGTAGGTAGGTAGGTAGATACAGATAGGTAGCTAGGTATATAGATAGAGATAGGTAGGTAGGTAGATTGATAGATACAGATAGGTAGGTAGGTAGACAGATAGATAGAGATAGGTAGGTAGGTAGATAGATAGATACAGATAGGTAGGTAGGTAGGTAGATAGATAGAGATAGGTAGGTAGGTAGGTAGGTAGATAGAGATAGGTAGGTAGGTAGATTGATAGATAGAGATAGGTAGGTAGGTAGATAGATAGAGACAGATAGGTAGGTAGGTAGGTAGGTAGATAGAGATAGGTAGGTAGGTAGATTGATACAGATAAGTAGGTAGGTAGATAGATAGATACAGATAGGTAGGTAGGTAGATTGATAGATAGAGATAGGTAGGTAGGTAGATTGATAGATAGAGATAGGTAGGTAGGTAGATAGATAGAGACAGATAGGTAGGTAGGTAGGTAGGTAGGTAGATAGAGATAGGTAGGTAGGTAGGTAGATAGATAGATAGAGATAGTTAGGTAGGTAGGTAGATAGATAGAGATAGATAGGTAGGTTGATAGATAGATAAAGATAGGTAGGTAGGTAGATAGATAGATAGACATAGGTAGGTAGGTAGGTAGTTAGATAGATACAGATAGGTAGGTAGGTATATAGATAGAGATAGGTAGGTAGGTAGATTGATAGATACAGATAGGTAGGTAGGTAGATTGATAGATACAGATAGGTAGGTAGGTAGACAGATAGATACAGATAGGTAGGTAGGTATATAGATAGATACAGATAGGTAGGTAGGTAGGTAGATAGATAGAGATAGGTAGGTAGGTAGATAGATAGATAGAGATAGGTAGGTAGGTAGATTGATAGATAGAGATAGGTAGGTAGGTAGATAGATAGAGACAGATAGGTAGGTAGGTAGGTAGGTAGGTAGATAGAGATAGGTAGGTAGGTAGATTGATAGATACAGATAGGTAGGTAGGTATATAGATAGAGATAGGTAGGTAGGTAGATTGATAGATACAGATAGGTAGGTAGGTAGATTGATAGATACAGATAGGTAGGTAGGTAGACAGATAGATACAGATAGGTAGGTAGGTATATAGATAGATACAGATAGGTAGGTAGGTAGGTAGGTAGATAGATAGAGATAGGTAGGTAGGTAGATAGATAGATAGAGATAGGTAGGTAGGTAGATTGATAGATAGAGATAGGTAGGTAGGTAGATAGATAGAGACAGATAGGTAGGTAGGTAGGTAGGTAGGTAGATAGAGATAGGTAGGTAGGTAGATTGATAGATACAGATAGGTAGGTAGGTAGATAGATAGATACAGATAGGTAGGTAGGTAGATTGATAGATAGAGATAGGTAGGTAGGAAGGTAGATAGATAGATAGAGGTAGGTAGGTAGGTAGGTAGATTGATAGATAGAGATAGGTAGGTAGGTAGATAGATAGAGACAGATAGGTAGGTAGGTAGTTAGATAGAGATAGGTAGGTAGGTAGATTGATAGATACAGATAGGTAGGTAGGGAGATAGATAGATACAGATAGGTAGGTAGGTAGACTGATAGATAGAGATAGGTAGGTAGGTAGATAGATAGATAGAGATAGGTAGATAGGTAGGTAGATAGATAGACATAGGTAGGTAGGTATGTAGATAGATACAGATAGGTAGGTAGGTAGATCGATAGAGATAGGTAGGTAGGTAGATTGATAGATAGATAGGTAGGTAGGTAGACAGATAGATACAGATAGGAAGGTAGGTAGGTAGATAGATACAGATAGGTTGGTAGGTAGGTAGATTGATAGATAGAGATAGGTAGGTAGGTAGATAGATAGAGACAGATAGGTAGGTAGGTAGGTAGGTAGGTAGATAGAGATAGGTAGGTAGGTAGATTGATAGATACAGATAGGTAGGTAGGTAGATAGATAGATACAGATAGGTAGGTAGGTAGATTGATAGATACAGATAGGTAGGTAGGTAGATTGATAGATACAGATAGGTAGGTAGGTAGACAGATAGATACAGATAGGTAGGTAGGTATATAGATAGATACAGATAGGTAGGTAGGTAGGTAGATAGATAGAGATAGGTAGGTAGGTAGATAGATAGATAGAGATAGGTAGGTAGGTAGATTGATAGATAGAGATAGGTAGGTAGGTAGATAGATAGAGACAGATAGGTAGGTAGGTAGGTAGGTAGGTAGATAGAGATAGGTAGGTAGGTAGATTGATAGATACAGATAGGTAGGTAGGTAGATAGATAGATACAGATAGGTAGGTAGGTAGATTGATAGATAGAGATAGGTAGGTAGGAAGGTAGATAGATAGATAGAGGTAGGTAGGTAGGTAGGTAGATTGATAGATAGAGATAGGTAGGTAGGTAGATAGATAGAGACAGATAGGTAGGTAGGTAGATAGATAGAGATAGGTAGATAGGTAGATTGATAGATACAGATAGGTAGGTAGGGAGATAGATAGATACAGATAGGTAGGTAGGTAGACTGATAGATAGAGAAAGGTAGGTAGGTAGATAGATAGATAGAGATAGGTAGGTAGGTAGGTAGGTAGATAGATAGACATAGGTAGGTAGGTAGATTGATAGATACAGATAGGTAGGTAGGTAGATCGATAGAGATAGGTAGGTAGGTAGATTGATAGATAGATAGGTAGGTAGGTAGACAGATAGATACAGATAGGAAGGTAGGTAGATAGATAGATACAGATAGGTTGGTAGGTAGGTAGATAGATAGAGATAGGTAGGTAGGTAGATAGATAGATAGAGATAGGTAGGTAGGTAGATTGATAGATAGAGATAGGTAGGTAGGTAGATAGATAGAGACAGATAGGTAGGTAGGTAGGTAGATAGATAGAGATAGGTAGGTAGGTAGATTGATAGATACAGATATGTAGGTAGGTAGATAGATAGATACAGATAGGTAGGTAGGTAGATTGATTGATAGATAGAGATAGGCAGGTAGGTAGATAGATAGAAAGAGATAGGTAGGTAGGTAGGTAGGTAGATAGATAGAGATAGGTAGGTAGGTAGATAGATAGATAGAGATAGGTAGGTAGGTAGATAGATAGATAGAGATAGGTAGGTAGGTAAATTGATAGATACAGATAGGTAGGTAGGTAGATAGATAGATACAGATAGGTAGGTAGGTAGATAGATAGATAGAGATAGGTAGGTAGGTAGGTAGGTAGGTCGATAGAGATAGGTAGGTAAGTAGGTAGATATATACAGATAGGTAGGTAGGTAGATAGATAAATACAGATAGGTAGGTAGGTAGATAGATAGAGATAGATAGGTAGGTAGATTGATAGATAAAGATCGGTATGTAGATAGATAGATAGATAGAGATAGGTAGGTAGGTAGATAGATAGATACAGATAGGTAGGTAGGTAGATAGATAGATACAGATAGGTAGGTAGGTAGATAGATAGATAGATAAAGATAGGTAGGTAGGTAGGTAGATAGATTGAGATAGTTAGGTAGGTAGGTAGATAGATAGAGATAGATAGGTAGGTAGATAGATAGATAAAGATAGGTAGGTAGGTAGATAGATAGATAGACATAGGTAGGTAGGTAGGTAGGTAGATAGATACAGATAGGTTGCTAGGTATATAGATAGAGATAGGTAGGTAGGTAGATTGATAGATACAGATAGGTAGGTAGGTAGACAGATAGATACAGATAGGTAGGTAGGTAGATAGATAGATACAGATAGGTAGGTAGGTAGGTAGATAGATAGAGATAGGTAGGTAGGTAGATAGATAGATAGACATAGGTAGGTAGGTAGGTAGGTAGGTAGGTAGATAGATACAGATAGGTAGCTAGGTATATAGATAGAGATAGGTAGGTAGGTAGATTGATAGATACAGATAGGTAGGTAGGTAGACAGATAGATACAGATAGGTAGGTAGGTAGATAGATAGATAGATAAAGATAGGTAGGTAGGTAGGTAGATAGATAGAGATAGTTAGGTAGGTAGGTAGATAGATAGAGATAGATAGGTAGGTAGATAGATAGATAAAGATAGGTAGGTAGGTAGATAGATAGATAGACATTGGTAGGTAGGTAGGTAGGTAGATAGATACAGATAGGTTGCTAGGTATATAGATAGAGATAGGTAGGTAGGTAGATTGATAATACAGATAGGTAGGTAGGTAGACAGATAGATACAGATAGGTAGGTAGGTAGATAGATAGATACAGATAGGTAGGTAGGTAGGTAGATAGATAGAGATAGGTAGGTAGGTAGATAGATAGATAGACATAGGTAGGTAGGTAGGTAGGTAGGTAGGTAGGTAGGTAGGTAGATAGATACAGATAGGTAGCTAGGTATATAGATAGAGATAGGTAGGTAGGTAGATTGATAGATACAGATAGGTAGGTAGGTAGACAGATAGATACAGATAGGTAGGTAGGTAGATAGATAGATACAGATAGGTAGGTAGGTAGGTAGATAGATAGAGATAGGTAGGTAGGTAGATAGATAGATAGAGATAGGTAGGTAGGTAGATTGATAGATAGAGATAGGTAGGTAGGTAGATAGATAGAGACAGATAGGTAGGTAGGTAGGTAGGTAGGTAGGTAGGTAGATAGAGATAGGTAGGTAGGTAGATTGATAGATAGAGATAGGTAGGTAGGTAGATTGATAGATAGAGATAGGTAGGTAGGTAGATTGATAGATAGAGATAGGTAGGTAGGTAGATAGATAGAGACAGATAGGGAGGTAGGTAGGTAGGTAGGTAGATAGAGATAGGTAGGTAGGTAGGTAGATAGATAGAGATAGTTAGGTAGGTAGGTAGATAGATAGAGATAGATAGGTAGGTTGATAGATAGATAAAGATAGGTAGGTAGGTAGATAGATAGATAGATAGACATAGGTAGGTAGGTAGGTAGGTAGGTAGATAGATACAGATAGGTAGGTAGGTATATAGATAGAGATAGGTAGGTAGGTAGATTGATAGATACAGATAGGTAGGTAGGTAGATTGATAGATACAGATAGGTAGGTAGGTAGACAGATAGATACAGATAGGTAGGTAGGTATATAGATAGATACAGATAGGTAGGTAGGTAGGTAGATAGATAGAGATAGGTAGGTAGGTAGATAGATAGATAGAGATAGGTAGGTAGGTAGATTGATAGATAGAGGTAGGTAGGTAGGTAGATAGATAGAGACAGATAGGTAGGTAGGTAGGTAGGTAGGTAGATAGAGATAGGTAGGTAGGTAGATTGATAGATACAGATAGGTAGGTAGGTATATAGATAGAGATAGGTAGGTAGGTAGATTGATAGATACAGATAGGTAGGTAGGTAGATTGATAGATACAGATAGGTAGGTAGGTAGACAGATTGATACAGATAGGTAGGTAGGTATATAGATAGATACAGATAGGTAGGTAGGTAGGTAGATAGATAGAGATAGGTAGGTAGGTAGATAGATAGATAGAGATAGGTAGGTAGGTAGATTGATAGATAGAGATAGGTAGGTAGGTAGATAGATAGAGATGGATAGGTAGGTAGGTAGGTAGGTAGGTAGATAGAGATAGGTAGGTAGGTAGATTGATAGATACAGATAGGTAGGTAGGTAGATAGATAGAGACAGATAGGTAGGTAGGTAGATAGATAGAGATAGGTAGGTAGGTAGATTGATAGATACAGATAGGTAGGTAGGGAGATAGATAGATACAGATAGGAAGGTAGGTAGATAGATAGATACAGATAGGTTGGTAGGTAGGTAGATAGATAGAGATAGGTAGGTAGGTAGATAGATAGATAGAGATAGGTAGGTAGGTAGATTGATAGATAGAGATAGGTAGGTAGGTAGATAGATAGATAGAGATAGGTAGGTAGGTAGGTAGATAGATAGACATAGGTAGGTAGGTAGGTAGATAGATACAGATAGGTAGGTAGGTAGATCGATAGAGATAGGTAGGTAGGTAGATTGATAGATAGATAGGTAGGTAGGTAGACAGATAGATACAGATAGGAAGGTAGGTAGATAGATAGATACAGATAGGTTGGTAGGTAGGTAGATAGATAGAGATAGGTAGGTAGGTAGATAGATAGATAGAGATAGGTAGGTAGGTAGATTGATAGATAGAGATAGGTAGGTAGGTAGATAGATAGAGACAGATAGGTAGGTAGGTAGGTAGATAGATAGAGATAGGTAGGTAGGTAGATTGATAGATACAGATATGTAGGTAGGTAGATAGATAGATACAGATAGGTAGGTAGGTAGATTGATTGATAGATAGAGATAGGCAGGTAGGTAGATAGATAGAAAGAGATAGGTAGGTAGGTAGGTAGATAGATAGAGATAGGTAGGTAGGTAGATAGATAGAAAGAGATAGGTAGGTAGGTAGATAGATAGAGATAGGTAGGTAGGTAAATTGATAGATACAGATAGGTAGGTAGGTAGATAGATAGATACAGATAGGTAGGTAGGTAGATAGATAGATAGAGATAGGTAGGTAGGTAGGTAGGTAGGTCGATAGAGATAGGTAGGTAAGTAGGTAGATATATACAGATAGGTAGGTAGGTAGATAGATAAATACAGATAGGTAGGTAGGTAGATAGATAGAGATAGATAGGTAGGTAGATTGATAGATAAAGATCGGTATGTAGATAGATAGATAGATAGAGATAGGTAGGTAGGTAGATAGATAGATAGAGATAGGTAGGTAGGTAGATTGATAGATACAGATAGGTAGGTAGGTAGATAGATAGATACAGATAGGTAGGTAGGTAGATAGATAGATAGATAAAGATAGGTAGGTAGGTAGGTAGATAGATAGAGATAGTTATGTAGGTAGGTAGATAGATAGAGATAGATAGGTAGGTAGATAGATAGATAAAGATAGGTAGGTAGGTAGATAGATAGATACAGATAGGTAGGTAGGTAGGTAGATAGATAGAGATAGGTAGGTAGGTAGATAGATAGATAGAGATAGGTAGGTAGGTAGATAGATATAGACAGATAGGTAGGTAGGTAGGTAGGTAGATAGAGATAGGTAGGTAGGTAGATTGATAGATACAGATAGGTAGGTAGGTAGATAGATAGATACAGATAGGTAGGTAGGTAGATAGATAGATAGAGATAGGTAGGTAGGTAGATTGATAGATAGAGATAGGTAGGTAGGTAGATTGATAGATAGAGATAGGTAGGTAGGTAGACAGATAGATACAGATAGGTAGGTAGGTAGATAGATAGATACAGATAGGTAGGTAGGTAGGTAGATAGATAGAGATAGGTAGGTAGGTAGATAGATAGATAGAGATAGGTAGGTAGGTAGATAGATATAGACAGATAGGTAGGTAGGTAGGTAGGTAGATAGAGATAGGTAGGTAGGTAGATTGATAGATACAGATAGGTAGGTAGGTAGATAGATAGATACAGATAGGTAGGTAGGTAGATAGATAGATAGAGATAGGTAGGTAGGTAGATTGATAGATAGAGATAGGTAGGTAGGTAGATTGATAGATAGAGATAGGTAGGTAGGTAGATAGATAGAGACAGATAGGTAGGTAGGTAGGTAGGTAGGTAGATAGAGATAGGTAGGTAGGTAGGTAGATAGATAGAGATAGTTAGGTAGGTAGGTAGATAGATAGAGATAGATAGGTAGGTTGATAGATAGATAAAGATAGGTAGGTAGGTAGATAGATAGATAGACATAGGTAGGTAGGTAGGTAGGTAGATAGATATAGATAGGTAGGTAGGTATATAGATAGAGATAGGTAGGTAGGTAGTTTGATAGATACAGATAGGTAGGTAGGTAGATTGATAGATACAGATAGGTAGGTAGGTAGACAGATAGATACAGATAGGTAGGTAGGTATATAGATAGATACAGATAGGTAGGTAGGTAGGTAGATAGATAGAGATAGGTAGGTAGGTAGATAGTTAGATAGATAGAGATAGGTAGGTAGGTAGATTGATAGATCGAGATAGGTAGGTAGGTAGATAGATAGAGACAGATAGGTAGGTAGGTAGGTAGGTAGGTAGATAGAGATAGGTAGGTAGGTAGATTGATAGATACAGATAGGTAGCTAGGTATATAGGTAGAGATAGGTAGGTAGGTAGATTGATAGATACAGATAGGTAAGTAGGTAGATTGATAGATACAGATAGGTAGGTAGGTATACAGATAGATACAGATAGGTAGGTAGGTATATAGATAGATACAGATAGGTAGGTAGGTAGGTAGGTAGATAGAGATAGGTAGGTAGGTAGATAGATAGATAGAGATAGGTAGGTAGGTAGATTGATAGATAGAGATAGGTAGGTAGGTAGATAGATAGAGACAGATAGGTAGGTAGGTAGGTAGGTAGGTAGATAGAGATAGGTAGGTAGGTAGATTGATAGATACAGATAGGTAGGTAGGTAGATAGATAGATACAGATAGGTAGGTAGGTATATTGATAGATAGAGATAGGTAGGTAGGAAGGTAGATAGATAGATAGAGGTAGGTAGGTAGTTAGATTGATAGATAGAGGTAGGTAGGTAGGTAGATAGATAGAGACAGATAGGTAGGTAGGTAGGTAGGTAGGTAGGTAGATAGAGATAGGTAGGTAGGTAGATTGATAGATACAGATAGGTAGGTAGGTATATAGATAGAGATAGGTAGGTAGGTAGATTGATAGATACAGATAGGTAGGTAGGTAGATTGATAGATACAGATAGGTAGGTAGGTAGACAGATTGATACAGATAGGTAGGTAGGTATATAGATAGATACAGATAGGTAGGTAGGTAGGTAGATAGATAGAGATAGGTAGGTAGGTAGATAGATAGATAGAGATAGGTAGGTAGGTAGATTGATAGATAGAGATAGGTAGGTAGGTAGATAGATAGAGATGGATAGGTAGGTAGGTAGGTAGGTAGGTAGATAGAGATAGGTAGGTAGGTAGATTGATAGATACAGATAGGTAGGTAGGTAGATAGATAGAGACAGATAGGTAGGTAGGTAGATAGATAGAGATAGGTAGGTAGGTAGATTGATAGATACAGATAGGTAGGTAGGGAGATAGATAGATACAGATAGGTAGGTAGGTAGACTGATAGATAGAGATAGGTAGGTAGGTAGATAGATAGATAGAGATAGGTAGGTAGGTAGGTAGATAGATAGACATAGGTAGGTAGGTAGGTAGATAGATACAGATAGGTAGGTAGGTAGATCGATAGAGATAGGTAGGTAGGTAGATTGATAGATAGATAGGTAGGTAGGTAGACAGATAGATACAGATAGGAAGGTAGGTAGATAGATAGATACAGATAGGTTGGTAGGTAGGTAGATAGATAGAGATAGGTAGGTAGGTAGATAGATAGATAGAGATAGGTAGGTAGGTAGATTGATAGATAGAGATAGGTAGGTAGGTAGATAGATAGAGACAGATAGGTAGGTAGGTAGGTAGATAGATAGAGATAGGTAGGTAGGTAGATTGATAGATACAGATATGTAGGTAGGTAGATAGATAGATACAGATAGGTAGGTAGGTAGATTGATTGATAGATAGAGATAGGCAGGTAGGTAGATAGATAGAAAGAGATAGGTAGGTAGGTAGGTAGGTAGATAGATAGAGATAGGTAGGTAGGTAGATAGATAGAAAGAGATAGGTAGGTAGGTAGATAGATAGAGATAGGTAGGTAGGTAAATTGATAGATACAGATAGGTAGGTAGGTAGATAGATAGATACAGATAGGTAGGTAGGTAGATAGATAGATAGAGATAGGTAGGTAGGTCGGTAGGTAGGTCGATAGAGATAGGTAGGTAAGTAGGTAGATATATACAGATAGGTAGGTAGGTAGATAGATAAATACAGATAGGTAGGTAGGTAGATAGATAGAGATAGATAGGTAGGTAGATTGATAGATAAAGATCGGTATGTAGATAGATAGATAGATAGAGATAGGTAGGTAGGTAGATAGATAGATAGAGATAGGTAGGTAGGTAGATTGATAGATACAGATAGGTAGGTAGGTAGATAGATAGATACAGATAGGTAGGTAGGTAGATAGATAGATAGATAAAGATAGGTAGGTAGGTAGGTAGATAGATAGAGATAGTTATGTAGGTAGGTAGATAGATAGAGATAGATAGGTAGGTAGATAGATAGATAAAGATAGGTAGGTAGGTAGATAGATAGATAGACATAGGTAGGTAGGTAGGTAGGTAGGTAGGTAGATAGATACAGATAGGTTGCTAGGTATATAGATAGAGATAGGTAGATAGGTAGATTGATAGATACAGATAGGTAGGTAGGTAGACAGATAGATACAGATAGGTAGGTAGGTAGATAGATAGATACAGATAGGTAGGTAGGTAGGTAGATAGATAGAGATAGGTAGGTAGGTAGATAGATAGATAGAGATAGGTAGGTAGGTAGATAGATATAGACAGATAGGTAGGTAGGTAGGTAGGTAGATAGAGATAGGTAGGTAGGTAGATTGATAGATACAGATAGGTAGGTAGGTAGATAGATAGATACAGATAGGTAGGTAGGTAGATAGATAGATAGAGATAGGCAGGTAGGTAGATTGATAGATAGAGATAGGTAGGTAGGTAGATTGATAGATAGAGATAGGTAGGTAGGTAGATAGATAGAGACAGATAGGTAGGTAGGTAGGTAGGTAGGTAGATAGAGATAGGTAGGTAGGTAGGTAGATAGATAGAGATAGTTAGGTAGGTAGGTAGATAGATAGAGATAGATAGGTAGGTTGATAGATAGATAAAGATAGGTAGGTAGGTAGATAGATAGATAGACATAGGTAGGTAGGTAGTTAGGTAGATAGATATAGATAGGTAGGTAGGTATATAGATAGAGATAGGTAGGTAGGTAGTTTGATAGATACAGATAGGTAGGTAGGTAGATTGATAGATACAGATAGGTAGGTAGGTAGACAGATAGATACAGATAGGTAGGTAGGTATATAGATAGATACAGATAGGTAGGTAGGTAGGTAGATAGATAGAGATAGGTAGGTAGGTAGATAGTTAGATAGATAGAGATAGGTAGGTAGGTAGATTGATAGATCGAGATAGGTAGGTAGGTAGATAGATAGAGACAGATAGGTAGGTAGGTAGGTAGGTAGGTAGATAGAGATAGGTAGGTAGGTAGATTGATAGATACAGATAGGTAGCTAGGTATATAGGTAGAGATAGGTAGGTAGGTAGATTGATAGATACAGATAGGTAGGTAGGTAGATTGATAGATAGAGATAGGTAGGTAGGTAGACAGATAGATACAGATAGGTAGGTAGGTATATAGATAGATACAGATAGGTAGGTAGGTAGGTAGATAGATAGAGATAGGTAGGTAGGTAGATAGATAGATAGAGATAGGTAGGTAGGTAGATTGATAGATAGAGATAGGTAGGTAGGTAGATAGATAGAGACAGATAGGTAGGTAGGTAGGTAGGTAGATAGAGATAGGTAGGTAGGTAGATTGATAGATACAGATAGGTAGGTAGGTAGATAGATAGATACAGATAGGTAGGTAGGTATATTGATAGATAGAGATAGGTAGGTAGGAAGGTAGATAGATAGATAGAGGTAGGTAGGTAGGTAGGTAGATTGATAGATAGAGATAGGTAGGTAGGTAGATAGATAGAGACAGATAGGTAGGTAGGTAGACTGATAGATAGAGATAGGTAGGTAGGTAGATAGATAGATAGAGATAGGTAGGTAGGTAGGTAGATAGATAGACATAGGTAGGTAGGTAGGTAGATAGATACAGATAGGTAGGTAGGTAGATCGATAGAGATAGGTAGGTAGGTAGATTGATAGATAGATAGGTAGGTAGGTAGACAGATAGATACAGATAGGAAGGTAGGTAGATAGATAGATAGAGATAGGTTGGTAGGTAGGTAGATAGATAGAGATAGGTAGGTAGGTAGATAGATAGATAGAGATAGGTAGGTAGGTAGATTGATAGATAGAGATAGGTAGGTAGGTAGATAGATAGAGACAGATAGGTAGGTAGGTAGGTAGATAGATAGAGATAGGTAGGTAGGTAGATTGATAGATACAGATATGTAGGTAGGTAGATAGATAGATACAGATAGGTAGGTAGGTAGATTGATTGATAGATAGAGATAGGCAGGTAGGTAGATAGATAGAAAGAGATAGGTAGGTAGGTAGGTAGATAGATAGAGATAGGTAGGTAGGTAGATAGATAGATAGAGATAGGTAGGTAGGTAGATAGATAGATAGAGATAGGTAGGTAGGTAAATTGATAGATACAGATAGGTAGGTAGGTAGATAGATAGATACAGATAGGTAGGTAGGTAGATAGATAGATAGAGATAGTTAGGAAGGTAGGTAGGTAGGTCGATAGAGATAGGTAGGTAAGTAGGTAGATATATACAGATAGGTAGGTAGGTAGATAGATAAATACAGATAGGTAGGTAGGTAGATAGATAGAGATAGATAGGTAGGTAGATTGATAGATAAAGATCGGTATGTAGGTAGATAGATAGATAGAGATAGGTAGGTAGGTAGATAGATAGATAGAGATAGGTAGGTAGGAAGATTGATAGATACAGATAGGTAGGTAGGTAGATAGATAGATACAGATAGGTAGGTAGGTAGATAGATAGATAGATAAAGATAGGTAGGTAGGTAGGTAGGTAGATAGATAGAGATAGTTAGGTAGGTAGGTAGATAGATAGAGATAGATAGGTAGGTAGATAGATAGATAAAGATAGGTAGGTAGGTAGATAGATAGATAGACATAGGTAGGTAGGTAGGTAGGTAGGTTAGTAGGTAGGTAGATAGATACAGATAGGTAGCTAGGTATATAGATAGAGATAGGTAGGTAGGTAGATTGATAGATACAGATAGGTAGGTAGGTAGACAGATAGATACAGATAGGTAGGTAGGTAGATTGATAGATAGAGATAGGTAGGTAGGTAGATAGATAGAGACAGATAGGTAGGTAGGTAGGTAGGTAGGTAGATAGAGATAGGTAGGTAGGTAGATTGATAGATACAGATAGGTAGGTAGGTAGATAGATTGATACAGATAGGTAGGTAGATAGATTGATAGAGATAGGTAGGTAGGTAGATTGATAGATAGAGATAGGTAGGTAGGTAGATAGATAGAGACAGATAGGTAGGTAGGTAGGTAGATAGATACAGATAGGTAGGTAGGTAGATTGATTGATAGATAGAGATAGGCAGGTAGGTAGATAGATAGAAAGAGATAGGTAGGTAGGTAGGTAGATAGATAGAGATAGGTAGGTAGGTAGATAGATAGATAGAGATAGGTAGGTAGGTAGATAGATAGATAGAGATAGGTAGGTAGGTAAATTGATAGATACAGATAGGTAGGTAGGTAGATAGATAGAAAGAGATAGGTAGGTAGGTAGATTGATAGATAGAGATAGGTAGGTAGGTAGGTAGATAGATAGATAGAGGTAGGTAGGTAGGTAGATTGATAGATAGAGATAGGTAGGTAGGTAGATAGATAGAGACAGATAGGTAGGTAGGTAGGTAGGTAGATAGATAGAGATAGGTAGGTAGGTAGACAGATAGATACAGATAGGTAGGTAGGTAGATAGATAGATACAGATAGGTAGGTAGGTAGGTAGATAGATAGAGATAGGTAGGTAGGTAGATAGATAGATAGAGATAGGTTGGTAGGTAGATAGATAGATACAGATAGGTAGGTAGGTAGATAGATAGAAAGAGATAGGTAGGTAGCTAGATTGATAGATAGAGATAGGTAGGTAGGTAGGTAGATAGATAGATAGAGGTAGGTAGGTAGGTAGATTGATAGATAGAGATAGGTAGGTAGGTAGATAGATAGAGACAGATAGGTAGGTAGGTAGGTAGATAGATAGAGATAGGTAGGTAGGTAGACAGATAGATACAGATAGGTAGGTAGGTAGATAGATAGAAAGAGATAGGTAGGTAGGTAGATTGATAGATAGAGATAGGTAGGTAGGTAGGTAGATAGATAGATAGAGGTAGGTAGGTAGGTAGATTGATAGATAGAGATAGGTAGATAGGTAGATAGATAGAGACAGATAGGTAGGTAGGTAGGTAGATAGATAGAGATAGGTAGGTAGGTAGACAGATAGATACAGATAGGTAGGTAGGTAGATAGATAGATACAGATATGTAGGTAGGTAGGTAGATAGATAGAGATAGGTAGGTAGGTAGATAGATAGATAGAGATAGGTAGGTAGGTAGATTGATAGATAGAGATAGGTAGGTAGGTAGATTGATAGATACAGATAGGTAGGTAGGTAGGTAGATAGATAGAGATAGGTAGGTAGGTAGATTGATAGATACAGATAGGTAGGTAGGGAGATAGATAGATACAGATAGGTAGGTAGGTATATTGATAGATAGAGATAGGTAGGTAGGAAGGTAGATAGATAGATAGAGGTAGGTAGGTAGGTAGGTAGATTGATAGATAGAGATAGGTAGGTAGGTAGATAGATAGAGACAGATAGGTAGGTAGGTAGACTGATAGATAGAGATAGGTAGGTAGGTAGATAGATAGATAGAGATAGGTAGGTAGGTAGGTAGATAGATAGACATAGGTAGGTAGGTAGGTAGATAGATACAGATAGGTAGGTAGGTAGATCGATAGAGATAGGTAGGTAGGTAGATTGATAGATAGATAGGTAGGTAGGTAGACAGATAGATACAGATAGGAAGGTAGGTAGATAGATAGATAGAGATAGGTTGGTAGGTAGGTAGATAGATAGAGATAGGTAGGTAGGTAGATAGATAGATAGAGATAGGTAGGTAGGTAGATTGATAGATAGAGATAGGTAGGTAGGTAGATAGATAGAGACAGATAGGTAGGTAGGTAGGTAGATAGATAGAGATAGGTAGGTAGGTAGATTGATAGATACAGATATGTAGGTAGGTAGATAGATAGATACAGATAGGTAGGTAGGTAGATTGATTGATAGATAGAGATAGGCAGGTAGGTAGATAGATAGAAAGAGATAGGTAGGTAGGTAGGTAGATAGATAGAGATAGGTAGGTAGGTAGATAGATAGATAGAGATAGGTAGGTAGGTAGATAGATAGATAGAGATAGGTAGGTAGGTAAATTGATAGATACAGATAGGTAGGTAGGTAGATAGATAGATACAGATAGGTAGGTAGGTAGATAGATAGATAGAGATAGGTAGGAAGGTAGGTAGGTAGGTCGATAGAGATAGGTAGGTAAGTAGGTAGATATATACAGATAGGTAGGTAGGTAGATAGATAAATACAGATAGGTAGGTAGGTAGATAGATAGAGATAGATAGGTAGGTAGATTGATAGATAAAGATCGGTATGTAGGTAGATAGATAGATAGAGATAGGTAGGTAGGTAGATAGATAGATAGAGATAGGTAGGTAGGAAGATTGATAGATACAGATAGGTAGGTAGATAGATAGATAGATAAAGATAGGTAGGTAGGTAGATAGATAGATAGATAAAGATAGGTAGGTATGTAGGTAGATAGATAGAGATAGTTAGGTAGGTAGGTAGATAGATAGAGATAGATAGGTAGGTAGATAGATAGATAAAGATAGGTAGGTAGGTAGATAGATAGATAGACATAGGTAGGTAGGTAGGTAGGTAGGTAGGTAGGTAGGTAGATAGATACAGATAGGTAGCTAGGTATATAGATAGAGATAGGTAGGTAGGTAGATTGATAGATACAGATAGGTAGGTAGGTAGACAGATAGATACAGATAGGTAGGTAGGTAGATTGATAGATAGAGATAGGTAGGTAGGTAGATAGATAGAGACAGATAGGTAGGTAGGTAGGTAGGTAGGTAGATAGAGATAGGTAGGTAGGTAGATTGATAGGTACAGATAGGTAGGTAGGTAGATAGATTGATACAGATAGGTAGGTAGATAGATTGATAGAGATAGGTAGGTAGGTAGATTGATAGATAGAGATAGGTAGGTAGGTAGATAGATAGAGACAGATAGGTAGGTAGGTAGGTAGATAGATACAGATAGGTAGGTAGGTAGATTGATTGATAGATAGAGATAGGCAGGTAGGTAGATAGATAGAAAGAGATAGGTAGGTAGGTAGGTAGGTAGATAGATAGAGATAGGTAGGTAGGTAGATAGATAGATAGAGATAGGTAGGTAGGTAGATAGATAGATAGAGATAGGTAGGTAGGTAAATTGATAGATACAGATAGGTAGGTAGGTAGATAGATAGAAAGAGATAGGTAGGTAGGTAGATTGATAGATAGAGATAGGTAGGTAGGTAGATAGATAGATACAGATAGGTAGGTAGGTAGGTAGATAGAAAGAGATAGGTAGGTAGGTAGATTGATAGATAGAGATAGGTAGGTAGGTAGGTAGATAGATAGATAGAGATAGGTAGGTAGGTAGATTGATAGATAGAGATAGGTAGGTAGGTAGATAGATAGAGACAGATAGGTAGGTAGGTAGGTAGGTAGATAGATAGAGATAGGTAGGTAGGTAGACAGATAGATACAGATAGGTAGGTAGGTAGATTGATAGATACAGATAGGTAGGTAGGTAGGTAGATAGATAGAGATAGGTAGGTAGGTAGATAGATAGATAGAGATAGGTAGGTAGGTAGATAGATAGATACAGATAGGTAGGTAGGTAGATAGATAGAAAGAGATAGGTAGGTAGGTAGATTGATAGATAGAGATAGGTAGGTAGGTAGGTAGATAGATAGATAGAGGTAGGTAGGTAGGTAGATTGATAGATAGAGATAGGTAGGTAGGTAGATAGATAGAGACAGATAGGTAGGTAGGTAGGTAGATAGATAGAGATAGGTAGGTAGGTAGACAGATAGATACAGATAGGTAGGTAGGTAGATAGATAGAAAGAGATAGGTAGGTAGGTAGATTGATAGATAGAGATAGGTAGGTAGGTAGGTAGATAGATAGATAGAGGTAGGTAGGTAGGTAGATTGATAGATAGAGATAGGTAGGTAGGTAGATAGATAGAGACAGATAGGTAGGTAGGTAGGTAGATAGATAGAGATAGGTAGGTAGGTAGACAGATAGATACAGATAGGTAGGTAGGTAGATAGATAGATACAGATATGTAGGTAGGTAGGTAGATAGATAGAGATAGGTAGGTAGGTAGATAGATAGATAGAGATAGGTAGGTAGGTAGATTGATAGATAGAGATAGGTAGGTAGGTAGATTGATAGATACAGATAGGTAGGTAGGTAGGTAGATAGATAGAGATAGGTAGGTAGGTAGATTGATAGATACAGATAGGTAGGTAGGGAGATAGATAGATACAGATAGGTAGGTAGGTAGATAGATAGATACAGATAGGTAGGTAGGTAGGTAGATAGATAGAGATAGGTAGGTAGGTAGATAGATAGATAGAGATAGGTAGGTAGGTAGATTGATAGATAGAGATAGGTAGGTAGGTAGATAGATAGAGACAGATAGGTAGGTAGGTAGATAGATAGAGATAGGTAGGTAGGTAGATTGATAGATACAGATAGGTAGGTAGGGAGATAGATAGATACAGATAGGTAGGTAGGTAGATTGATAGATAGAGATAGGTAGGTAGGTAGATAGATAGATAGAGATAGGTAGGTAGGTAGGTAGATAGATAGACATGGGTAGGTAGGTAGGTAGATAGATACAGATAGGTAGGTAGGTAGATCGTTAGAGATAGGTAGGTAGGTAGATTGATAGATAGATAGGTAGGTAGGTAGACAGATAGATACAGATAGGAAGGTAGGTAGATAGATAGATAGAGGTAGGTAGGTAGGTAGATTGATAGATAGAGATAGGTAGGTAGGTAGATAGATAGAGACAGATAGGTAGGTAGGTAGATAGATAGAGATAGGTAGGTAGGTAGACAGATAGATACAGATAGGTAGGTAGGTAGATAGATAGATAGAGATAGGTAGGTAGGTAAATTGATAGATACAGATAGGTAGGTAGGTAGATAGATAGATACAGATAGGTAGGTAGGTAGATAGATAGATATAGATAGGTAGGTAGGTAGATAGATAAATACAGATAGGTAGGTAGGTAGATAGATAGATAGAGATAGATAGGTAGGTAGATTGATAGATAGAGATCGGTATGTAGGTAGATAGATAGATAGAGATAGGTAGGTAGGCAGATAGATAGAGATAGGTAGGTAGGTAAATTGATAGATACAGATAGGTAGGTAGGTAGGTAGGTAGATAGATAGAGATAGGTAGGTAGGTAGATTGATAGATACAGATAGGTAGGTAGGCAGATAGATAGAAAGAGATAGGTAGGTAGGTAGATTGATAGATAGAGATAGGTAGGTAGGTAGGTAGATAGATAGAGATAGGTAGGTAGGTAGATTGATAGATACAGATAGGTAGGTAGGTAGATAGATAGATACAGATAGGTAGGTAGGTAGATTGATTGATAGATAGAGATAGGCAGGTAGGTAGATAGATAGAGACAGATAGGTAGGTAGGTAGGTAGATAGATAGAGATAGGTAGGTAGGTAGATTGATAGATACAGATAGGTAGGTAGGTAGATAGATAGATACAGATAGGTAGGTAGGTAGATTGATTGATAGATAGAGATAGGCAGGTAGGTAGATAGATAGAAAGAGATAGGTAGGTAGGTAGATAGATAGATAGAGATAGGTAGGTAGGTAAATTGATAGATACAGATAGGTAGGTAGGTAGATAGATAGATACAGATAGGTAGGTAGGTAGATAGATAGATAGAGATAGGTAGGTAGGTAGGTAGGTAGGTCGATAGAGATAGGTAGGTAAGTAGGTAGATATATACAGATAGGTAGGTAGGTAGATAGATAAATACAGATAGGTAGGTAGGTAGATAGATAGAGATAGATAGGTAGGTAGATTGATAGATAGAGATCGGTATGTAGGTAGATAGATAGATAGAGATAGGTAGGTAGGTAGGTAGATAGATAGAGATAGGTAGGTAGGTAGATTGATAGATACAGATAGGTAGGTAGGTAGATAGATAGATACAGATAGGTAGGTAGGTAGATAGATAGATAGATAAAGATAGGTAGGTAGGTAGGTAGATAGATAGAGATAGTTAGGTAGGTAGGTAGATAGATAGAGATAGATAGGTAGGTAGATAGATAGATAAAGATAGGTAGGTAGGTAGATAGATAGATAGACATAGGTAGGTAGGTAGGTAGGTAGGTAGGTAGATAGATACAGATAGGTAGCTAGGTATATAGATAGAGATAGGTAGGTAGGTAGATTGATAGATACAGATAGGTAGGTAGGTAGACAGATAGATACAGATAGGTAGGTAGGTAGATAGGTAAATACAGATAGGTAGGTAGGTAGGTAGATAGATAGAGATAGGTAGGTAGGTAGATAGATAGATAGAGATAGGTAGGTAGGTAGATTGATAGATAGAGATAGGTAGGTAGGTAGATAGATAGAGACAGATAGGTAGGTAGGTAGGTAGGTAGGTAGATAGAGATAGGTAGGTAGGTAGATTGATAGATACAGATAGGTAGGTAGGTAGATAGATAGATACAGATAGGTAGGTAGGTAGATTGATAGATAGAGATAGGTAGGTAGGTAGGTAGATAGATAGAGGTAGGTAGGTAGGTAGGTAGATTGATAAATAGAGATAGGTAGGTAGGTAGATTGATAGATAGAGATAGGTAGTTAGGTAGATAGATAGATACAGATAGGTAGGTAGGTAGGTAGATAGATAGAGATAGGTAGGTAGGTAGATAGATAGATAGAGATAGGTAGGTAGGTAGATTGATAGATAGAGATAGGTAGGTAGGTAGATAGATAGATAGAGATAGGTAGGTAGGTAGATTGATAGATAGAGATAGGTAGGTAGGTAGATAGATAGAGACAGATAGGTAGGTAGGTAGGTAGATAGATAGAGATAGGTAGGTAGGTAGATTGATAGATACAGATAGGTAGGTAGGTAGATAGATAGATACAGATTGGTAGGTAGGTAGATTGATTGATAGATAGAGATAGGCAGGTAGGTAGATAGATAGAAAGAGATAGGTAGGTAGGTAGATAGATAGAGATAGGTAGGTAGGTAGATAGATAGATAGAGATAGGTAGGTAGGTAGATAGATAGATAGAGATAGGTAGGTAGGTAAATTGATAGATACAGATAGGTAGGTAGGTAGATAGATAGATACAGATAGGTAGGTAGGTAGATAGATAGATAGAGATAGGTAGGTAGGTAGGTAGGTAGGTCGATAGAGATAGGTAGGTATGTAGGTAGATATATACAGATAGGTAGGTAGGTAGATAGATAAATACAGATAGATAGGTAGGTAGATTGATAGATAGAGATCTGTATGTAGGTAGATAGATAGATAGAGATAGGTAGGTAGGCAGATAGATAGAGATAGGTAGGTAGGTAAATTGATAGATACAGATAGGTAGGTAGGTAGATAGATAGAGATAGGTAGGTAGGTAGATTGATAGATACAGATAGGTAGGTAGGTAGATAGATAGAAAGAGATAGGTAGGTAGGTAGATTGATAGATAGATATAGGTAGGTAGGTAGGTAGATAGATAGATAGAGGTAGGTAGGTAGGTAGATTGATAGATAGAGATAGGTAGGTAGGTAGATAGATAGAGACAGATAGGTAGGTAGGTAGGTAGATAGATAGAGATAGGTAGGTAGGTAGACAGATAGATACAGATAGGTAGGTAGGTAGATAGATAGATACAGATAGGTAGGTAGGTAGGTAGATAGATAGAGATAGGTAGGTAGGTAGATAGATAGATAGAGATAGGTAGGTAGGTAGATAGATAGATAGAGATAGGTAGGTAGGTAGATTGATAGATACAGATAGGTAGGTAGGTAGGTAGATAGATAGAGATAGGTAGGTAGGTAGATAGATAGATAGAGATAGGTAGGTAGGTAGATTGATAGATAGAGATAGGTAGGTAGGTAGATAGATAGATACAGATAGGTAGGTAGGTAGGTAGATAGATAGAGATAGTTAGGTAGGTAGGTAGATAGATAGAGATAGATAGGTAGGTAGACAGATAGATAAAGATAGGTAGGTAGGTAGATAGATAGATAGACATAGGTTGGTAGGTAGCTAGGTAGACAGATACAGATAGGTAGCTAGGTATATAGATAGAGATAGGTAGGTAGGTAGATTGATAGATACAGATAGGTAGGTAGGTAGACAGATAGATACAGATAGGTAGGTAGGTAGATAGATAGATAAAGATAGGTAGGTAGGTAGGTAGATAGATAGAGATAGGTAGGTAGGTAGATAGATAGATAGAGATAGGTAGGTAGGTAGATTGATAGATAGAGATAGGTAGGTAGGTAGATAGATAGAGACAGATAGGTAGGTAGGTAGGTAGGTAGATAGAGATAGGTAGGTAGGTAGATTGATAGATACAGATAGGTAGGTAGGTAGATAGATAGATACAGATAGGTAGGTAGGTAGGTAGATTGATAGATAGAGATAGGTAGGTAGGTAGGTAGATAGATAGATAGAGGTAGGTAGGTAGGTAGGTAGATTGATAGATAGAGATAGGTAGGTAGGCAGATAGATAGAGACAGATAGGTAGGTAGGTAGGTAGATAGATAGAGATAGGTAGGTAGGTAGATTGATAGATACAGATAGGTAGGTAGGGAGATAGATAGATACAGATAGGTAGGTAGGTAGATTGATAGATAGAGATAGGTAGGTAGGTAGATAGATAGATAGAGATAGGTAGGTAGGTAGGTAGATAGATAGAGATAGGTAGATAGGTAGATAGATAGATAGAGATAGGTAGGTAGGTAAATTGATAGATACAGATAGATAGGTAGGTAGATAGATAGATACAGATAGGTAGGTAGGTAGATAGATAGATAGAGATAGGTAGGTAGGTAGGTAGATAGATATAGGTAGGTAAGTAGGTAGATAGATACAGATAGGTAGGTAGGTAGATAGATAAATACAGATAGGTAGGTAGGTAGATAGATAGATAGAGATAGATAGGTAGGAAGATTGATAGATAGAGAGAGGTAGGTAGGCAGATAGATAGATAGAGATAGATAGGTAGGCAGATAGATAGATAGAGATAGGTAGGTAGGTAAATTGATAGATACAGATAGGTAGGTAGGTAGATTGATAGACACAGATAGGTAGGTAGGTAGGTAGATAGATAGAGATAGGTAGGTAGGTAGATTGATAGATACAGATAGGTAGGTAGGTAGGTAGATAGATAGATACAGATAGGTAGGTAGGTAGATTGATAGATACAGATAGGTAGGTAGGTAGATAGATAGATACAGATAGGTAGGTAGGTAAATAGATAGAGATAGGTAGGTAGGTAGATTGATAGATACAGATAGGTAGGTAGGTAGACAGATAGATACAGATAGGTAGGTAGGTAGATAGATAGATACAGATAGGTAGGTAGGTAGGTAGATAGATAGAGATAGGTAGGTAGGTAGATAGATAGATAGAGATAGGTAGGTAGGTAGATTGATAGATAGAGATAGGTAGGTAGGTAGATAGATAGAGAGAGATAGGTAGGTAGGTAGGTAGGTAGATAGAGATAGGTAGGTAGGTAGATTGATAGATACAGATAGGTAGGTAGGTAGATAGATAGATACAGATAGGTAGGTAGGTAGATTGATAGATAGAGATAGGTAGGTAGGTAGGTAGATAGATAGACAGAGGTAGGTAGGTAGGTAGATTGATAGATAGAGATAGGTAGGTAGGTAGATAGGTAGAGACAGATAGGTAGGTAGGTAGGTAGGTAGATAGAGATAGGTAGGTAGGTAGATTGATAGATACAGATAGGTAGGTAGGTAGATAGATAGATACAGATAGGTAGGTAGGTAGATTGATAGATAGAGATAGGTAGGTAGGTAGGTAGATAGATAGACAGAGGTAGGTAGGTAGGTAGATTGATAGATAGAGATAGGTAGGTAGGTAGATAGATAGAGACAGATAGGTAGGTAGCTAGGTAGATAGATAGAGATAGGTAGGTAGGTAGATTGATAGATACAGATAGGTAGGTCGGGAGATAGATAGATAGAGATAGGTAGGTAGGTAAATTGATAGATAGAGATAGGTAGGTAGGTAGATAGATAGAGACAGATAGGTAGGTAGCTAGGTAGATAGATACAGATAGGTAGGTAGGTAGATTGATAGATAGAGATAGGTAGGTAGGTAGATAGATAGATAGAGATAGGTAGGTAGGTAAATTGATAGATACAGATAGGTAGGTAGGTAGATAGATAGATACAGATAGGTAGGTAGGTAGATAGATAGATAGAGATAGGTAGGTAGGTAGGTAGATAGATATAGGTAGGTAAGTAGGTAGATAGATACAGATAGGTAGGTAGGTAGATAGATAAATACAGATAGGTAGGTAGGTAGATAGATAGATAGAGATAGATAGGTAGGTAGATTGATACATAGAGATAGGTAGGTAGGCAGATAGATAGAGATAGATAGGTAGGCAGATAGATAGATAGAGATAGGTAGGTAGGTAAATTAATAGATACAGATAGGTAGGTAGGTAGATTGATAGACACAGATAGGTAGGTAGGTAGATAGATAGATAGAGATAGGTAGGTAGGTAGATTGATAGATACAGATAGGTAGGTAGGTAGATAGATAGATACAGATAGGTAGGTAGGTAGATAGATAGATACAGATAGGTAGGTAGGTAGGTAGGTAGATAGAGATAGGTAGGTAGGTAGATAGATAGAGATAGGTAGGTAGGTAAATTAATAGATACAGATAGGTAGGTAGGTAGATTGATAGACACAGATAGGTAGGTAGGTAGATAGATAGATAGAGATAGGTAGGTAGGTAGATAGATAAATACAGATAGGTAGGTAGGTAGATAGATAGATAAAGATAGGTAGGTAGGTAGGTAGATAGATAGAGATAGTTAGGTAGGTAGGTAGATAGATAGAGATAGATAGGTAGGTAGATAGATAGATAAAGATAGGTAGGTAGGTAGATAGTTAGATAGACATAGGTAGGTAGGTAGATAGATACAGATAGGTAGGTAGGTAGATAGATAGAGATAGGTAGGTAGGTAGATTGATAGATAGATAGGTAGGTAGGTAGACAGATAGATACAGATAGGTAGGTAGGTAGATAGATAGATACAGATAGGTTGGTAGGTAGGTAGATAGATAGAGATAGGTAGGTAGGTAGATAGATAAATACATATAGGTAGGTAGGTAGATAGATAGATAGAAATAGATAGGTAGGTAGATTGATAGATATCGATAGGTAGGTAGGTAGATAGATAGATAGAGATAGGTAGGTAGGCAGATAGATAGATACAGATAGGTAGGTAGGTAAATTGATAGATACAGATAGGTAGGTAGGTAGATAGATAGATAGAGATAGGTAGGTAGGTAGATAGATAGATAGAGATAGGTAGGTAGGTAGATTGATGGATACAGATAGGTAGGTAGGTAGATAGATAGATACAGATAGGTAGGTAGGTAGATTGATAGATACAGATAGGTAGGTAGGTAGGTAGATATATAGAGATAGGTAGGTAGGTAGATTGATAGATACAGATAGGTAGGTAGGGAGATAGATAGATACAGATAGGTAGGTAGGTAGATTGATAGATAGAGATAGGTAGGTAGGTAGATTGATAGATAGAGATAGGTAGGTAGGTAGATTGATAGATAGAGATAGGTAGGTAGGTAGGTAGGTAGATAGAGATAGGTAGGTAGGTAAGTAGATAGAGATAGTTAGGTAGGTAGGTAGATAGATAGAGATAGATAGGTAGGTTGATAGATAGATAAAGATAGGTAGGTACTTAGATAGATAGATAGACATAGGTAGGTAGGTAGGTAGGTAGATAGATACAGATAGGTAGGTAGGTATATAGATAGAGATAGGTAGGTAGGTAGATTGATAGATACAGATAGGTAGGTAGGTAGATTGATAGATACAGATAGGTAGGTAGGTAGACAGATAGATACAGATAGGTAGGTAGGTATATAGATAGATACAGATAGGTAGATAGGTACGTAGATAGATAGAGATAGGTAGGTAGGTAGATAGATAGATAGAGATAGGTAGGTAGGTAGATTGATAGATAGAGATAGGTAGGTAGGTAGATAGATAGAGACAGATAGGTAGGTAGGTAGGTAGGTAGGTAGGTAGATAGAGATAGGTAGGTAGGTAGATTGATAGATACAGATAGGTAGGTAGGTATATAGATAGAGATAGGTAGGTAGGTAGATTGATAGATACAGATAGGTAGGTAGGTAGATTGAAAGATACAGATTGGTAGGTAGGTAGACAGATAGATACAGATAGGTAGGTAGGTATATAGATAGATACAGATAGGTAGGTAGGTAGGTAGATAGATAGAGATAGGTAGGTAGGTAGATAGATAGATAGAGATAGGTAGGTAGGTAGATTGATAGATAGAGATAGGTAGGTAGGTAGATAGATAGAGACAGATAGGTAGGTAGGTAGGTAGGTAGGTAGGTAGATAGAGATAGGTAGGTAGGTAGATTGATAGATACAGATAGGTAGGTAGGTAGATTGATAGATAGAGATAGGTAGGTAGGAAGGTAGATAGATAGATAGAGGTAGGTAGGAGGTAGGTAGATTGATAGATAGAGATAGGTAGGTAGGTAGATAGATAGAGACAGATAGGTAGGTAGGTAGGTAGATTGATAGATACAGATAGGTAGGTAGGGAGATAGATAGATACAGATAGGTAGGTAGGTAGACTGATAGATAGAGATAGGTAGGTAGGTAGATTGATAGATACAGATAGGTAGGTAGGTAGATAGATAGATACAGATAGGTAGGTAGGTAGATAGATAGATAGATAAAGATAGGTAGGTAGGTAGGTAGGTAGATAGAGATAGTTAGGTAGGTAGGTAGATAGATAGAGATAGATAGGTAGGTAGATAGATAGATAAAGATAGGTAGGTAGGTAGATAGATAGATAGACATAGGTAGGTAGGTAGGTAGGTAGGTAGGTAGATAGATACAGATAGGTAGCTAGGTATATTGATAGAGATAGGTAGGTAGGTAGATTGATAGATACAGATAGGTAGGTAGGTAGACAGATAGATACAGATAGGTAGGTAGGTAGATAGATAGATACAGATAGGTAGGTAGGTAGGTAGATAGATAGAGATAGGTAGGTAGGTAGATAGATAGATAGAGATAGGTAGGTAGGTAGATTGATAGATAGAGATAGGTATTTAGGTAGATAGATAGAGACAGATAGGTAGGTAGGTAGGTAGGTAGGTAGGTAGATTGATAGATACAGATATGTAGGTAGGTAGATAGATAGATACAGATAGGTAGGTAGGTAGATTGATAGATAGAGATAGGTAGGTAGGTAGATTGATAGATAGAGATAGGTAGGTAGGTAGATAGATAGAGACAGATAGGTAGGTAGGTAGGTAGATAGATAGAGATAGGTAGGTAGGTAGATTGATAGATACAGATAGGTAGGTAGGTAGATTGATAGATACAGATAGGTAGGTAGGTAGATAGATAGATACAGATAGGTAGGTAGGTAGATAGATAGATTGAGATAGGTAGGTAGGTAGGTAGATAGATATAGGTAGGTAAGTAGGTAGATAGATACAGATAGGTAGGTAGGTAGATAGATAAATACAGATAGGTAGGTAGGTAGATAGATAGATAGAGATAGATAGGTAGGTAGAGAGATAGAGATAGATAGGTAGGTAGATAGATTGATAGACAGAGATAGGTAGGTAGGTAGATAGATAGATAGAGATAGGTAGGTAGGTAGATTGATAGATACAGATAGGTAGGTAGGTAGATAGATAGATAGAGATAGGTAGGTAGGTAGATTGATAGATACAGATAGGTAGGTAGGTAGATAGATAGATACAGATAGGTAGTTAGGTAGATTGATAGATACAGATAGGTAGGTAGGTAGGTAGATAGATAGAGATAGGTAGGTAGGTAGATTGATAGATACAGATAGGTAGGTAGGTAGATAGATAGATACAGATAGGTAGGTAGGTAGATTGATAGATACAGATAGGTAGGTAGGTAGATAGATAGATACAGATAGGTAGATAGATAGATAGATAGATAGATAGATAGATAGATAGATAGATAGATAGATAAAGATAGTTAGGTAGGTAGGTGAATAGATAGATAGAGATAGTTAGGTAGGTAGGTAGAGAGATAGAGATAGATAGGTAGGTAGATAGATAGATAAAGATAGGTAGGTAGGTAGATAGATAGATAGACATAGGTAGGTAGGTAGGTAGATAGATACAGATAGGTAGGTAGGTATATAGATAGAGATAGGTAGGTAGGTAGACAGATAGATACAGATAGGTAGGTAGGTAGATAGATAGATACAGATAGGTAGGTAGGTAGGTAGATAGATAGAGATAGGTAGGTAGGTAGATAGATAGATAGAGATAGGTAGGTAGGTAGATTGATAGATAGAGATAGGTAGGTAGGTAGATAGATAGAGAGAGATAGGTAGGTAGGTAGGTAGGTAGGTAGATAGAGATAGGTAGGTAGGTAGATTGATAGATACAGATAGGTAGGTAGGTAGATAGATAGATACAGATAGGTAGGTAGGTAGATTGATAGATAGAGATAGGTAGGTAGGTAGGTAGATAGACAGAGGTAGGTAGGTAGGTAGATTGATAGATAGAGATAGGTAGGTAGGTAGATAGATAGAGACAGATAGGTAGGTAGGTAGATAGATAGAGATAGGTAGGTAGGTAGATTGATAGATACAGATAGGTAGGTAGGGAGATAGATAGATACAGATAGGTAGGTAGGTAGATTGATAGATAGAGATAGGTAGGTAGGTAGATAGATAGATAGAGATAGGTAGGTAGGTAGGTAGATAGATAGAGAAAGGTAGGTAGGTAGATAGATAGATAGAGATAGGTAGGTAGGTAGATAGATAGATAGAGATAGGTAGGTAGGTAAATTGATAGATACAGATAGGTAGGTAGGTAGATAGATAGATACAGATAGGTAGGTAGGTAGATAGATAGATAGATAGAGATAGATAGGTAGGTAGGTAGATAGATATAGGTAGGTAAGTAGGTAGATAGATACAGATAGGTAGGTAGGTAGATAGATAAATACAGATAGGTAGGTAGGTAGATTGATATATAGAGATAGATAGGTAGGTAGATTGATAGATACAGATAGGTAGGTAGGTAGGTAGGTAGATAGAGATAGGTAAGTAGGTAGATTGATAGATAGAGATAGGTAGGTAGGTAGATTGATAGATAGAGATAGGTAGGTAGGTAGATAGATAGAGACAGATAGGTAGGTAGGTAGGTAGGTAGGTAGATAGAGATAGGTAGGTAGGTAGATTGATACAGATAGGTAGGTAGGTAGATAGATAGATACAGATAGGTAGGTAGGTAGATTGATAGATAGAGATAGGTAGGTAGGTAGATTGATAGATAGAGATAGGTAGGTAGGTAGATTGATAGATAGAGATAGGTAGGTAGGTAGATAGATAGAGACAGATAGGTAGGTAGGTAGGTAGGTAGATAGAGATAGGTAGGTAGGTAGGTAGATAGATAGAGATAGTTAGGTAGGTAGGTAGATAGATAGAGATAGATATGTAGGTTGATAGATAGATAAAGATAGGTAGGTAGGTAGATAGATAGATAGACATAGGTAGGTAGGTAGGTAGGTAGATAGATACAGATAGGTAGGTAGGTATATAGATAGAGATAGGTAGGTAGGTAGATTGATAGATACAGATAGGTAGGTAGGTAGGTAGATAGATAGAGATAGGTAGGTAGGTAGATAGATATATAGAGATAGGTAGGTAGGTAGATTGATAGATACAGATAGGTAGGTAGGTAGATAGATAGATAGATAGATAGATAGATAGATAGATAGATAAAGATAGGTAGGTAGGTAGGTAGATAGATAGAGATAGTTAGGTAGGTAGGTAGATAGATAGATAGAGATAGATAGGTAGGTTGATAGATAGATAAAGATAGGTAGGTAGGTAGATAGATAGATAGACATAGGTAGGTAGGTAGGTAGGTAGATAGATACAGATAGGTAGGTAGGTATATAGATAGAGATAGGTAGGTAGGTAGATTGATAGATACAGATAGGTAGGTAGGTAGATTGATAGATACAGATAGGTAGGTAGGTAGACAGATAGATACAGATAGGTAGGTAGGTATATAGATAGATACAGATAGGTAGGTAGGTAGGTAGATAGATAGAGATAGGTAGGTAGGTAGATAGATAGATAGAGATAGGTGGGTAGGTAGATTGATAGATAGAGATAGGTAGGTAGGTAGATAGATAGAGACAGATAGGTAGGTAGGTAGGTAGGTAGGTAGATAGAGATAGGTAGGTAGGTAGATTGATAGATACAGATAGGTAGGTAGGTAGATAGATAGATACAGATAGGTAGGTAGGTAGATTGATAGATAGAGATAGGTAGGTAGGAAGGTAGATAGATAGATAGAGGTAGGTAGGTAGGTAGGTAGATTGATAGATAGAGATAGGTAGGTAGGTAGATAGATAGAGACAGATAGGTAGGTAGGTAGATAGATAGAGATAGGTAGGTAGGTAGATTGATAGATACAGATAGGTAGGTAGGGAGATAGATAGATACAGATAGGTAGGTAGGTAGACTGATAGATAGAGATAGGTAGGTAGGTAGATAGATAGATAGAGATAGGTAGGTAGGTAGGTAGATAGATAGACATAGGTAGGTAGGTAGGTAGATAGATACAGATAGGTAGGTAGGTAGATCGATAGAGATAGGTAGGTAGGTAGATTGATAGATAGATAGGTAGGTAGGTAGACAGATAGATACAGATAGGAAGGTAGGTAGGTAGATAGATAGAGATAGGTAGGTAGGTAGATAGATAGATAGAGATAGGTGGGTAGGTAGATTGATAGATAGAGATAGGTAGGTAGGTAGATAGATAGAGACAGATAGGTAGGTAGGGAGATAGATAGATACAGATAGGTAGGTAGGTAGACTGATAGATAGAGATAGGTAGGTAGGTAGATAGATAGATACAGATAGGTTGGTAGGTAGGTAGATAGATAGAGATAGGTAGGTAGGTAGATAGATAGAGACAGATAGGTAGGTAGGTAGGTAGATAGATAGAGATAGGTAGGTAGGTAGATTGATAGATACAGATATGTAGGTAGGTAGATAGATAGATACAGATAGGTAGGTAGGTAGATTGATTGATAGATAGAGATAGGCAGGTAGGTAGATAGATAGAAAGAGATAGGTAGGTAGGTAGGTAGATAGATAGAGATAGGTAGGTAGGTAGATAGATAGATAGATAGAGATAGGTAGGTAGGTAGATAGATAGATAGATAGAGATAGGTAGGTAGGTAGATAGATAGATAGAGATAGGTAGGTAGGTAAATTGATAGATACAGATAGGTAGGTAGGTAGATAGATAGATACAGATAGGTAGGTAGGTAGATAGATAGATAGAGATAGGTAGATAGGTAGGTAGGTAGGTCGATAGAGATAGGTAGGTAAGTAGGTAGATATATACAGATAGGTAGGTAGGTAGACAGATAAATACAGATAGGTAGGTAGGTAGATAGATAGAGATAGATAGGTAGGTAGATTGATAGATAAAGATCGGTATGTAGGTAGATAGATAGATAGAGATAGGTAGGTAGGTAGATAGATAGAAAGAGATAGGTAGGTAGGTAGATTGATAGATACAGATAGGTAGGTAGGTAGATAGAAAGATACAGATAGGTAGGTAGGTAGATAGATAGATAGATAGATAAAGATAGGTAGGTAGGTAGGTAGATAGATAGAGATAGTTAGGTAGGTAGGTAGATAGATAGAGATAGATAGGTAGGTAGATAGATAGATAAAGATAGGTAGGTAGGTAGATAGATAGATAGACATAGGTAGGTAGGTAGGTAGGTAGGTAGGTAGATAGATACAAATAGGTAGCTAGGTATATAGATAGAGATAGGTAGGTAGGTAGATTGATAGATACAGATAGGTAGGTAGGTAGACAGATAGATACAGATAGGTAGGTAGGTAGATAGATAGATACAGATAGGTAGGTAGGTAGGTAGATAGATAGAGATAGGTAGGTAGGTAGGTAGATAGATAGAGATAGGTAGGTAGGTAGATTGATAGATAGAGATAGGTAGGTAGGTAGATAGATAGAGACAGATAGGTAGGTAGGTAGGTAGGTAGATAGAGATAGGTAGGTAGGTAGATTGATACAGATAGGTAGGTAGGTAGATAGATAGATACAGATAGGTAGGTAGGTAGATTGATAGATAGAGATAGGTAGGTAGGTAGATTGATAGATAGAGATAGGTAGGTAGGTAGATTGATAGATATAGGTAGGTAGGTAGATAGATAGAGACAGATAGGTAGGTAGGTAGGTAGGTAGACAGATAGAGATAGTTAGGTAGGTAGGTAGATAGATAGAGATAGATATGTAGGTTGATAGATAGATAAAGATAGGTAGGTAGGTAGATAGATAGATAGACATAGGTAGGTAGGTAGGTAGGTAGATAGATACAGATAGGTAGGTAGGTAGATTGATAGATACAGATAGGTAGGTAGGTAGATTGATAGATACAGATAGGTAGGTAGGTAGATTGATAGATACAGATAGGTAGGTAGGTAGACAGATAGATACAGATAGGTAGGTAGGTATATAGAGAGATACAGATAGGTAGGTAGGTAGGTAGGTAGATAGATAGAGATAGGTAGGTAGGTAGATAGATAGATAGAGATAGGTAGGTAGGTAGATTGATAGATAGAGATAGGTAGGTAGGTAGATAGATAGAGACAGATAGGTAGGTAGGTAGGTAGGTAGATAGAGATAGGTAGGTAGGTAGATTGATAGATACAGATAGGTAGGTAGGTATATAGATAGAGATAGGTAGGTAGGTAGATTGATAGATACAGATAGGTAGGTAGGTAGATTGATAGATACAGATAGGTAGGTAGGTAGACAGATAGATACAGATAGGTAGGTAGGTATATAGATAGATACAGATAGGTAGGTAGGTAGGTAGATAGATAGAGATAGGTAGGTAGGTAGATAGATAGATAGAGATAGGTAGGTAGGTAGATTGATAGATAGAGATAGGTAGGTAGGTAGATAGATAGAGACAGATAGGTAGGTAGGTAGGTAGGTAGATAGAGATAGGTAGGTAGGTAGATTGATAGATACAGATAGGTAGGTAGGTAGATAGATAGATACAGATAGGTAGGTAGGTAGATTGATAGATAGAGATAGGTAGGTAGGAAGGTAGATAGATAGATAGAGGTAGGTAGGTAGGTAGGTAGATTGATAGATAGAGATAGGTAGGTAGGTAGATAGATAGAGACAGATAGGTAGGTAGGTAGATAGATAGAGATAGGTAGGTAGGTAGATTGATAGATACAGATAGGTAGGTAGGGAGATAGATAGATACAGATAGGTAGGTAGGTAGACTGATAGATAGAGATAGGTAGGTAGGTAGATAGATAGATAGAGATAGGTAGGTAGGTAGGTAGATAGATAGACATAGGTAGGTAGGTAGGTAGATAGATACAGATAGGTAGGTAGATAGATCGATAGAGATAGGTAGGTAGGTAGATTGATAGATAGATAGGTAGGTAGGTAGACAGATAGATACAGATAGGAAGGTAGGTAGATAGATAGATACAGATAGGTTGGTAGGTAGGTAGATAGATAGAGATAGGTAGGTAGGTAGATAGATAGATAGAGATAGGTAGGTAGGTAGATTGATAGATAGAGATAGGTAGGTAGGTAGATAGATAGAGACAGATAGGTAGGTAGGTAGATAGATAGATACAGATAGGTAGGTAGGTAGATTGATTGATAGATAGAGATAGGCAGGTAGGTAGATAGATAGAAAGAGATAGGTAGGTAGGTAGGTAGATAGATAGAGATAGGTAGGTAGGTAGATAGATAGATAGAGATAGGTAGGTAGGTAGATAGATAGATAGAGATAGGTAGGTAGGTAGATAGATAGATAGATAGAGATAGGTAGGTAGGTAGATAGATAGATAGATAGAGATAGGTAGGTAGGTAGATAGATAGATAGAGATAGGTAGGTAGGTAAATTGATAGATACAGATAGGTAGGTAGGTAGATAGATAGATACAGATAGGTAGGTAGGTAGATAGATAGATAGAGATAGGTAGGTAGGTAGATAGATAGATAGAGATAGGTGGGTAGGTAGATTGATAGATAGAGATAGGTAGGTAGGTAGATAGATAGAGACAGATAGGTAGGTAGGTAGGTAGGTAGGTAGATAGAGATAGGTAGGTAGGTAGATTGATAGATACAGATAGGTAGGTAGGTAGATAGATAGATACAGATAGGTAGGTAGGTAGATTGATAGATAGAGATAGGTAGGTAGGAAGGTAGATAGATAGATAGAGGTAGGTAGGTAGGTAGGTAGATTGATAGATAGAGATAGGTAGGTAGGTAGATAGATAGAGACAGATAGGTAGGTAGGTAGATAGATAGAGATAGGTAGGTAGGTATATTGATAGATACAGATAGGTAGGTAGGGAGATAGATAGATACAGATAGGTAGGTAGGTAGACTGATAGATAGAGATAGGTAGGTAGGTAGATAGATAGATAGAGATAGGTAGGTAGGTAGGTAGATAGATAGACATAGGTAGGTAGGTAGGTAGATAGATACAGATAGGTAGGTAGGTAGATCGATAGAGATAGGTAGGTAGGTAGATTGATAGATAGATAGGTAGGTAGGTAGACAGATAGATACAGATAGGAAGGTAGGTAGGTAGATAGATAGAGATAGGTAGGTAGGTAGATAGATAGATAGAGATAGGTGGGTAGGTAGATTGATAGATAGAGATAGGTAGGTAGGTAGATAGATAGAGACAGATAGGTAGGTAGGGAGATAGATAGATACAGATAGGTAGGTAGGTAGACTGATAGATAGAGATAGGTAGGTAGGTAGATAGATAGATACAGATAGGTTGGTAGGTAGGTAGATAGATAGAGATAGGTAGGTAGGTAGATAGATAGAGACAGATAGGTAGGTAGGTAGGTAGATAGATAGAGATAGGTAGGTAGGTAGATTGATAGATACAGATATGTAGGTAGGTAGATAGATAGATACAGATAGGTAGGTAGGTAGATTGATTGATAGATAGAGATAGGCAGGTAGGTAGATAGATAGAAAGAGATAGGTAGGTAGGTAGGTAGATAGATAGAGATAGGTAGGTAGGTAGATAGATAGATAGATAGAGATAGGTAGGTAGGTAGATAGATAGATAGATAGAGATAGGTAGGTAGGTAGATAGATAGATAGAGATAGGTAGGTAGGTAAATTGATAGATACAGATAGGTAGGTAGGTAGATAGATAGATACAGATAGGTAGGTAGGTAGATAGATAGATAGAGATAGGTAGATAGGTAGGTAGGTAGGTCGATAGAGATAGGTAGGTAAGTAGGTAGATATATACAGATAGGTAGGTAGGTAGACAGATAAATACAGATAGGTAGGTAGGTAGATAGATAGAGATAGATAGGTAGGTAGATTGATAGATAAAGATCGGTATGTAGGTAGATAGATAGATAGAGATAGGTAGGTAGGTAGATAGATAGATAGAGATAGGTAGGTAGGTAGATTGATAGATACAGATAGGTAGGTAGGTAGATAGATAGATACAGATAGGTAGGTAGGTAGATAGATAGATAGATAGATAGATAAAGATAGGTAGGTAGGTAGGTAGATAGATAGAGATAGTTAGGTAGGTAGGTAGATAGATAGAGATAGATAGGTAGGTAGATAGATAGATAAAGATAGGTAGGTAGGTAGATAGATAGATAGACATAGGTAGGTAGGTAGGTAGGTAGGTAGGTAGATAGATACAAATAGGTAGCTAGGTATATAGATAGAGATAGGTAGGTAGGTAGATTAATAGATACAGATAGGTAGGTAGGTAGACAGATAGATACAGATAGGTAGGTAGGTAGATAGATAGATACAGATAGGTAGGTAGGTAGGTAGATAGATAGAGATAGGTAGGTAGGTAGGTAGATAGATAGAGATAGGTAGGTAGGTAGATTGATAGATAGAGATAGGTTGGTAGGTAGATAGATAGAGACAGATAGGTAGGTAGGTAGGTAGGTAGATAGAGATAGGTAGGTAGGTAGATTGATACAGATAGGTAGGTAGGTAGATAGATAGATACAGATAGGTAGGTAGGTAGATTGATAGATAGAGATAGGTAGGTAGGTAGATTGATAGATAGAGATAGGTAGGTAGGTAGATTGATAGATATAGGTAGGTAGGTAGATAGATAGAGACAGATAGGTAGGTAGGTAGGTAGGTAGACAGATAGAGATAGTTAGGTAGGTAGGTAGATAGATAGAGATAGATATGTAGGTTGATAGATAGATAAAGATAGGTAGGTAGGTAGATAGATAGATAGACATAGGTAGGTAGGTAGGTAGGTAGATAGATACAGATAGGTAGGTAGGTAGATTGATAGATACAGATAGGTAGGTAGGTAGATTGATAGATACAGATAGGTAGGTAGGTAGATTGATAGATACAGATAGGTAGGTAGGTAGACAGATAGATACAGATAGGTAGGTAGGTATATAGAGAGATACAGATAGGTAGGTAGGTAGGTAGGTAGATAGATAGAGATAGGTAGGTAGGTAGATAGATAGATAGAGATAGGTAGGTAGGTAGATTGATAGATAGAGATAGGTAGGTAGGTAGATAGATAGAGACAGATAGGTAGGTAGGTAGGTAGGTAGATAGAGATAGGTAGGTAGGTAGATTGATAGATACAGATAGGTAGGTAGGTATATAGATAGAGATAGGTAGGTAGGTAGATTGATAGATACAGATAGGTAGGTAGGTAGATTGATAGATACAGATAGGTAGGTAGGTAGACAGATAGATACAGATAGGTAGGTAGGTATATAGATAGATACAGATAGGTAGGTAGGTAGGTAGATAGATAGAGATAGGTAGGTAGGTAGATAGATAGATAGAGATAGGTAGGTAGGTAGATTGATAGATAGAGATAGGTAGGTAGGTAGATAGATAGAGACAGATAGGTAGGTAGGTAGGTAGATAGAGATAGGTAGGTAGGTAGATTGATAGATACAGATAGGTAGGTAGGTAGATAGATAGATACAGATAGGTAGGTAGGTAGATTGATAGATAGAGATAGGTAGGTAGGAAGGTAGATAGATAGATAGAGGTAGGTAGGTAGGTAGGTAGATTGATAGATAGAGATAGGTAGGTAGGTAGATAGATAGAGACAGATAGGTAGGTAGGTAGATAGATAGAGATAGGTAGGTAGGTAGATTGATAGATACAGATAGGTAGGTAGGGAGATAGATAGATACAGATAGGTAGGTAGGTAGACTGATAGATAGAGATAGGTAGGTAGGTAGATAGATAGATAGAGATAGGTAGGTAGGTAGGTAGATAGATAGACATAGGTAGGTAGGTAGGTAGATAGATACAGATAGGTAGGTAGATAGATCGATAGAGATAGGTAGGTAGGTAGATTGATAGATAGATAGGTAGGTAGGTAGACAGATAGATACAGATAGGAAGGTAGGTAGATAGATAGATACAGATAGGTTGGTAGGTAGGTAGATAGATAGAGATAGGTAGGTAGGTAGATAGATAGATAGAGATAGGTAGGTAGGTAGATTGATAGATAGAGATAGGTAGGTAGGTAGATAGATAGAGACAGATAGGTAGGTAGGTAGATAGATAGATACAGATAGGTAGGTAGGTAGATTGATTGATAGATAGAGATAGGCAGGTAGGTAGATAGATAGAAAGAGATAGGTAGGTAGGTAGGTAGATAGATAGAGATAGGTAGGTAGGTAGATAGATAGATAGAGATAGGTAGGTAGGTAGATAGATAGATAGAGATAGGTAGGTAGGTAGATAGATAGATAGATAGAGATAGGTAGGTAGGTAGATAGATAGATAGATAGAGATAGGTAGGTAGGTAGATAGATAGATAGAGATAGGTAGGTAGGTAAATTGATAGATACAGATAGGTAGGTAGGTAGATAGATAGATACAGATAGGTAGGTAGGTAGATAGATAGATAGAGATAGGTAGATAGGTAGGTAGGTAGGTCGATAGAGATAGGTAGGTAAGTAGGTAGATATATACAGATAGGTAGGTAGGTAGACAGATAAATACAGATAGGTAGGTAGGTAGATAGATATAGATAGATAGGTAGGTAGATTGATAGATAAAGATCGGTATGTAGGTAGATAGATAGATAGAGATAGGTAGGTAGGTAGATAGATAGATAGAGATAGGTAGGTAGGTAGATTGATAGATACAGATAGGTAGGTAGGTAGATAGATAGATACAGATAGGTAGGTAGGTAGATAGATAGATAGATAGATAAAGATAGGTAGGTAGGTAGGTAGATAGATAGAGATAGTTAGGTAGGTAGGTAGATAGATAGAGATAGATAGGTAGGTAGATAGATAGATAAAGATAGGTAGGTAGGTAGATAGATAGATAGACATAGGTAGGTAGGTAGGTAGGTAGGTAGGTAGGTAGATAGATACAAATAGGTAGCTAGGTATATAGATAGAGATAGGTAGGTAGGTAGATTGATAGATACAGAGAGGTAGGTAGGTAGACAGATAGATACAGATAGGTAGGTAGGTAGATAGATAGATACAGATAGGTAGGTAGGTAGGTAGATAGATAGAGATAGGTAGGTAGGTAGGTAGATAGATAGAGATAGGTAGGTAGGTAGATTGATAGATAGAGATAGGTAGGTAGGTAGATAGATAGAGACAGATAGGTAGGTAGGTAGGTAGGTAGATAGAGATAGGTAGGTAGGTAGATTGATACAGATAGGTAGGTAGGTAGATAGATAGATACAGATAGGTAGGTAGGTAGATTGATAGATAGAGATAGGTAGGTAGGTAGATTGATAGATAGAGATAGGTAGGTAGGTAGATTGATAGATATAGGTAGGTAGGTAGATAGATAGAGACAGATAGGTAGGTAGGTAGGTAGGTAGACAGATAGAGATAGTTAGGTAGGTAGGTAGATAGATAGAGATAGATATGTAGGTTGATAGATAGATAAAGATAGGTAGGTAGGTAGATAGATAGATAGACATAGGTAGGTAGGTAGGTAGATAGATACAGATAGGTAGGTAGGTAGATTGATAGATACAGATAGGTAGGTAGGTAGATTGATAGATACAGATAGGTAGGTAGGTAGACAGATAGATACAGATAGGTAGGTAGGTATATAGAGAGATACAGATAGGTAGGTAGGTAGGTAGGTAGATAGATAGAGATAGGTAGGTAGGTAGATAGATAGATAGAGATAGGTAGGTAGGTAGATTGATAGATAGAGATAGGTAGGTAGGTAGATAGATAGAGACAGATAGGTAGGTAGGTAGGTAGGTAGATAGAGATAGGTAGGTAGGTAGATTGATAGATACAGATAGGTAGGTAGGTATATAGATAGAGATAGGTAGGTAGGTAGATTGATAGATACAGATAGGTAGGTAGGTAGATTGATAGATACAGATAGGTAGGTAGGTAGACAGATAGATACAGATAGGTAGGTAGGTATATAGATAGATACAGATAGGTAGGTAGGTAGGTAGATAGATAGAGATAGGTAGGTAGGTAGATAGATAGATAGAGATAGGTAGGTAGGTAGATTGATAGATAGAGATAGGTAGGTAGGTAGATAGATAGAGACAGATAGGTAGGTAGGTAGGTAGGTAGATAGAGATAGGTAGGTAGGTAGATTGATAGATACAGATAGGTAGGTAGGTAGATAGATAGATACAGATAGGTAGGTAGGTAGATTGATAGATAGAGATAGGTAGGTAGGAAGGTAGATAGATAGATAGAGGTAGGTAGGTAGGTAGGTAGATTGATAGATAGAGATAGGTAGGTAGGTAGATAGATAGAGACAGATAGGTAGGTAGGTAGATAGATAGAGATAGGTAGGTAGGTAGATTGATAGATACAGATAGGTAGGTAGGGAGATAGGTAGATACAGATAGGTAGGTAGGTAGACTGATAGATAGAGATAGGTAGGTAGGTAGATAGATAGATAGAGATAGGTAGGTAGGTAGGTAGATAGATAGACATAGGTAGGTAGGTAGGTAGATAGATACAGATAGGTAGGTAGGTAGATCGATAGAGATAGGTAGGTAGGTAGATTGATAGATAGATAGGTAGGTAGGTAGACAGATAGATACAGATAGGAAGGTAGGTAGATAGATAGATACAGATAGGTTGGTAGGTAGGTAGATAGATAGAGATAGGTAGGTAGGTAGATAGATAGATAGAGATAGGTAGGTAGGTAGATTGATAGATAGAGATAGGTAGGTAGGTAGATAGATAGAGACAGATAGGTAGGTAGGTAGATAGATAGATACAGATAGGTAGGTAGGTAGATTGATTGATAGATAGAGATAGGCAGGTAGGTAGATAGATAGAAAGAGATAGGTAGGTAGGTAGGTAGATAGATAGAGATAGGTAGGTAGGTAGATAGATAGATAGAGATAGGTAGGTAGGTAGATAGATAGATAGAGATAGGTAGGTAGGTAAATTGATAGATACAGATAGGTAGGTAGGTAGATAGATAGATACAGATAGGTAGGTAGGTAGATAGATAGAGATAGATAGGTAGGTAGATAGATAGATAAAGATAGGTAGGTAGGTAGATAGATAGATAGACATAGGTAGGTAGGTAGGTAGATAGATACAGATAGGTTGCTAGGTATATAGATAGAGATAGGTAGGTAGGTAGATTGATAGATACAGATAGGTAGGTAGGTAGACAGATAGATACAGATAGGTAGGTAGGTAGATAGATAGATACAGATAGGTAGGTAGGTAGGTAGATAGATAGATAGACATAGGTAGGTAGGTAGGTAGGTAGGTAGGTAGGTAGATACAGATAGGTAGCTAGGTATATAGATAGAGATAGGTAGGTAGGTAGATTGATAGATACAGATAGGTATGTAGGTAGACAGATAGATACAGATAGGTAGGTAGGTAGATAGATAGATACAGATAGGTAGGTATGTAGGTAGATAGATAGAGATAGGTAGGTAGGTAGATAGATAGATAGAGATAGGTAGGTAGGTAGATTGATAGATAGAGATAGGTAGGTAGGTCGATAGATAGAGACAGATAGGTAGGTAGGTAGGTCGGTAGGTAGATAGAGATAGGTAGGTAGGTAGATTGATAGATACAGATAGGTAGGTAGGTAGATTGATAGATAGAGATAGGTAGGTAGGTAGATTGATAGATAGAGATAGGTAGGTAGGTAGATTGATAGATAGAGATAGGTAGGTAGGTAGATAGATTGAGACAGATAGGGAGGTAGGTAGGTAGGTAGGTAGATAGAGATAGGTAGGTAGGTAGGTAGATAGATAGAGATAGTTAGGTAGGTAGGTAGATAGATAGAGATAGATAGGTAGGTTGATAGATAGATAAAGATAGGTAGGTAGGTAGGTAGATAGATAGATAGACATAGGTAGGTAGGTAGGTAGGTAGATAGATACAGATAGGTAGGTAGGTATATAGATAGAGATAGGTAGGTAGGTAGATTGATAGATACAGATAGGTAGGTAGGGAGATTGATAGATACAGATAGGTAGGTAGGTAGACAGATAGATACAGATAGGTAGGTAGGTATATAGATAGATACAGATAGGTAGGTAGGTAGGTAGATAGATAGAGATAGGTAGGTAGGTAGATAGATAGATAGAGATAGGTAGGTAGGTAGATTGATAGATAGAGGTAGGTAGGTAGGTAGGTAGATAGATACAGATAGGTAGGTAGGTAGATTGATAGATACAGATAGGTAGGTAGGTATATAGATAGAGATAGGTAGGTAGGTAGATTGATAGATACAGATAGGTAGGTAGGTAGATTGATAGATACAGATAGGTAGGTAGGTAGACAGATAGATACAGATAGGTAGGTAGGTATATAGATAGATACAGATAGGTAGGTAGGTAGGTAGATAGATAGAGATAGGTAGGTAGGTAGATAGATAGATAGAGATAGGTAGGTAGGTAGATTGATAGATAGAGATAGGTAGGTAGGTAGATAGATAGAGACAGATAGGTAGGTAGGTAGGTAGGTAGGTAGAGATAGGTAGGTAGGTAGATTGATAGATACAGATAGGTAGGTAGGTAGATAGATAGATACAGATAGGTAGGTAGGTAGATTGATAGATAGAGATAGGTAGGTAGGAAGGTAGATAGATAGATAGAGGTAGGTAGGTAGGTAGGTAGGTAGGTAGATTGATAGATAGAGATAGGTAGGTAGGTAGATAGATAGAGACAGATAGGTAGGTAGGTAGATAGATAGAGATAGGTAGGTAGGTAGATTGATAGATACAGATAGGTAGGTAGGGAGATAGATAGATACAGATAGGTAGGTAGGTAGACTGATAGATAGAGATAGGTAGGTAGGTAGATAGATAGATAGAGATAGGTAGGTAGGTAGGTAGATAGATAGACATAGGTAGGTAGGTAGGTAGATAGATACAGATAGGAAGGTAGGTAGATCGATAGAGATAGGTAGGTAGGTAGATTGATAGATAGATAGGTAGGTAGGTAGACAGATAGATACAGATAGGAAGGTAGGTAGATAGATAGATACAGATAGGTTGGTAGGTAGGTAGATAGATAGAGATAGGTAGGTAGGTAGATAGATAGATAGAGATAGGTAGGTAGGTAGATTGATAGATAGAGATAGGTAGGTAGGTAGATAGATAGAGACAGATAGGTAGGTAGGTAGATAGATAGATAGAGATAGGTAGGTAGGTAGATTGATAGATACAGATATGTAGGTAGGTAGATAGATAGATACAGATAGGTAGGTAGGTAGATTGATTGATAGATAGAGATAGGCAGGTAGGTAGATAGATAGAAAGAGATAGGTAGGTAGGTAGGTAGATAGATAGAGATAGGTAGGTAGGTAGATAGATAGATAGATAGAGATAGGTAGGTAGGTAGATAGATAGATAGAGATAGGTAGGTAGGTAAATTGATAGATACAGATAGGTAGGTAGGTAGATAGATAGATACAGATAGGTAGGTAGGTAGATAGATAGATAGAGATAGGTAGGTAGGTAGGTAGGTAGGTCGATAGAGATAGGTACGTAAGTAGGTAGATATATACAGATAGGTAGGTAGGTAGATAGATAAATACAGATAGGTAGGTAGGTAGATAGATAGAGATAGATAGGTAGGTAGATTGATAGATAAAGATCGGTATGTAGATAGATAGATAGATAGAGATAGGTAGGTAGGTAGATAGATAGATAGAGATTGGTAGGTAGGTAGATTGATAGATACAGATAGGTAGGTAGGTAGATAGATAGATAAAGATAGGTAGGTAGGTAGATAGATAGATAGATAAAGATAGGTAGGTAGGTAGGTAGATAGATAGAGATAGTTAGGTAGGTAGGTAGATAGATAGAGATAGATAGGTAGGTAGATAGATAGATACAGATAGGTAGGTAGGTAGATTGATAGATAGAGATAGGTAGGTAGGTAGATTGATAGATAGATATAGGTAGGTAGGTAGATTGATAGATAGAGATATGTAGGTAGGTAGATAGATAGAGACAGATAGGTAGGTAGGTAGGTAGGTAGGTAGATAGAGATAGGTAGGTAGGTAGGTAGATAGATAGATAGAGATAGTTAGGTAGGTAGATTGATAGATAGAGATAGGTAGGTAGGTAGATAGATAGAGACAGATAGGTAGGTAGGTAGATAGATAGAGATAGGTAGGTAGGTAGATTGATAGATACAGATAGGTAGGTAGGTAGATTGATAGATACAGATAGGTAGGTAGGCAAATAGATAGAAAGAGATAGGTAGGTAGGTAGATTGATAGATAGAGATAGGTAGGTAGGTAGGTAGATAGATAGATAGAGGTACGTAGGTAGGTAGATTGATAGATAGAGATAGGTAGGTAGGTAGATAGATAGAGACAGATAGGTAGGTAGGTAGGTAGATAGATAGAGATAGGTAGGTAGGTAGAGAGATAGATACAGATAGGTAGGTAGGTAGATAGATAGATACAGATAGGTAGGTAGGTAGGTAGATAGATAGAGATAGGTAGGTAGGTAGATAGATAGATAGAGATAGGTAGGTAGGTAGATTGATAGATAGATAGAGATAGGTAGGTAGGTAGATTGATAGATACAGATAGGTAGGTAGGTAGGTAGATAGATAGAGATAGGTAGGTAGGTAGATAGATAGATAGAGATAGGTAGGTAGGTAGATTGATAGATACAGATAGGTAGGTAGGTAGATAGATTGATACAGATAGGTAGGTAGGTAGATAGATAGATAGATAAAGATAGGTAGGTAGGTAGGTAGATAGATAGAGATAGTTAGGTAGGTAGGTAGATAGATAGAGATAGGTAGGTAGGTAGATTGATAGATACAGATAGGTAGGTAGGTAGACAGATAGATACAGATAGGTAGGTAGGTAGATAGATAGATACAGATAGGTAGGTAGGTAGGTAGATAGATAGAGATAGGTAGGTAGGTAGATAGATAGATAGATAGAGATAGGTAGGTCGGTAGATTGATAGATAGAGATAGGTAGGTAGGTAGATAGATAGAGACAGATAGGTAGGTAGGTAGATAGATAGAGATAGGTAGGTAGGTAGATTGATAGATACAGATAGGTAGGTAGGGAGATAGATAGATACAGATAGGTAGGTAGGTAGATTGATAGATAGAGATAGGTAGGTAGGTAGATAGATAGATAGAGATAGGTAGGTAGGTAGGTAGATAGATAGACATAGGTAGGTAGGTAGGTAGATAGATACAGATAGGTAGGTAGGTAGATCGATAGAGATAGGTAGGTAGGTAGATTGATAGATAGATAGGTAGGTAGGTAGACAGATAGATACAGATAGGAAGGTAGGTAGATAGATAGATACAGATAGGTTGGTAGGTAGGTAGATAGATAGAGATAGGTAGGTAGGTAGATAGATAGATAGAGATAGGTAGCTAGGTAGATTGATAGATAGAGATAGGTAGGTAGGTAGATAGATAGAGACAGATAGGTAGGTAGGTATGTAGATAGATAGAGATAGGTAGGTAGGTAGATTGATAGATACAGATAGGTAGGTAGGTAGATAGATAGATACAGATAGGTAGGTAGGTAGATTGATTGATAGATAGAGATAGGCAGGTAGGTAGATAGATAGAAAGAGATAGGTAGGTAGGTAGATAGATAGATAGAGATAAGTAGGTAGGTAAATTGATAGATACAGATAGGTAGGTAGGTAGATAGATAGATACAGATAGGTAGGTAGGTAGATAGATAGATAGAGATAGGTAGGTAGGTAGGTAGGTAGGTAGGTCGATTGAGATAGGTAGGTAAGTAGGTAGATATATACAGATAGGTAGGTAGGTAGATAGATAGATAGACATAGGTAGGTAGGTAGGTAGGTAGGTAGGTAGGTAGGTAGGTAGATACAGATAGGTAGCTAGGTATATAGATAGAGATAGGTAGGTAGGTAGATTGATAGATACAGATAGGTATGTAGGTAGACAGATAGATACAGATAGGTAGGTAGGTAGATAGATAGATACAGATAGGTAGGTATGTAGGTAGATAGATAGAGATAGGTAGGTAGGTAGATAGATAGATAGAGATAGGTAGGTAGGTAGATTGATAGATAGAGATAGGTAGGTAGGTCGATAGATAGAGACAGATAGGTAGGTAGGTAGGTCGGTAGGTAGATAGAGATAGGTAGGTAGGTAGATTGATAGATACAGATAGGTAGGTAGGTAGATTGATAGATAGAGATAGGTAGGTAGGTAGATTGATAGATAGAGATAGGTAGGTAGGTAGATTGATAGATAGAGATAGGTAGGTAGGTAGATAGATTGAGACAGATAGGGAGGTAGGTAGGTAGGTAGGTAGATAGAGATAGGTAGGTAGGTAGGTAGATAGATAGAGATAGTTAGGTAGGTAGGTAGATAGATAGAGATAGATAGGTAGGTTGATAGATAGATAAAGATAGGTAGGTAGGTAGGTAGATAGATAGATAGACATAGGTAGGTAGGTAGGTAGGTAGATAGATACAGATAGGTAGGTAGGTATATAGATAGAGATAGGTAGGTAGGTAGATTGATAGATACAGATAGGTAGGTAGGGAGATTGATAGATACAGATAGGTAGGTAGGTAGACAGATAGATACAGATAGGTAGGTAGGTATATAGATAGATACAGATAGGTAGGTAGGTAGGTAGATAGATAGAGATAGGTAGGTAGGTAGATAGATAGATAGAGATAGGTAGGTAGGTAGATTGATAGATAGAGGTAGGTAGGTAGGTAGATAGATAGATACAGATAGGTAGGTAGGTAGATTGATAGATAGAGATAGGTAGGTAGGTAGATAGATAGAGACAGATAGGTAGGTAGGTAGGTAGGTAGGTAGAGATAGGTAGGTAGGTAGATTGATAGATACAGATAGGTAGGTAGGTAGATAGATAGATACAGATAGGTAGGTAGGTAGATTGATAGATAGAGATAGGTAGGTAGGAAGGTAGATAGATAGATAGAGGTAGGTAGGTAGGTAGGTAGGTAGATTGATAGATAGAGATAGGTAGGTAGGTAGATAGATAGAGACAGATAGGTAGGTAGGTAGATAGATAGAGATAGGTAGGTAGGTAGATTGATAGATACAGATAGGTAGGTAGGGAGATAGATAGATACAGATAGGTAGGTAGGTAGACTGATAGATAGAGATAGGTAGGTAGGTAGATAGATAGATAGAGATAGGTAGGTAGGTAGGTAGATAGATAGACATAGGTAGGTAGGTAGGTAGATAGATACAGATAGGAAGGTAGGTAGATCGATAGAGATAGGTAGGTAGGTAGATTGATAGATAGATAGGTAGGTAGGTAGACAGATAGATACAGATAGGAAGGTAGGTAGATAGATAGATACAGATAGGTTGGTAGGTAGGTAGATAGATAGAGATAGGTAGGTAGGTAGATAGATAGATAGAGATAGGTAGGTAGGTAGATTGATAGATAGAGATAGGTAGGTAGGTAGATAGATAGAGACAGATAGGTAGGTAGGTAGGTAGGTAGATAGATAGAGATAGGTAGGTAGGTAGATTGATAGATACAGATATGTAGGTAGGTAGATAGATAGATACAGATAGGTAGGTAGGTAGATTGATTGATAGATAGAGATAGGCAGGTAGGTAGATAGATAGAAAGAGATAGGTAGGTAGGTAGGTAGATAGATAGAGATAGGTAGGTAGGTAGATAGATAGATAGAGATAGGTAGGTAGGTAGATAGATAGATAGAGATAGGTAGGTAGGTAAATTGATAGATACAGATAGGTAGGTAGGTAGATAGATAGATACAGATAGGTAGGTAGGTAGATAGATAGATAGAGATAGGTAGGTAGGTAGGTAGGTAGGTCGATAGAGATAGGTAGGTAAGTAGGTAGATATATACAGATAGGTAGGTAGGTAGATAGATAAATACAGATAGGTAGGTAGGTAGATAGATAGAGATAGATAGGTAGGTAGATTGATAGATAAAGATCGGTATGTAGATAGATAGATAGATAGAGATAGGTAGGTAGGTAGATAGATAGATAGAGATAGGTAGGTAGGTAGATTGATAGATACAGATAGGTAGGTAGGTAGATAGATAGATACAGATAGGTAGGTAGGTAGATAGATAGATAGATAAAGATAGGTAGGTAGGTAGGTAGATAGATAGAGATAGTTAGGTAGGTAGGTAGATAGATAGAGATAGATAGGTAGGTAGATAGATAGATACAGATAGGTAGGTAGGTAGATTGATAGATAGAGATAGGTAGGTAGGTAGATTGATAGATAGATATAGGTAGGTAGGTAGATTGATAGATAGAGATATGTAGGTAGGTAGATAGATAGAGACAGATAGGTAGGTAGGTAGGTAGGTAGGTAGATAGAGATAGGTAGGTAGGTAGGTAGATAGATAGATAGAGATAGTTAGGTAGGTAGATTGATAGATAGAGATAGGTAGGTAGGTAGATAGATAGAGACAGATAGGTAGGTAGGTAGATAGATAGAGATAGGTAGGTAGGTAGATTGATAGATACAGATAGGTAGGTAGGTAGATTGATAGATACAGATAGGTAGGTAGGCAAATAGATAGAAAGAGATAGGTAGGTAGGTAGATTGATAGATAGAGATAGGTAGGTAGGTAGGTAGATAGATAGATAGAGGTACGTAGGTAGGTAGATTGATAGATAGAGATAGGTAGGTAGGTAGATAGATAGAGACAGATAGGTAGGTAGGTAGGTAGATAGATAGAGATAGGTAGGTAGGTAGAGAGATAGATACAGATAGGTAGGTAGGTAGATAGATAGATACAGATAGGTAGGTAGGTAGGTAGATAGATAGAGATAGGTAGGTAGGTAGATAGATAGATAGAGATAGGTAGGTAGGTAGATTGATAGATAGATAGAGATAGGTAGGTAGGTAGATTGATAGATACAGATAGGTAGGTAGGTAGATAGATTGATACAGATAGGTAGGTAGGTAGATAGATAGATAGATAAAGATAGGTAGGTAGGTAGGTAGATAGATAGAGATAGGTAGGTAGGTAGATAGATAGATAGAGATAGGTAGGTAGGTAGATTGATAGATACAGATAGGTAGGTAGGTAGACAGATAGATACAGATAGGTAGGTAGGTAGATAGATAGATACAGATAGGTAGGTAGGTAGGTAGATAGATAGAGATAGGTAGGTAGGTAGATAGATAGATAGATAGAGATAGGTAGGTAGGTAGATTGATAGATAGAGATAGGTAGGTAGGTAGATAGATAGAGACAGATAGGTAGGTAGGTAGATAGATAGAGATAGGTAGGTAGGTAGATTGATAGATACAGATAGGTAGGTAGGGAGATAGATAGATACAGATAGGTAGGTAGGTAGATTGATAGATAGAGATAGGTAGGTAGGTAGATAGATAGATAGAGATAGGTAGGTAGGTAGGTAGATAGATAGACATAGGTAGGTAGGTAGGTAGATAGATACAGATAGTTAGGTAGGTAGATCGATAGAGATAGGTAGGTAGGTAGATTGATAGATAGATAGGTAGGTAGGTAGACAGATAGATACAGATAGGAAGGTAGGTAGATAGATAGATACAGATAGGTTGGTAGGTAGGTAGATAGATAGAGATAGGTAGGTAGGTAGATAGATAGATAGAGATAGGTAGCTAGGTAGATTGATAGATAGAGATAGGTAGGTAGGTAGATAGATAGAGACAGATAGGTAGGTAGGTATGTAGATAGATAGAGATAGGTAGGTAGGTAGATTGATAGATACAGATAGGTAGGTAGGTAGATAGATAGATACAGATAGGTAGGTAGGTAGATTGATTGATAGATAGAGATAGGCAGGTAGGTAGATAGATAGAAAGAGATAGGTAGGTAGGTAGATAGATAGATAGAGATAAGTAGGTAGGTAAATTGATAGATACAGATAGGTAGGTAGGTAGATAGATAGATACAGATAGGTAGGTAGGTAGATAGATAGATAGAGATAGGTAGGTAGGTAGGTAGGTAGGTAGGTCGATTGAGATAGGTAGGTAAGTAGGTAGATATATACAGATAGGTAGGTAGGTAGATAGATAAATACAGATAGGTAGGTAGGTAGATAGATAGAGATAGATAGGTAGGTAGATTGATAGATAGAGATCGGTATGTAGGTAGATAGATAGATAGAGATAGGTAGGTAGGTAGGTAGATAGATAGAGATAGGTAGGTAGGTAGATTGATAGATACAGATAGGTAGGTAGGTAGATAGATAGATACAGATAGGTAGGTAGGTAGATAGATAGATAGATAAAGATAGGTAGGTAGGTAGGTAGATAGATAGAGATAGTTAGGTAGGTAGGTAGATAGATAGAGATAGATAGGTAGGTAGATAGATAGATAAAGATAGGTAGGTATGTAGATAGATAGATAGACATAGGTAGGTAGGTAGGTAGGTAGGTAGGTAGGTAGGTAGGTAGATAGATACAGATAGGTAGGTAGGTAGATAGATGAATACAGATAGGTAGGTAGGTAGGTAGATAGATAGAGATAGGTAGGTAGGTAGATAGATAGATAGAGATAGGTAGGTAGGTAGATTGATAGATAGATATAGGTAGGTAGGTAGATAGATAGAGACAGATAGGTAGGTAGGTAGGTAGGTAGGTAGATAGAGATAGGTAGGTAGGTAGATTGATAGATACAGATAGGTAGGTAGGTAGGTAGATAGATACAGATAGGTAGGTAGGTAGATTGATAGATAGAGATAGGTAGGTAGGTAGGTAGATAGATAGAGGTAGGTAGGTAGGTAGGTAGATTGATAAATAGAGATAGGTAGGTAGGTAGATTGATAGATAGAGATAGGTAGGTAGGTAGATAGATAGATACAGATAGGTAGGTAGGTAGGTAGATAGATAGAGATAGGTAGGTAGGTAGATAGATAGATAGAGATAGGTAGGTAGGTAGATTGATAGATAGAGATAGGTAGGTAGGTAGATAGATAGATAGAGATAGGTAGGTAGGTAGATTGATAGATAGAGATAGGTAGGTAGGTAGATAGATAGAGACAGATAGGTAGGTAGGTAGGTAGATAGATAGAGATAGGTAGGTAGGTAGATTGATAGATACAGATAGGTAGGTAGGTAGATAGATAGATACAGATAGGTAGGTAGGTAGATTGATTGATAGATAGAGATAGGCAGGTAGGTAGATAGATAGAAAGAGATAGGTAGGTAGGTAGGTAGATAGATAGAGATAGGTAGGTAGGTAGATAGATAGATAGAGATAGGTAGGTAGGTAGATAGATAGATAGAGATAGGTAGGTAGGTAAATTGATAGATACAGATAGGTAGGTAGGTAGATAGATAGATACAGATAGGTAGGTAGGTAGGTAGATAGATAGAGATAGGTAGGTAGGTAGATAGATAGATAGAGATAGGTAGGTAGGTAGATTGATAGATAGATAGAGATAGGTAGGTAGGTAGATTGATAGATACAGATAGGTAGGTAGGTAGGTAGATAGATAGAGATAGGTAGGTAGGTAGATAGATAGATAGAGATAGGTAGGTAGGTAGATTGATAGATACAGATAGGTAGGTAGGTAGATAGATTGATACAGATAGGTAGGTAGGTAGATAGATAGATAGATAAAGATAGGTAGGTAGGTAGGTAGATAGATAGAGATAGTTAGGTAGGTAGGTAGATAGATAGAGATAGGTAGGTAGGTAGATTGATAGATACAGATAGGTAGGTAGGTAGACAGATAGATACAGATAGGTAGGTAGGTAGATAGATAGATACAGATAGGTAGGTAGGTAGGTAGATAGATAGAGATAGGTAGGTAGGTAGATAGATAGATAGATAGAGATAGGTAGGTAGGTAGATTGATAGATAGAGATAGGTAGGTAGGTAGATAGATAGAGACAGATAGGTAGGTAGGTAGATAGATAGAGATAGGTAGGTAGGTAGATAGATAGAGATAGGTAGGTAGGTAGATTGATAGATACAGATAGGTAGGTAGGGAGATAGATAGATACAGATAGGTAGGTAGGTAGATTGATAGATAGAGATAGGTAGGTAGGTAGATAGATAGATAGAGATAGGTAGGTAGGTAGGTAGATAGATAGACATAGGTAGGTAGGTAGGTAGATAGATACAGATAGGTAGGTAGGTAGATCGATAGAGATAGGTAGGTAGGTAGATTGATAGATAGATAGGTAGGTAGGTAGACAGATAGATACAGATAGGAAGGTAGGTAGATAGATAGATACAGATAGGTTGGTAGGTAGGTAGATAGATAGAGATAGGTAGGTAGGTAGATAGATAGATAGAGATAGGTAGCTAGGTAGATTGATAGATAGAGATAGGTAGGTAGGTAGATAGATAGAGACAGATAGGTAGGTAGGTAGGTAGATAGATAGAGATAGGTAGGTAGGTAGATTGATAGATACAGATAGGTAGGTAGGTAGATAGATAGATACAGATAGGTAGGTAGGTAGATTGATTGATAGATAGAGATAGGCAGGTAGGTAGATAGATAGAAAGAGATAGGTAGGTAGGTAGATAGATAGATAGAGATAAGTAGGTAGGTAAATTGATAGATACAGATAGGTAGGTAGGTAGATAGATAGATACAGATAGGTAGGTAGGTAGATAGACAGATAGAGATAGGTAGGTAGGTAGGTAGGTAGGTAGGTAGGTAGGTAGGTAGGTAGGTCGATTGAGATAGGTAGGTAAGTAGGTAGATATATACAGATAGGTAGGTAGGTAGATAGATAAATACAGATAGGTAGGTAGGTAGATAGATAGAGATAGATAGGTAGGTAGATTGATAGATAGAGATCGGTATGTAGGTAGATAGATAGATAGAGATAGGTAGGTAGGTAGGTAGATAGATAGAGATAGGTAGGTAGGTAGATTGATAGATACAGATAGGTAGGTAGGTAGATAGATAGATACAGATAGGTAGGTAGGTAGATAGATAGATAAAGATAGGTAGGTAGGTAGGTAGATAGATAGAGATAGTTAGGTAGGTAGGTAGATAGATAGAGATAGATAGGTAGGTAGATAGATAGATAAAGATAGGTAGGTAGGTAGATAGATAGATAGACATAGGTAGGTAGGTAGGTAGGTAGGTATGTAGATAGATACAGATAGGTAGGTAGGTAGATAGATGAATACAGATAGGTAGGTAGGTAGGTAGATAGATAGCGATAGGTAGGTAGGTAGATAGATAGATAGAGATAGGTAGGTAGGTAGATTGATAGATAGAGATAGGTAGGTAGGTAGATAGATAGAGACAGATAGGTAGGTAGGTAGGTAGGTAGATAGAGATAGGTAGGTAGGTAGATTGATAGATACAGATAGGTAGGTAGGTAGATAGATAGATACAGATAGGTAGGTAGGTAGATTGATAGATAGAGATAGGTAGGTAGGTAGGTAGATAGATAGAGGTAGGTAGGTAGGTAGGTAGATTGATAAATAGAGATAGGTAGGTAGGTAGATAGATAGATACAGATAGGTAGGTAGGTAGGTAGATAGATAGAGATAGGTAGGTAGGTAGATAGATAGATAGAGATAGGTAGGTAGGTAGATTGATAGATAGAGATAGGTAGGTAGGTAGATAGATAGATAGAGATAGGTAGGTAGGTAGATTGATAGATAGAGATAGGTAGGTAGGTAGATAGATAGAGACAGATAGGTAGGTAGGTAGGTAGATAGATAGAGATAGGTAGGTAGGTAGATTGATAGATACAGATAGGTAGGTAGGTAGATAGATAGATACAGATAGGTAGGTAGGTAGATTGATTGATAGATAGAGATAGGCAGGTAGGTAGATAGATAGAAAGAGATAGGTAGGTAGGTAGGTAGATAGATAGAGATAGGTAGGTAGGTAGATAGATAGATAGAGATAGGTAGGTAGGTAGATAGATAGATAGAGATAGGTAGGTAGGTAAATTGATAGATACAGATAGGTAGGTAGGTAGATAGATAGATACAGATAGGTAGGTAGGTAGATAGATAGATAGAGATAGGTAGGTAGGTAGGTAGGTAGGTCGATAGAGATAGGTAGGTAAGTAGGTAGATATATACAGATAGGTAGGTAGGTAGATAGATAAATACAGATAGGTAGGTAGGTAGATAGATAGATAGAGATAGATAGGTAGGTAGATTGATAGATAGAGATCTGTATGTAGGTAGATAGAGAGAGATAGGTAGGTAGGCAGATAGATAGAGATAGGTAGGTAGGTAAATTGATAGATACAGATAGGTAGGTAGGTAGATAGATAGATACAGATAGGTAGGTAGGTAGATAGATAGAAAGAGATAGGTAGGTAGGTAGATTGATAGATAGATATAGGTAGGTAGGTAGGTAGATAGATAGATAGAGGTAGGTAGGTAGGTAGATTGATAGATAGAGATAGGTAGGTAGGTAGATAGATAGAGACAGATAGGTAGGTAGGTAGGTAGATAGATAGAGATAGGTAGGTACGTAGACAGATAGATACAGATAGGTAGGTAGGTAGGTAGGTAGATAGATAGATACAGATAGGTAGGTAGGTAGGTAGATAGATAGAGATAGGTAGGTAGGTAGATAGATAGATAGAGATAGGTAGGTAGGTAGATTGATAGATAGAGATAGGTAGGTAGGTAGGTAGATAGATAGAGATAGGTAGGTATGTAGATAGATAGATAGAGATAGGTAGGTAGGTAGATTGATAGATAGAGATAGGTAGGTAGGTAGATAGATAGATACAGATAGGTAGGTAGGTAGATAGATAGATAGATAGATAAAGATAGGTAGGTAGGTAGGTAGATAGATAGAGATAGTTAGGTAGGTAGGTAGATAGATAGAGATAGATAGGTAGGTAGACAGATAGATAAAGATAGGTAGGTAGGTAGATAGATAGATAGACATAGGTAGGTAGGTAGGTAGGTAGACAGATACAGATAGGTAGCTAGGTATATAGATAGAGATAGGTAGGTAGGTAGATTGATAGATACAGATAGGTAGGTAGGTAGACAGATAGATACAGATAGGTAGGTAGGTAGATAGATAGATAAAGATAGGTAGGTAGGTAGGTAGATAGATAGAGATAGGTAGGTAGGTAGATAGATAGATAGAGATAGGTAGGTAGGTAGATTGATAGATAGAGATAGGTAGGTAGGTAGATAGATAGAGACAGATAGGTAGGTAGGTAGGTAGGTAGGTAGATAGAGATAGGTAGGTAGGTAGATTGATAGATACAGATAGGTAGGTAGGTAGATAGATAGATACAGATAGGTAGGTAGGTAGATTGATAGATAGAGATAGGTAGGTAGGTAGGTAGATAGATAGATAGAGGTAGGTAGGTAGGTAGATTGATAGATAGAGATAGGTAGGTAGGCAGATAGATAGATAGAGATAGGTAGGTAGGTAGGTAGATAGATAGAGATAGGTAGGTAGGTAGATAGATAGATAGAGATAGGTAGGTAGGTAGATAGATAGATAGAGATAGGTAGGTAGGTAAATTGATAGATACAGATAGGTAGGTAGGTAGATAGATAGATACAGATAGGTAGGTAGGTAGATAGATAGATAGAGATAGGTAGGTAGGTAGGTAGATAGATATAGGTAGATAAGTAGGTAGATAGATACAGATAGGTAGGTAGGTAGATAGATAAATACAGATAGGTAGGTAGGTAGATAGATAGATAGAGATAGATAGGTAGGTAGATTGATAGATAGAGATAGGTAGGTAGGCAGATAGATAGATAGAGATAGATAGGTAGGCAGATAGATAGATAGAGATAGGTAGGTAGGTAAATTGATAGATACAGATAGGTAGGTAGGTAGATTGATAGACACAGATAGGTAGGTAGGTAGATAGATAGATAGAGATAGGTAGGTAGGTAGATTGATAGATACAGATAGGTAGGTAGGTAGATAGATAGATAGAGATAGGTAGGTAGGTAGATTGATAGATACAGATAGGTAGGTAGGTAGATAGATAGATACAGATAGGTAGGTAGGTAGATTGATAGATAGAGATAGGTAGGTAGGTAGATTGATAGATACAGATAGGTAGGTAGGTAGACAGATAGATACAGATAGGTAGGTAGGTAGATAGATATATACAGATAGGTAGGTAGGTAGATAGATAGAGATAGGTAGGTAGGTAGATAGATAGATAGAGATAGGTAGGTAGGTAGATTGATAGATAGAGATAGGTAGGTAGGTAGATAGATAGAGAGAGATAGGTAGGTAGGTAGGTAGGTAGATAGAGATAGGTAGGTAGGTAGATTGATATATACAGATAGGTAGGTAGGTAGATAGATAGATACAGATAGGTAGGTAGGTAGATTGATAGATAGAGATAGGTAGGTAGGTAGGTAGATAGATAGACAGAGGTAGGTAGGTAGGTAGATTGATAGATAGAGATAGGTAGGTAGGTAGATAGGTAGAGACAGATAGGTAGGTAGGTAGGTAGGTAGATAGAGATAGGTAGGTAGGTAGATTGATAGATACAGATAGGTAGGTAGGTAGATAGATAGATACAGATAGGTAGGTAGGTAGATTGATAGATAGAGATAGGTAGGTAGGTAGGTAGATAGATAGACAGAGGTAGGTAGGTAGGTAGATTGATAGATAGAGATAGGTAGGTAGGTAGATAGATAGAGACAGAAAGGTAGGTAGCTAGGTAGATAGATAGAGATAGGTAGGTAGGTAGATTGATAGATACAGATAGGTAGGTCGGGAGATAGATAGATACAGATAGGTAGGTAGGTAGATTGATAGATAGAGATAGGTAGGTAGGTAGATAGATAGATAGATAGAGATAGGTAGGTAGGTAAATTGATAGATACAGATAGGTAGGTAGGTAGATAGATAGATACAGATAGGTAGGTAGGTAGATAGATAGATAGAGATAGGTAGGTAGGTAGGTAGATAGATATAGGTAGGTAAGTAGGTAGATAGATACAGATAGGTAGGTAGGTAGATAGATAAATACAGATAGGTAGGTAGGTAGATAGATAGATAGAGATAGATAGGTAGGTAGATTGATACATAGAGATAGGTAGGTAGGCAGATAGATAGATAGAGATAGATAGGTAGGCAGATAGATAGATAGAGATAGGTAGGTAGGTAAATTAATAGATACAGATAGGTAGGTAGGTAGATTGATAGACACAGATAGGTAGGTAGGTAGATAGATAGATAGAGATAGGTAGGTAGGTAGGTAGATAGATAGAGATAGGTAGGTAGGTAGATAGATAGATAGAGATAGGTAGGTAGGTAGATTGATAGATAGAGATAGGTAGGTAGGTAGATAGATAGATACAGATAGGTAGGTAGGTAGGTTGATTGATAGATAGAGATAGGCAGGTAGGTAGATAGATAGAAAGAGATAGGTAGGTAGGTAGGTAGATAGATAGAGATAGGTAGGTAGGTAGATAGATAGATAGAGATAGGTAGGTAGGTAGATAGATAGATAGAGATAGGTATGTAGGTAAATTGATAGATACAGATAGGTAGGTAGGTAGATAGATAGATACAGATAGGTAGGTAGGTAGATAGATAGATAGAGATAGGTAGGTAGGTAGGTAGGTAGGTAGGTAGGTCGATAGAGATAGGTAGGTAAGTAGGTAGATATATACACATAGGTAGGTAGGTAGATAGATAAATACAGATAGGTAGGTAGGTAGATAGATAGATAGAGATAGATATGTAGGTAGATTGATAGATAGAGATCGGTATGTAGGTAGATAGATAGATAGAGATAGGTAGGTAGGCAGATAGATAGAGACAGATAGGTAGGTAGGTAGATAGATAGAGATAGGTAGGTAGGTAGATTGATAGATACAGATAGGTAGGTAGGGAGATAGATAGATACAGATAGGTAGGTATGTAGATAGATAAATACAGATAGGTAGGTAGGTAAATTGATAGATACAGATAGGTAGGTAGGTAGATAGATAGATAGAGATAGGTAGGTAGGTAGATTGATAGATACAGATAGGTAGGTAGGTAGATAGATAGAAAGAGATAGGTAGGTAGGTAGATTGATAGATAGAGATAGGTAGGTAGGTAGGTAGGTAGATAGATAGATAGAGGTAGGTAGGTAGGTAGATTGATAGATAGAGATAGGTAGGTAGGTAGATAGATAGAGACAGATAGGTAGGTAGGTAGGTAGATAGATAGAGATAGGTAGGTAGGTAGATAGATAGATAGAGATAGGTAGGTAGGTAGATAGATAGAAAGAGATAGGTAGGTATGTAGGTAGATAGATAGATACAGATAGGTAGGGAGGTAGATAGATAGATACAGATAGGTAGGTAGGTAGATAGATAGATACAGATAGGTAGGTAGGTAGGTAGATAGATAGAGATAGGTAGGTAGGTAGATAGATAGAGATATATAGGTAGGTAGATTGATACATACAGATAGGTAGGTAGGTAGATAGATAGATACAGATAGGTAGGTAGGTAGATAGATAGAGATAGGTAGGTAGGTAGGTAGATAGATACAGATAGGTAGGTAGGTAGATAGATAGATACAGATAGGTAGGTAGGTAGATTGATAGATAGAGATAGGTAGGTAGGTAGGTAGATAGATAGAGATAGGTAGGTAGGTAGATAGATAGATAGAGATAGGTAGGTAGGTAGATAGATAGATAGATAGATAGAGATAGGTAGGTAGGTAGATAGATAGATAGAGATAGGTAGGTAGGTAAATTCATAGATACAGATAGGTAGGTAGGTAGATAGATAGATACAGATAGGTAGGAAGGTAGATAGATAGATAGAGATAGGTAGGTAGGTAGGTAGATAGAGATAGGTAGGTAAGTAGGTAGATAGATACAGATAGGTAGGTAGGTAGATAAATACAGATATGTAGGTAGGTAGATTGATAGATAGAGATAGGTAGGTAGGTAGATTGATAGATAGAGATAGGTAGGTAGGTAGATAGATAGAGATAGGTAGGTAGGTAGATAGATAGATAGAGATAGGTAGGTAGGTAAATTGATAGATACAGATAGGTAGGTAGGTAGATAGATAGATAGAGATAGGTAGGTAGGTAGATTGATAGATACAGATAGGTAGGTAGGTAGATAGATAGAGATAGGTAGGTAGGTAGATTGATAGATACAGATAGGTAGGTAGGTAGATAGATAGATACAGATAGGTAGGTAGGTAGATAGATAGATACAGATAGGTAGGTAGGTAGGTAGGTAGATTGATAGATACAGATAGGTAGGTAGGTAGATAGATAGATACAGATAGGTAGGTAGGTAGATAGATAGATACAGATAGGTAGGTAGGTAGATAGATAGATACAGATAGGAAGCAGGTAGATAGATAGATACAGAGGGGTAGGTAGGTAGATAGATAGATACAGATAGGTAGGTTGGTATATTGATAGATAGAGATAGGTAGGTAGGTAGATAGATACAGATAGGTGGGTAGGTAGGTAGATAGATAGAGATAGGTAGGTAGGTAGATTGATAGATACAGATAGGTAGGTAGGTAGATAGATAGATACAGATTGGTAGGTAGGTAGATAGATAGATAGACAAAGATATGTAGGTAGGTAGATAGATAGATAGAGATAGTTAGGTAGGTAGGTAGATTGATAGATACAGATAGGTAAGTAGGTAGCTAGATAGATCCAGATAGGTAGGTAGGTAGATTGATAGACAGAGATAGGTAGGTAGGTAGATAGATAGATAGAGATAGGTAGGTAGGTAGATTGATAGATACATATAGGTAGGTAGGTATATAGATAGAGATAGGTAGGTAGGTAGATTGATAGATACAGATAGGTAGGTAGGTAGACAGATAGATACAGATAGGTAGGTAGGTAGATAGATAGATACAGATAGGTAGGTAGGTAGTAGATAGATAGAGATAGGTAGGTAGGTAGATAGATAGATAGAGATAGGTAGGTAGGTAGATTGATAGATACAGATAGGTAGGTAGCTAGATTGATAGATACAGATAGGTAGGTAGGTAGGTAGATAGAGATAGGTAGGTAGGTAGATAGATAGATAGAGATAGGTAGGTAGGTAGATTGATAGATACAGATAGGTAGGTAGGTAGATAGATAGATATAGATAGGTAGGTAGATAGATAGATAGATAAAGATAGTTAGGTAGGTAGGTGAATAGATAGATAGAGATAGTTAGGTAGGTAGGTAGATAGATAGAGATAGATAGGTAGGTAGATAGATAGATAAAGATAGGTAGGTAGGTAGATAGATAGATAGACATAGGTAGGTAGGTAGGTAGATAGATACAGATAGGTAGGTAGGTATATAGATAGAGATAGGTAGGTAGGTAGATAGATAGATAGATAGAGATAGGTAGGTAGGTAAATTGATAGATACAGATAGGTAGGTAGGTAGATAGATAGATAGAGATAGGTAGGTAGGTAGATTGATAGATACAGATAGGTAGGTAGGTAGATAGATAGATAGAGATAGGTAGGTAGGTAGATTGATAGATACAGATAGGTAGGTAGGTAGATAGATAGATACAGATAGGTAGGTAGGTAGATAGATAGATACAGATATGTAGGTAGGTAGATAGATAGATACAGATAGGTAGGTAGGTAGATAGATAGATACAGATAGGAAGGTAGGTAGATAGATAGATACAGATAGGTAGGTAGGTAGATAGATAGATAGAGATAGGTAGGTAGGTAGATAGATAGAGATAGGTAGGTAGGTAGATAGATAGAGACAGATAGGTAGGTAGGTAGGTAGATAGATAGAGATAGGTAGGTAGGTAGATTGATAGATACAGATAGGTAGGTAGGTAGATAGATAGAGATAGATAGGTAGGTAGATAGATAGATACAGATAGGTAGGTACCTAGGTAGATAGATACAGATAGGTAGGTAGGTAGATAGATAGATAGAGATAGATAGGTAGGTAGATTGATAGATAGAGATAGGTAGGTAGGTAGATAGATAGATAGAGATAGGTAGGTAGGCAGATAGATCGATAGACATAGGTAGGTAGGTAAATTGATAGATACAGATAGGTAGGTAGGTAGATAGATAGATAGAGATAGGTAGGTAGGTAGATTGATAGATACAGATAGGTAGGTAGGTAGATAGATAGATACAGATAGGTAAGTAGGTAGATTGATAGATACAGATAGGTAGGTAGGTAGATAGATAGATACAGATAGGTAGGTAGGTAGGTAGATAGATAGAGATAGTTAGGTAGGTAGGTAGATAGATAGATAGACATAGGTAGGTAGGTAGGTAGATAGATAGAGATAGGTAGGTAGGTAGATAGATAGATAGCGATAGGTAGGTAGGTAGATAAATCGAGATAGGTAGGTAGGTAGATAGATAGATAGAGATAGATAGGTAGGTAGATTGATAGATAGAGATAGGTAGGTAGGTAGATAGATAGATAGAGATAGGTAGGTAGGCAGATAGATCGATAGACATAGGTAGGTAGGTAAATTGATAGATACAGATAGGTAGGTAGGTAGATAGATAGATAGAGATAGGTAGGTAGGTAGATTGATAGATACAGATAGGTAGGTAGGTAGATAGATAGATACAGATAGGTAGGTAGGTAGACAGATAGATACAGATAGGTAGGTAGGTAGATAGATAGATACAGATAGGTAGGTAGGTAGGTAGATAGATAGAGATAGGTAGGTAGGTAGGTAGATAGATAGAGATAGGTAGGTAGGTAGATTGATAGATAGAGATAGGTAGGTAGGTAGATAGATAGAGAGAGATAGGTAGGTAGGTAGGTAGGTAGATAGAGATAGGTAGGTAGGTAGATTGATAGATACAGATAGGTAGGTAGGTAGATAGATAGATACAGAAAGGTAGGTAGGTAGATTAATAGATAGAGATAGGTAGGTAGGTAGGTAGATAGATAGACAGAGGTAGGTAGGTAGGTAGATTGATAGATAGAGATAGGTAGGTAGGTAGATAGATAGAGACAGATAGGTAGGTAGGTAGGTAGGTAGATAGAGATAGGTAGGTAGGTAGATTGATAGATACAGATAGGTAGGTAGGGAGATAGATAGATACAGATAGGTAGGTAGGTAGATTGATAGATAGAGATAGGTAGGTAGGTAGGTAGATAGATAGAGATAGGTAGGTAGGTAGATAGATAGATAGAGATAGGTAGGTAGGTAGATAGATAGATAGAGATAGGTAGGTAGGTAAATTGATAGATACAGATAGGTAGGTAGGTAGATAGATAGATACAGATAGGTAGGTAGGTAGATAGATAGATAGAGATAGGTAGGTAGGTAGGTAGATAGATATAGGTAGGTAAGTAGGTAGATAGATACAGATAGGTAGGTAGGTAGATAGATAAATACAGATAGGTAGGTAGGTAGATAGATAGATAGAGATAGATAGGTAGGTAGATTGATAGATAGAGATAGGTAGGTAGGCAGATAGATAGATAGAGATAGATAGGTAGGCAGATAGATAGATAGAGATAGGTAGGTAGGTAAATTAATAGATACAGATAGGTAGGTACGTAGATTGATAGACACAGATAGGTAGGTAGGTAGATAGATAGATAGAGATAGGTAGGTAGGTAGATTGATAGATACAGATAGGTAGGTAGGTAGATAGATAGATACAGATAGGTAGGTAGGTAGATAGATAGATACAGATAGGTAGGTAGGTAGGTAGATAGATAGAGATAGGTAGGTAGGTAGATAGATAGAGATAGGTAGGTAGGTAGATTGATAGATAGATAGGTAGGTAGGTAGACAGATAGATACAGATAGGTAGGTAGGTAGATAGATAGATACAGATAGGTTGGTAGGTAGGTAGATAGATAGAGATAGGTAGGTAGGTAGATAGATAGATAGAGATAGGTAGGTAGGTAGGTAGGTAGATAGAGATAGGTAGGTAGGTAGATTGATAGATACAGATAGATAGGTAGGTAGATAGATAGATACAGATAGGTAGGTAGGTAGATTGATAGATAGAGATAGGTAGGTAGGTAGGTAGGTAGATAGACAGAGGTAGGTAGGTAGGTAGATTGATAGACAGAGGTAGGTAGGTAGGTAGATTGATAGATACAGATAGGTAGGTAGGGAGATAGATAGATACAGATAGGTAGGTAGGTAGATTGATAGATAGAGATAGGTAGGTACGTAGATAGATAGATAGAGATAGGTAGGTAGGTAGATTGATAGATACAGATAGGTAGGTACGTAGATAGATAGATACAGATAGGTAGGTAGGTAGATAGATAGATACAGAAAGGTAGGTAGGTAGATTAATAGATAGAGATAGGTAGGTAGGTAGGTAGATAGATAGACAGAGGTAGGTAGGTAGGTAGATTGATAGATAGAGATAGGTAGGTAGGTAGATAGATAGAGACAGATAGGTAGGTAGGTAGGTAGGTAGATAGAGATAGGTAGGTAGGTAGATTGATAGATACAGATAGGTAGGTAGGGAGATAGATAGATACAGATAGGTAGGTAGGTAGATTGATAGATAGAGATAGGTAGGTAGGTAGATAGATAGATAGAGATAGGTAGGTAGGTAGGTAGATAGATAGAGATAGGTAGGTAGGTAGATAGATAGATAGAGATAGGTAGGTAGGTAGATAGATAGATACAGATAGGTAGGTAGGTAGGTAGATAGATAGAGATAGGTAGGTAGGTAGGTAGATAGATAGAGATAGGTAGGTACGTAGATTGATAGATAGAGATAGGTAGGTAGGTAGATAGATAGAGAGAGATAGGTAGGTAGGTAGGTAGGTAGATAGAGATAGGTAGGTAGGTAGATTGATAGATACAGATAGGTAGGTAGGTAGATAGATAGATACAGAAAGGTAGGTAGGTAGATTAATAGATAGAGATAGGTAGGTAGGTAGGTAGATAGATAGACAGAGGTAGGTAGGTAGGTAGATTGATAGATAGAGATAGGTAGGTAGGTAGATAGATAGAGACAGATAGGTAGGTAGGTAGGTAGGTAGATAGAGATAGGTAGGTAGGTAGATTGATAGATACAGATAGGTAGGTAGGGAGATAGATAGATACAGATAGGTAGGTAGGTAGATTGATAGATAGAGATAGGTAGGTAGGTAGATAGATAGATAGAGATAGGTAGGTAGGTAGGTAGATAGATAGAGATAGGTAGGTAGGTAGATAGATAGATAGAGATAGGTAGGTAGGTAGATAGATAGATAGAGATAGGTAGGTAGGTAAATTGATAGATACAGATAGGTAGGTAGGTAGATAGATAGATACAGATAGGTAGGTAGGTAGATAGATAGATAGAGATAGGTAGGTAGGTAGGTAGATAGATATAGGTAGGTAAGTAGGTAGATAGATACAGATAGGTAGGTAGGTAGATAGATAAATACAGATAGGTAGGTAGGTAGATAGATAGAGATAGATAGGTAGGTAGATTGATAGATAGAGATAGGTAGGTAGGCAGATAGATAGATAGAGATAGATAGGTAGGCAGATAGATAGATAGAGATAGGTAGGTAGGTAAATTAATAGATACAGATAGGTAGGTACGTAGATTGATAGACACAGATAGGTAGGTAGGTAGATAGATAGATAGAGATAGGTAGGTTTTTAGATTGATAGATACAGATAGGTAGGTAGGTAGATAGATAGATACAGATAGGTAGGTAGGTAGATAGATAGATACAGATAGGTAGGTAGGTAGGTAGATAGATAGAGATAGGTAGGTAGGTAGATAGATAGAGATAGGTAGGTAGGTAGATTGATAGATAGATAGGTAGGTAGGTAGACAGATAGATACAGATAGGTAGGTAGGTAGATAGATAGATACAGATAGGTTGGTAGGTAGGTAGATAGATAGAGATAGGTAGGTAGGTAGATAGATAGATAGATAGAGATAGGTAGGTAGGTAGGTAGGTAGATAGAGATAGGTAGGTAGGTAGATTGATAGATACAGATAGATAGGTAGGTAGATAGATAGATACAGATAGGTAGGTAGGTAGATTGATAGATAGAGATAGGTAGGTAGGTAGGTAGGTAGATAGACAGAGGTAGGTAGGTAGGTAGATTGATAGACAGAGGTAGGTAGGTAGGTAGATTGATAGATACAGATAGGTAGGTAGGGAGATAGATAGATACAGATAGGTAGGTAGGTAGATTGATAGATAGAGATAGGTAGGTAGGTAGATAGATAGATAGAGATAGGTAGGTAGGTAGATTGATAGATACAGATAGGTAGGTAGGTAGATTGATAGATACAGATAGGTAGGTAGGTAGATAGATAGATACAGATAGGTAGGTAGGTAGATTGATAGAGATAGGTAGGTAGGAAGGTAGATAGATAGATAGAGGTAGGTAGGTAGGTAGGTAGATTGATAGATAGAGATAGGTAGGTAGGTAGATAGATAGAGACAGATAGGTAGGTAGGTAGATAGATAGAGATAGGTAGGTAGGTAGATTGATAGATACAGATAGGTAGGTAGGGAGATAGATAGATACAGATAGGTAGGTAGGTAGATTGATAGATAGACATAGGTAGGTAGGTAGATAGATAGATAGAGATAGGTAGGTAGGTAGGTAGATAGATACAGATAGGTAGGTAGGTAGACAGATAGATACAGATAGGTAGGTAGGTATATAGATAGATACAGATAGGTAGGTAGGTAGGTAGATAGATAGAGATAAGTAGGTAGGTAGATAGATAGATAGAGATAGGTAGGTAGGTAGATTGATAGATACAGATAGGTAGGTAGGTAGATTGATAGATACAGATAGGTAGGTAGGTAGGTAGGTAGATAGAGATAGGTAGGTAGGTAGATTGATAGATACAGATAGGTAGGTAGGGAGATAGATAGATACAGATAGGTAGGTTGGTAGATTGATTGATAGATAGAGATAGGCAGGTAGGTAGATAGATAGAAAGAGATAGGTAGGTAGGTAGGTAGATAGATAGAGATAGGTAGGTAGGTAGATAGATAGATAGAGATAGGTAGGTAGGTAGATAGATAGATAGAGATAGGTAGGTAGGTAAATTGATAGATACAGATAGGTAGGTAGGTAGATAGATAGATACAGATAGGTAGGTAGGTAGATAGATAGATAGAGATAGGTAGGTAGGTAGGTAGGTAGGTAGGTCGATAGAGATAGGTAGGTAAGTAGGTAGATATATACAGATAGGTAGGTAGGTAGATAGATAAATACAGATAGGTAGGTAGGTAGATAGATAGAGATAGATAGGTAGGTAGATTGATAGATAGAGATCGGTATGTAGGTAGATAGATAGATAGAGATAGGTAGGTTGGTAGATAGATAGATAGAGATAGGTAGGTAGGTAGATTGATAGATACAGATAGGTAGGTAGGTAGATAGATAGATAGATAAAGATAGGTAGGTAGGTAGGTAGATAGATAGAGATAGTTAGGTAGGTAGGTAGATAGATAGAGATAGATAGGTAGGTAGATAGATAGATAAAGATAGGTAGGTAGGTAGATAGATAGATAGACATAGGTAGGTAGGTAGGTAGGTAGGTAGATAGATACAGATAGGTAGCTAGGTATATAGATAGAGATAGGTAGGTAGGTAGATTGATAGATACAGATAGGTAGGTAGGTAGACAGATAGATACAGATAGGTAGGTAGGTAGATAGATAGATACAGATAGGTAGGTAGGTAGGTAGATAGATAGAGATAGGTAGGTAGGTACATAGATAGATAGAGATAGGTAGGTAGGTAGATTGATAGATACAGATAGGTAGGTAGGGAGATAGATAGATACAGATAGGTAGGTAGGTAGATTGATAGATAGACATAGGTAGGTAGGTAGATTGATAGATACAGATAGGTAGGTAGGTAGATTGATAGATACAGATAGGTAGGTAGGTAGACAGATAGATACAGATAGGTAGGTAGGTATATAGATAGATACAGATAGGTAGGTAGGTAGGTAGATAGATAGAGATAAGTAGGTAGGTAGATAGATAGATAGAGATAGGTAGGTAGGTAGATTGATAGATACAGATAGGTAGGTAGGTAGATTGATAGATACAGATAGGTAGGTAGGTAGGTAGGTAGATAGAGATAGGTAGGTAGGTAGATTGATAGATACAGATAGGTAGGTAGGGAGATAGATAGATACAGATAGGTAGGTTGGTAGATTGATAGATAGAGATAGGTAGGTAGGTAGATGGATAGATAGAGATAGGTAGGTAGGTAGGTAGATAGATAGATATAGGTAGGTAGGTAGATTGATAGATACAGATAGGTAGGTAGGTAGATAGATAGATAGAGATAGGTAGGTAGGTAAATTGATAGATACAGATAGGTAGGTAGGTAGATAGATAGATAGAGATAGGTAGGTAGGTAGGTAGATAGATATAGGTAGGTAAGTATGTAGATAGATACAGATAGGTAGGTAGGTAGATAGATAAATACAGATAGGTAGGTAGGTAGATAGATAGAGATAGATAGGTAGGTAGAATGATAGATAGAGATAGGTATGTAGGCAGATAGATAGATAGAGATAGATAGGTAGGCAGATAGATAGATACAGATAGGTAGGTAGGTAGATAGATAGATACAGATAGGTAGGTAGGTAGATAGATAGATACAGATAGGTAGGTAGGTAGATTGATAGATAGAGATAGGTAGGTAGGTAGGTAGATAGATAGATAGAGGTAGGTAGGTAGGTAGATTGATAGATAGAGATAGGTAGGTAGGTAGATAGATAGAGACAGATAGGTAGGTAGGTAGGTAGGTAGATAGAGATAGGTAGGTAGGTAGATTGATAGATACAGATAGGTAGGTAGGGAGATAGATAGATACAGATAGGTAGGTTGGTAGATTGATAGATAGAGATAGGTAGGTAGGTAGATGGATAGATAGAGATAGGTAGGTAGGTAGGTAGATAGATAGAGATAGGTAGGTAGGTAGATTGATAGATACAGATAGGTAGGTAGGTAGATAGATAGATAGAGATAGGTAGGTAGGTAAATTGTTAGATACAGATAGGTAGGTAGGTAGATAGATAGATAGAGATAGGTTGGTAGGTAGGTAGATAGATATAGGTAGGTAGGTAAGTAGGTAGATAGATACAGATAGGTAGGTAGGTAAATTGATAGATACAGATAGGTAGGTAGGTAGATTGATAGACACAGATAGGTAGGTAGGTAGATAGATAGATAGAGATAGGTAGGTAGGTAGATTGATAGATACAGATAGGTAGGTAGGTAGATAGATAGATACAGATAGGTAGGTAGGTAGATAGATAGATACAGATAGGTAGGTAGGTAGGTAGATAGATAGAGATATGTAGGTAGGTAGATAGATAGAGATAGGTAGGTAGGTAGATTGATAGATACAGATAGGTAGTTAGGTAGATAGATAGATACAGATAGGTAGATAGATAGATAGATAGATAGATAGATAGATAGATAGATAGATAGATAGATAGATAGATAAAGATAGGTAGGTAGGTAGGTAGATAGATAGAGATAGTTAGGTAGGTAGGTAGATAGATAGAGATAGATAGGTAGGTAGATAGATAGATAAAGATAGGTAGGTAGGTAGATAGTTAGATAGACATAGGTAGGTAGGTAGATAGATAGAGATAGGTAGGTAGGTAGGTAGGTAGGTAGATAGATAGAGATAGGTAGGTAGGTAGATAGATAGATAGAGATAGTTAGGTAGGTAGGTAGATTGATAGATACAGATAGGTAAGTAGGTAGCTAGATAGATCCAGATAGGTAGGTAGGTAGATTGATAGACAGAGATAGGTAGGTAGGTAGATAGATAGATAGAGATAGGTAGGTAGGTAGATTGATAGATACATATAGGTAGGTAGGTATATAGATAGAGATAGGTAGGTAGGTAGATTGATAGATACAGATAGGTAGGTAGGTAGACAGATAGATACAGATAGGTAGGTAGGTAGATAGATAGATACAGATAGGTAGGTAGGTAGTAGATAGATAGAGATAGGTAGGTAGGTAGATAGATAGATAGATAGAGATAGGTAGGTAGGTAGATTGATAGATACAGATAGGTAGGTAGCTAGATTGATAGATACAGATAGGTAGGTAGGTAGGTAGATAGAGATAGGTAGGTAGGTAGATAGATAGATAGAGATAGGTAGGTAGGTAGATTGATAGATACAGATAGGTAGGTAGGTAGATAGATAGATACAGATAGGTAGGTAGATAGATAGATAGATAAAGATAGTTAGGTAGGTAGGTGAATAGATAGATAGAGATAGTTAGGTAGGTAGGTAGATAGATAGAGATAGATAGGTAGGTAGATAGATAGATAAAGATAGGTAGGTAGGTAGATAGATAGATAGACATAGGTAGGTAGGTAGGTAGATAGATACAGATAGGTAGGTAGGTATATAGATAGAGATAGGTAGGTAGGTAGATTGATAGATACAGATAGGTAGGTAGGTAGACAGATAGATACAGATAGGTAGGTAGGTAGATAGATAGATACAGATAGGTAGGTAGGTAGGTAGATAGATAGAGATAGGTAGGTAGGTAGGTAGATAGATAGAGATAGGTAGGTAGGTAGATTGATAGATAGAGATAGGTAGGTAGGTAGATAGATAGAGAGAGATAGGTAGGTAGGTAGGTAGGTAGATAGAGATAGGTAGGTAGGTAGATTGATAGATACAGATAGGTAGGTAGGTAGATAGATAGATACAGAAAGGTAGGTAGGTAGATTAATAGATAGAGATAGGTAGGTAGGTAGGTAGATAGATAGACAGAGGTAGGTAGGTAGGTAGATTGATAGATAGAGATAGGTAGGTAGGTAGATAGATAGAGACAGATAGGTAGGTAGGTAGGTAGGTAGATAGAGATAGGTAGGTAGGTAGATTGATAGATACAGATAGGTAGGTAGGGAGATAGATAGATACAGATAGGTAGGTAGGTAGATTGATAGATAGAGATAGGTAGGTAGGTAGGTAGATAGATAGAGATAGGTAGGTAGGTAGATAGATAGATAGAGATAGGTAGGTAGGTAGATAGATAGATAGAGATAGGTAGGTAGGTAAATTGATAGATACAGATAGGTAGGTAGGTAGATAGATAGATACAGATAGGTAGGTAGGTAGATAGATAGATAGAGATAGGTAGGTAGGTAGGTAGATAGATATAGGTAGGTAAGTAGGTAGATAGATACAGATAGGTAGGTAGGTAGATAGATAAATACAGATAGGTAGGTAGGTAGATAGATAGATAGAGATAGATAGGTAGGTAGATTGATAGATAGAGATAGGTAGGTAGGCAGATAGATAGATAGAGATAGATAGGTAGGCAGATAGATAGATAGAGATAGGTAGGTAGGTAAATTAATAGATACAGATAGGTAGGTACGTAGATTGATAGACACAGATAGGTAGGTAGGTAGATAGATAGATAGAGATAGGTAGGTAGGTAGATTGATAGATACAGATAGGTAGGTAGGTAGATAGATAGATACAGATAGGTAGGTAGGTAGATAGATAGATACAGATAGGTAGGTAGGTAGGTAGATAGATAGAGATAGGTAGGTAGGTAGATAGATAGAGATAGGTAGGTAGGTAGATTGATAGATAGATAGGTAGGTAGGTAGACAGATAGATACAGATAGGTAGGTAGGTAGATAGATAGATACAGATAGGTTGGTAGGTAGGTAGATAGATAGAGATAGGTAGGTAGGTAGATAGATAGATAGAGATAGGTAGGTAGGTAGGTAGGTAGATAGAGATAGGTAGGTAGGTAGATTGATAGATACAGATAGATAGGTAGGTAGATAGATAGATACAGATAGGTAGGTAGGTAGATTGATAGATAGAGATAGGTAGGTAGGTAGGTAGGTAGATAGACAGAGGTAGGTAGGTAGGTAGATTGATAGACAGAGGTAGGTAGGTAGGTAGATTGATAGATACAGATAGGTAGGTAGGGAGATAGATAGATACAGATAGGTAGGTAGGTAGATTGATAGATAGAGATAGGTAGGTACGTAGATAGATAGATAGAGATAGGTAGGTAGGTAGATTGATAGATACAGATAGGTAGGTACGTAGATAGATAGATACAGATAGGTAGGTAGGTAGATAGATAGATACAGAAAGGTAGGTAGGTAGATTAATAGATAGAGATAGGTAGGTAGGTAGGTAGATAGATAGACAGAGGTAGGTAGGTAGGTAGATTGATAGATAGAGATAGGTAGGTAGGTAGATAGATAGAGACAGATAGGTAGGTAGGTAGGTAGGTAGATAGAGATAGGTAGGTAGGTAGATTGATAGATACAGATAGGTAGGTAGGGAGATAGATAGATACAGATAGGTAGGTAGGTAGATTGATAGATAGAGATAGGTAGGTAGGTAGATAGATAGATAGAGATAGGTAGGTAGGTAGGTAGATAGATAGAGATAGGTAGGTAGGTAGATAGATAGATAGAGATAGGTAGGTAGGTAGATAGATAGATACAGATAGGTAGGTAGGTAGGTAGATAGATAGAGATAGGTAGGTAGGTAGGTAGATAGATAGAGATAGGTAGGTACGTAGATTGATAGATAGAGATAGGTAGGTAGGTAGATAGATAGAGAGAGATAGGTAGGTAGGTAGGTAGGTAGATAGAGATAGGTAGGTAGGTAGATTGATAGATACAGATAGGTAGGTAGGTAGATAGATAGATACAGAAAGGTAGGTAGGTAGATTAATAGATAGAGATAGGTAGGTAGGTAGGTAGATAGATAGACAGAGGTAGGTAGGTAGGTAGATTGATAGATAGAGATAGGTAGGTAGGTAGATAGATAGAGACAGATAGGTAGGTAGGTAGGTAGGTAGATAGAGATAGGTAGGTAGGTAGATTGATAGATACAGATAGGTAGGTAGGGAGATAGATAGATACAGATAGGTAGGTAGGTAGATTGATAGATAGAGATAGGTAGGTAGGTAGATAGATAGATAGAGATAGGTAGGTAGGTAGGTAGATAGATAGAGATAGGTAGGTAGGTAGATAGATAGATAGAGATAGGTAGGTAGGTAGATAGATAGATAGAGATAGGTAGGTAGGTAAATTGATAGATACAGATAGGTAGGTAGGTAGATAGATAGATACAGATAGGTAGGTAGGTAGATAGATAGATAGAGATAGGTAGGTAGGTAGGTAGATAGATATAGGTAGGTAAGTAGGTAGATAGATACAGATAGGTAGGTAGGTAGATAGATAAATACAGATAGGTAGGTAGGTAGATAGATAGAGATAGATAGGTAGGTAGATTGATAGATAGAGATAGGTAGGTAGGCAGATAGATAGATAGAGATAGATAGGTAGGCAGATAGATAGATAGAGATAGGTAGGTAGGTAAATTAATAGATACAGATAGGTAGGTACGTAGATTGATAGACACAGATAGGTAGGTAGGTAGATAGATAGATAGAGATAGGTAGGTTTTTAGATTGATAGATACAGATAGGTAGGTAGGTAGATAGATAGATACAGATAGGTAGGTAGGTAGATAGATAGATACAGATAGGTAGGTAGGTAGGTAGATAGATAGAGATAGGTAGGTAGGTAGATAGATAGAGATAGGTAGGTAGGTAGATTGATAGATAGATAGGTAGGTAGGTAGACAGATAGATACAGATAGGTAGGTAGGTAGATAGATAGATACAGATAGGTTGGTAGGTAGGTAGATAGATAGAGATAGGTAGGTAGGTAGATAGATAGATAGATAGAGATAGGTAGGTAGGTAGGTAGGTAGATAGAGATAGGTAGGTAGGTAGATTGATAGATACAGATAGATAGGTAGGTAGATAGATAGATACAGATAGGTAGGTAGGTAGATTGATAGATAGAGATAGGTAGGTAGGTAGGTAGGTAGATAGACAGAGGTAGGTAGGTAGGTAGATTGATAGACAGAGGTAGGTAGGTAGGTAGATTGATAGATACAGATAGGTAGGTAGGGAGATAGATAGATACAGATAGGTAGGTAGGTAGATTGATAGATAGAGATAGGTAGGTAGGTAGATAGATAGATAGAGATAGGTAGGTAGGTAGATTGATAGATACAGATAGGTAGGTAGGTAGATTGATAGATACAGATAGGTAGGTAGGTAGATAGATAGATACAGATAGGTAGGTAGGTAGATTGATAGAGATAGGTAGGTAGGAAGGTAGATAGATAGATAGAGGTAGGTAGGTAGGTAGGTAGATTGATAGATAGAGATAGGTAGGTAGGTAGATAGATAGAGACAGATAGGTAGGTAGGTAGATAGATAGAGATAGGTAGGTAGGTAGATTGATAGATACAGATAGGTAGGTAGGGAGATAGATAGATACAGATAGGTAGGTAGGTAGATTGATAGATAGACATAGGTAGGTAGGTAGATAGATAGATAGAGATAGGTAGGTAGGTAGGTAGATAGATACAGATAGGTAGGTAGGTAGACAGATAGATACAGATAGGTAGGTAGGTATATAGATAGATACAGATAGGTAGGTAGGTAGGTAGATAGATAGAGATAAGTAGGTAGGTAGATAGATAGATAGAGATAGGTAGGTAGGTAGATTGATAGATACAGATAGGTAGGTAGGTAGATTGATAGATACAGATAGGTAGGTAGGTAGGTAGGTAGATAGAGATAGGTAGGTAGGTAGATTGATAGATACAGATAGGTAGGTAGGGAGATAGATAGATACAGATAGGTAGGTTGGTAGATTGATTGATAGATAGAGATAGGCAGGTAGGTAGATAGATAGAAAGAGATAGGTAGGTAGGTAGGTAGATAGATAGAGATAGGTAGGTAGGTAGATAGATAGATAGAGATAGGTAGGTAGGTAGATAGATAGATAGAGATAGGTAGGTAGGTAAATTGATAGATACAGATAGGTAGGTAGGTAGATAGATAGATACAGATAGGTAGGTAGGTAGATAGATAGATAGAGATAGGTAGGTAGGTAGGTAGGTAGGTAGGTCGATAGAGATAGGTAGGTAAGTAGGTAGATATATACAGATAGGTAGGTAGGTAGATAGATAAATACAGATAGGTAGGTAGGTAGATAGATAGAGATAGATAGGTAGGTAGATTGATAGATAGAGATCGGTATGTAGGTAGATAGATAGATAGAGATAGGTAGGTTGGTAGATAGATAGATAGAGATAGGTAGGTAGGTAGATTGATAGATACAGATAGGTAGGTAGGTAGATAGATAGATAGATAAAGATAGGTAGGTAGGTAGGTAGATAGATAGAGATAGTTAGGTAGGTAGGTAGATAGATAGAGATAGATAGGTAGGTAGATAGATAGATAAAGATAGGTAGGTAGGTAGATAGATAGATAGACATAGGTAGGTAGGTAGGTAGGTAGGTAGATAGATACAGATAGGTAGCTAGGTATATAGATAGAGATAGGTAGGTAGGTAGATTGATAGATACAGATAGGTAGGTAGGTAGACAGATAGATACAGATAGGTAGGTAGGTAGATAGATAGATACAGATAGGTAGGTAGGTAGGTAGATAGATAGAGATAGGTAGGTAGGTACATAGATAGATAGAGATAGGTAGGTAGGTAGATTGATAGATACAGATAGGTAGGTAGGGAGATAGATAGATACAGATAGGTAGGTAGGTAGATTGATAGATAGACATAGGTAGGTAGGTAGATTGATAGATACAGATAGGTAGGTAGGTAGATTGATAGATACAGATAGGTAGGTAGGTAGACAGATAGATACAGATAGGTAGGTAGGTATATAGATAGATACAGATAGGTAGGTAGGTAGGTAGATAGATAGAGATAAGTAGGTAGGTAGATAGATAGATAGAGATAGGTAGGTAGGTAGATTGATAGATACAGATAGGTAGGTAGGTAGATTGATAGATACAGATAGGTAGGTAGGTAGGTAGGTAGATAGAGATAGGTAGGTAGGTAGATTGATAGATACAGATAGGTAGGTAGGGAGATAGATAGATACAGATAGGTAGGTTGGTAGATTGATAGATAGAGATAGGTAGGTAGGTAGATGGATAGATAGAGATAGGTAGGTAGGTAGGTAGATAGATAGATATAGGTAGGTAGGTAGATTGATAGATACAGATAGGTAGGTAGGTAGATAGATAGATAGAGATAGGTAGGTAGGTAAATTGATAGATACAGATAGGTAGGTAGGTAGATAGATAGATAGAGATAGGTAGGTAGGTAGGTAGATAGATATAGGTAGGTAAGTATGTAGATAGATACAGATAGGTAGGTAGGTAGATAGATAAATACAGATAGGTAGGTAGGTAGATAGATAGAGATAGATAGGTAGGTAGAATGATAGATAGAGATAGGTATGTAGGCAGATAGATAGATAGAGATAGATAGGTAGGCAGATAGATAGATACAGATAGGTAGGTAGGTAGATAGATAGATACAGATAGGTAGGTAGGTAGATAGATAGATACAGATAGGTAGGTAGGTAGATTGATAGATAGAGATAGGTAGGTAGGTAGGTAGATAGATAGATAGAGGTAGGTAGGTAGGTAGATTGATAGATAGAGATAGGTAGGTAGGTAGATAGATAGAGACAGATAGGTAGGTAGGTAGGTAGGTAGATAGAGATAGGTAGGTAGGTAGATTGATAGATACAGATAGGTAGGTAGGGAGATAGATAGATACAGATAGGTAGGTTGGTAGATTGATAGATAGAGATAGGTAGGTAGGTAGATGGATAGATAGAGATAGGTAGGTAGGTAGGTAGATAGATAGAGATAGGTAGGTAGGTAGATTGATAGATACAGATAGGTAGGTAGGTAGATAGATAGATAGAGATAGGTAGGTAGGTAAATTGTTAGATACAGATAGGTAGGTAGGTAGATAGATAGATAGAGATAGGTTGGTAGGTAGGTAGATAGATATAGGTAGGTAGGTAAGTAGGTAGATAGATACAGATAGGTAGGTAGGTAAATTGATAGATACAGATAGGTAGGTAGGTAGATTGATAGACACAGATAGGTAGGTAGGTAGATAGATAGATAGAGATAGGTAGGTAGGTAGATTGATAGATACAGATAGGTAGGTAGGTAGATAGATAGATACAGATAGGTAGGTAGGTAGATAGATAGATACAGATAGGTAGGTAGGTAGGTAGATAGATAGAGATATGTAGGTAGGTAGATAGATAGAGATAGGTAGGTAGGTAGATTGATAGATACAGATAGGTAGTTAGGTAGATAGATAGATACAGATAGGTAGATAGATAGATAGATAGATAGATAGATAGATAGATAGATAGATAGATAGATAGATAGATAGATAGATAGATAGATAAAGATAGGTAGGTAGGTAGGTAGATAGATAGAGATAGTTAGGTAGGTAGGTAGATAGATAGAGATAGATAGGTAGGTAGATAGATAGATAAAGATAGGTAGGTAGGTAGATAGTTAGATAGACATAGGTAGGTAGGTAGATAGATAGAGATAGGTAGGTAGGTAGGTAGGTAGGTAGATAGATAGAGATAGGTAGGTAGGTAGACAGATAGATACAGATAGGTAGGTAGGTAGGTAGATAGATAGAGATAGGTAGGTAGGTAGACAGATAGATACAGATAGGTAGGTAGGTAGATAGATAGATACAGATAGGTAGGTAGGTAGGTAGATATATAGAGATAGGTAGGTAGGTAGATAGATAGATAGAGATAGGTAGGTAGGTAGATTGATAGATACAGATAGGTAGGTAGGTAGATTGATAGATACAGATAGGTAGGTAGGTAGGTAGATAGATAGAGATAGGTAGGTAGGTAGATAGATAGATAGAGATAGGTAGGTAGGTAGATTGATAGATACAGATAGGTAGGTAGGTAGGTAGATAGATAGATAGATAGATAGATAGATAGATAGATAGATAAAGATAGGTAGGTAGGTAGGTAGATAGATAGAGATAGTTAGGTAGGTAGGTAGATAGATAGAGATAGATAGGTAGGTAGATAGATAGATAAAGATAGGTAGGTAGGTAGATAGATAGATAGACATAGGTAGGTAGGTAGGTAGGTAGATAGATACAGATAGGTAGGTAGGTATATAGATAGAGATAGGTAGGTAGGTAGATTGATAGATACAGATAGGTAGGTAGGTAGATTGATAGATACAGATAGGTAGGTAGGTAGACAGATAGATACAGATAGGTAGGTAGGTATATAGATAGATACAGATAGGTAGGTAGGTAGGTAGATAGATAGAGATAAGTAGGTAGGTAGATAGATAGATAGAGATAGGTAGGTAGGTAGATTGATAGATACAGATAGGTAGGTAGGTAGATTGATAGATACAGATAGGTAGGTAGGTAGACAGATAGATACAGATAGGTAGGTAGGTATATAGATAGATACAGATAGGTAGGTAGGTAGGTAGGTAGATAGAGATAGGTAGGTAGGTAGATTGATAGATACAGATAGGTAGGTAGGTAGATAGATAGATACAGATAGGTAGGTAGGTAGATTGATAGAGATAGGTAGGTAGGAAGGTAGATAGATAGATAGAGGTAGGTAGGTAGGTAGGTAGATTGATAGATAGAGATAGGTAGGTAGGTAGATAGATAGAGACAGATAGGTAGGTAGGTAGATAGATAGAGATAGGTAGGTAGGTAGATTGATAGATACAGATAGGTAGGTAGGGAGATAGATAGATACAGATAGGTAGGTAGGTAGATTGATAGATAGACATAGGTAGGTAGGTAGATAGATAGATAGAGATAGGAAGGTAGGTAGGTAGATAGATAGACATAGGTAGGTAGGTAGGTAGATAGATACAGATAGGTAGGTAGGTAGATCGATAGAGATAGGTAGGTAGGTAGATTGATAGATAGATAGGTAGGTAGGTAGATTGATAGATAGATAGGTAGGTAGGTAGATAGATAGATAGAGATAGGTAGGTAGGTAGATTGATAGATACAGATAGGTAGGTAGGTAGATAGATAGATACAGATAGGTAGGTAGGTAGATAGATAGATACAGAAAGGTAGGTAGGTAGGTAGATAGATAGAGATAGGTAGGTAGGTAGATAGATAGAGATAGGTAGGTAGGTAGATTGATAGATACAGATAGGTAGGTAGGTAGATAGATAGATACAGATAGGTAGATAGATAGATAGATAGATAGATAGAGATAGGTAGGTAGGTAGATAGATAGAGATAGGTAGGTAGGTAGATAGATAGAGATAGATAGGTAGGTAGATAGATAGATAAAGATAGGTAGGTAGGTAGATAGTTAGATAGACATAGGTAGGTAGGTAGATAGATAGAGATAGGTAGGTAGGTAGGTAGGTAGATAGATAGAGATAGGTAGGTAGGTAGACAGATAGATACAGATAGGTAGGTAGGTAGATAGATAGAGATAGGTAGGTAGGTAGACAGATAGATACAGATAGGTAGGTAGGTAGATAGATAGATACAGATAGGTAGGTAGGTAGGTAGATAGATAGAGATAGGTAGGTAGGTAGATAGATAGATAGAGATAGGTAGGTAGGTAGATTGATAGATACAGATAGGTAGGTAGGTAGATTGATAGATACAGATAGGTAGGTAGGTAGGTAGATAGATAGAGATAGGTAGGTAGGTAGATTGATAGATACAGATAGGTAGGTAGGTAGATAGATAGATAGATAGATAGATAGATAGATAGATAGATAGATAGATAGATAGATAGATAGATAGATAGATAGATAGATAGATAAAGATAGGTAGGTAGGTAGATAGATAGAGATAGTTAGGTAGGTAGGTAGATAGATAGAGATAGATAGGTAGGTAGGTAGATAGATAAAGATAGGTAGGTAGGTAGATAGATAGATAGACATAGGTAGGTAGGTAGGTAGGTAGATAGATACAGATAGGTAGGTAGGTATATAGATAGAGATAGGTAGGTAGGTAGATTGATAGATACAGATAGGTAGGTAGGTAGATTGATAGATACAGATAGGTAGGTAGGTAGACAGATAGATACAGATAGGTAGGTAGGTATATAGATAGATACAGATAGGTAGGTAGGTAGGTAGATAGATAGAGATAGGTAGGTAGGTAGATAGATAGATAGAGATAGGTAGGTAGGTAGATTGATAGATAGAGATAGGTAGGTAGGTAGATAGATAGAGACAGATAGGTAGGTAGGTAGGTAGGTAGGTAGGTAGATAGAGATAGGTAGGTAGGTAGATTGATAGATACAGATAGGTAGGTAGGTAGATAGATAGATACAGATAGGTAGGTAGGTAGATTGATAGAGATAGGTAGGTAGGAAGGTAGATAGATAGATAGAGGTAGGTAGGTAGGTAGGTATATTGATAGATAGAGATAGGTAGGTAGGTAGATAGATAGAGACAGATAGGTAGGTAGGTAGATAGATAGAGATAGGTAGGTAGGTAGATTGATAGATACAGATAGGTAGGTAGGGAGATAGATAGATACAGATAGGTAGGTAGGTAGATTGATAGATAGAGATAGGTAGGTAGGTAGATAGATAGATAGAGATAGGTAGGTAGGTAGGTAGATAGATAGACATAGGTAGGTAGGTAGGTAGATAGATACAGATAGGTAGGTAGGTAGATCGATAGAGATAGGTAGGTAGGTAGATTGATAGATAGATAGGTAGGTAGGTAGACAGATAGATACAGATAGGAAGGTAGGTAGATAGATAGATACAGATAGGTTGGTAGGTAGGTAGATAGATAGAGATAGGTAGGTAGGTAGATAGATAGATAGAGATAGGTAGGTAGGTAGATTGATAGATAGAGATAGGTAGGTAGGTAGATAGATAGAGACAGATAGGTAGGTAGGTAGGTAGATAGATAGAGATAGGTAGGTAGGTAGGTAGATTGATAGATACAGATATGTAGGTAGGTAGATAGATAGATACAGATAGGTAGGTAGGTAGATTGATTGATAGATAGAGATAGGCAGGTAGGTAGATAGATAGAAAGAGATAGGTAGGTAGGTAGGTAGATAGATAGAGATAGGTAGGTAGGTAGATAGATAGATAGAGATAGGTAGGTAGGTAGATAGATAGATAGAGATAGGTAGGTAGGTAAATTGATAGATACAGATAGGTAGGTAGGTAGATAGATAGATACAGATAGGTAGGTAGGTAGATAGATAGATAGAGATAGGTAGGTAGGTAGGTAGGTAGGTAGGTAGGTCGATAGAGATAGGTAGGTAAGTAGGTAGATATATACAGATAGGTAGGTAGGTAGATAGATAAATACAGATAGGTAGGTAGGTAGATAGATAGAGATAGATAGGTAGGTAGATTGATAGATAGAGATCGGTATGTAGGTAGATAGATAGATAGAGATAGGTAGGTTGGTAGATAGATAGATAGAGATAGGTAGGTAGGTAGATTGATAGATACAGATAGGTAGGTAGGTAGATAGATAGATAGATAAAGATAGGTAGGTAGGTAGGTAGATAGATAGAGATAGTTAGGTAGGTAGGTAGATAGATAGAGATAGATAGGTAGGTAGATAGATAGATAAAGATAGGTAGGTAGGTAGATAGATAGATAGACATAGGTAGGTAGGTAGGGAGGTAGGTAGATAGATACAGATAGGTAGCTAGGTATATAGATAGAGATAGGTAGGTAGGTAGATTGATAGATACAGATAGGTAGGTAGGTAGACAGATAGATACAGATAGGTAGGTAGGTAGATAGATAGATACAGATAGGTAGGTAGGTAGGTAGATAGATAGAGATAGGTAGGTAGGTACATAGATAGATAGAGATAGGTAGGTAGGTAGATTGATAGATAGAGATAGGTAGGTAGGTAGATAGATAGAGACAGATAGGTAGGTAGGTAGGTAGGTAGGTAGGTAGGTAGATAGAGATAGGTAGGTAGGTAGATTGATAGATACAGATAGGTAGGTAGGTAGATAGATAGATACAGATAGGTAGGTAGGTAGATTGATAGATAGAAATAGGTAGGTAGGTAGATAGATAGATAGAGGTAGGTAGGTAGATAGGTAGATTGATAGATAGAGATAGGAAGGTAGGTAGATTGATAGATAGAGATAGGTAGGTAGGTAGATAGATAGAGACAGATAGGTAGGTAGGTAGGTAGATAGATAGAGATAGGTAGGTAGGTAGATTGATAGATACAGATAGGTAGGTAGGTAGGTAGATAGATAGAGATAGGTAGGTAGGTAGATAGATAGATAGAGATAGGTAGGTAGGTAGATTGATAGATAGAGATAGGTAGGTAGGTAGATAGATAGAGACAGATAGGTAGGTAGGTAGGTAGATAGATAGAGATAGGTAGGTAGGTAGATTGATAGATACAGATAGGTAGGTAGGTAGATAGATACAGATAGGTAGGTAGGTAGATTGATTGATAGATAGAGATAGGCAGGTAGGTAGATAGATAGAAAGAGATAGGTAGGTAGGTAGGTAGATAGATAGAGATAGGTAGGTAGGTAGATAGATAGATAGAGATAGGTAGGTAGGTAGATAGATAGAGATAGGTAGGTAGGTAGATTGATAGATACAGATAGGTAGGTAGGTAGATAGATAGATACAGATAGGTAAGTAGGTAGATTGATAGATACAGATAGGTAGGTAGGTAGGTAGGTAGATAGATAGAGATAGGTAGGTAGGTAGATAGATAGATAGCGATAGGTAGGTAGGTAGATAAATAGAGATAGGTAGGTAGGTAGATAGATAGATAGAGATAGATAGGTAAGTAGATTGATAGAGACAGATAGGTAGGTAGGTAGGTAGATAGAAAGAGATAGGTAGGTAGGTAGATAGATAGATAGATACAGATAGGTAGGTAGGTAGATAGAGATAGATAGGTAGGTAGGTAGATAGATACAGATAGGTAGGTAGGTAGATAGATAGATACAGATAGGTAGGTAGGTAGATTGATAGATAGAGATAGGTAGGTAGGTAGATAGATAGATAGATAGATAGATAGAGATAGATAGGTAGGTAGGTAGATAGATAGATAGAGATAGGTAGGTAGGTAGATAGATAGATAGAGATAGGTAGGTAGGTAGATAGATAGATAGATATAGGTAGGTAGGTAAATTGATAGATACAGATAGGTAGGTAGGTAGATAGGTAGATAGAGATAGGTAGGTAGGTAGGTAGATAGAGATAGGTAGGTAAGTAGGTAGATAGATACAGATAGGTAGGTACGTAGATAGATAAATACAGATAGGTAGGTAGGTAGATAGATAGATAGAGATAGATAGGTAGGTAGATTGATAGATAGAGATAGGTAGGTAGGTAGATAGATAGATAGAGATAGGTAGGTAGGCAGATAGATCGATAGACATAGGTAGGTAGGTAAATTGATAGATACAGATAGGTAGGTAGGTAGATAGATAGATAGAGATAGGTAGGTAGGTAGATTGATAGATACAGATAGGTAGGTAGGTAGATAGATAGATACAGATAGGTAGGTAGGTAGATTGATAGATACAGATCGGTAGGTAGGTAGGTAGATAGATAGAGATATGTAGGTAGGTAGATAGATAGATAGAGATAGGTAGGTAGATAGATTGATAGATACATATAGGTAGGTAGGTAGATAGATAGATACAGATTGGTAGGTAGGTAGGTAGATAGATAGATAGATAAAGATAGGTAGGTAGGTAGGTAGATAGATAGAGATAGTTAGGTAGGTAGGTAGATAGATAGATAGAGATAGGTAGGTAGGTAGATTGATAGATACAGATAGGTAGGTAGGTAGATAGATAGATACAGATAGGTAGGTAGGTAGATTGATGGATACAGATAGGTAGGTAGGTAGGTAGATAGATAGAGATAGGTAGGTAGGTAGATAGATAGATAGAGATAGGTAGGTAGGTAGATTGATAGATACAGATAGGTAGGTAGGTAGATAGATAGATACAGATTGGTAGGTAGGTAGATAGATAGATAGATAGATAAAGATAGGTAGGTAGGTAGATAGATAGATAGAGATAGTTAGGTAGGTAGGTAGATAGATAGATAGATATAGGTAGGTAGGTAGGTAGATAGATACATATAGGTAGGTAGGTATATAGATAGAGATAGGTAGGTAGGTAGATTGATAGATACAGATAGGTAGGTAGGTAGACAAATAGATACAGATAGGTAGGTAGGTAGATAGATAGATACAGATAGGTAGGTAGGTAGATAGATAGAGATAGGTAGGTAGGTAGATAGATAGATAGAGATAGGTAGGTAGGTAGATTGATAGATACAGATAGGTAGGTAGCTAGATTGATAGATACAGATAGGTAGATAGGTAGGTAGATAGATAGAGATAGGTAGGTAGGTAGATAGATAGATAGAGATAGGTAGGTAGGTAGATTGATAGATACAGATAGGTAGGTAGGTAGATAGATAGATACAGATAGGTAGGTAGATAGATAGATAGATAGATAAAGATAGTTAGGTAGGTAGGTGAATAGATAGATAGAGATAGTTAGGTAGGTAGGTAGATAGATAGAGATAGATAGGTAGGTAGATAGATAGATAAATATAGGTAGGTAGGAAGATAGATAGATAGACATAGGTAGGTAGGTAGGTAGATAGATACAGATAGGTAGGTAGGTATATAGATAGAGATAGGTAGGTAGGTAGATTGATAGATACAGATAGGTAGGAAGGTAGACAGATAGATACAGATAGGTAGGTAGGTAGATAGATAGATACAGATAGGTAGGTAGGTAGGTAGATAGATAGAGATAGGTAGGTAGGTAGATAGATAGATAGAGATAGGTAGGTAGGTAGATTGATAGATAGAGATAGGTAGGTAGGTAGATAGATAGAGAGAGATAGGTAGGTAGGTAGGTAGGTAGATAGAGATAGGTAGGTAGGTAGATTGATAGATACAGATAGGTAGGTAGGTAGATAGATAGATACAGATAGGTAGGTAGGTAGATTGATAGATAGAGATAGGTAGGTAGGTAGGTAGATAGATAGACAGAGGTAGGTAGGTAGGTAGATTGATAGATAGAGATAGGTAGGTAGGTAGATAGATAGAGACAGTTAGGTAGGTAGGTAGGTAGGTAGATAGATAGAGATAGGTAGGTAGGTAGATTGATAGATACAGATAGGTAGGTAGGGAGATAGATAGATACAGATAGGTAGGTAGGTAGATTGATAGATAGAGATAGGTAGGTAGGTAGATAGATAGATAGAGATAGGTAGGTAGGTAGGTAGATAGATAGAGATAGGTAGGTAGGTAGATAGATAGATAGAGATAGGTAGGTAGGTAGATAGATAGATAGAGGTAGGTAGGTAGGTAAATTGATAGATACAGATAGGTAGGTAGCTAGATAGATAGATACAGATAGGTAGGTAGGTAGATAGATAGATAGAGATAGGTAGGTAGGTAGATAGATATAGGTAGGTAAGTAGGTAGATAGATACAGATAGGTAGGTAGGTAGATAGATAAATACAGATAGGTAGGTAGGTAGATAGATAGATAGAGATAGATAGGTAGGTAAATAGATAGAGATAGGTAGGTAGGTAGATTGATAGATACAGATAGGTAGGTAGGTAGATAGATAGATACAGATAGGTAGGTAGGTAGATAGATAGATACAGATAGGTAGGTAGGTAGGTAGATAGATAGAGATAGGTAGGTAGGTAGATAGATAGATAGAGATAGGTAGGTAGGTAGATTGATAGATACAGATAGGTAGGTAGCTAGATTGATAGATACAGATAGGTAGGTAGGTAGGTAGATAGATAGAGATAGGTAGGTAGGTAGATAGATAGATAGAGATAGGTAGGTAGGTAGATTGATAGATACAGATAGGTAGGTAGGCAGATAGATAGATACAGATAGGTAGGTAGGTAGGTAGATAGATACATATAGGTAGGTAGGTATATAGATAGAGATAGGTAGGTAGGTAGATTGATAGATACAGATAGGTAGGTAGGTAGACAGATAGATACAGATAGGTAGGTAGGTAGATAGATAGATAGAGATAGGTAGGTAGGTAGGTAGTTAGATAGAGATAGGTAGGTAGGTAGATAGATAGATAGAGATAGGTAGGTAGGTAGATTGATAGATACAGATAGGTAGGTAGCTAGATTGATAGATACAGATAGGTAGGTAGGTAGGTAGATAGATAGAGATAGGTAGGTAGGTAGATAGATAGATAGAGATAGATAGGTAGGTAAATAGATAGAGATAGGTAGGTAGGTAGATTGATAGATACAGATAGGTAGGTAGGTAGATAGATAGATACAGATAGGTAGGTAGGTAGATAGATAGATACAGATAGGTAGGTAGGTAGGTAGATAGATAGAGATAGGTAGGTAGGTAGATAGATAGATAGAGATAGGTAGGTAGGTAGATTGATAGATACAGATAGGTAGGTAGCTAGATTGATAGATACAGATAGGTAGGTAGGTAGGTAGATAGATAGAGATAGGTAGGTAGGTAGATAGATAGATAGAGATAGGTAGGTAGGTAGATTGATAGATACAGATAGGTAGGTAGGCAGATAGATAGATACAGATAGGTAGGTAGGTAGGTAGATAGATACATATAGGTAGGTAGGTATATAGATAGAGATAGGTAGGTAGGTAGATTGATAGATACAGATAGGTAGGTAGGTAGACAGATAGATACAGATAGGTAGGTAGGTAGATAGATAGATAGAGATAGGTAGGTAGGTAGGTAGTTAGATAGAGATAGGTAGGTAGGTAGATAGATAGATAGAGATAGGTAGGTAGGTAGATTGATAGATACAGATAGGTAGGTAGCTAGATTGATAGATACAGATAGGTAGGTAGGTAGGTAGATAGATAGAGATAGGTAGGTAGGTAGATAGATAGATAGAGATAGGTTGGTAGGTAGATTGATAGATACAGATAGGTAGGTAGGTAGATAGATAGATACAGATAGGTAGGTAGATAGATAGATAGATAGATAAAGATAGTTAGGTAGGTAGGTGAATAGATAGATAGAGATAGTTAGGTAGGTAGATAGATAGAGATAGATAGGTAGGTAGATAGATAGATAAATATAGGTAGGTAGGAAGATAGATAGATAGACATAGGTAGGTAGGTAGGTAGATAGATACAGATAGGTAGGTAGTTATATAGATAGAGATAGGTAGGTAGGTAGATTGATAGATACAGATATGTAGGTAGGTAGACAGATAGATACAGATAGGTAGGTAGGTAGATAGATAGATACAGATAGGTAGGTAGGTAGGTAGATAGATAGAGATAGGTAGGTAGGTAGATAGATAGATAGAGATAGGTAGGTAGGTAGATTGATAGATAGAGATACGTAGGTAGGTAGATAGATAGAGAGAGATAGGTAGGTAGGTAGGTAGGTAGATAGAGATAGGTAGGTAGGTAGATTGATAGATACAGATAGGTAGGTAGGTAGATAGATAGATACAGATAGGTAGGTAGGTAGATTGATAGATAGAGATAGGTAGGTAGGTAGGTAGATAGATAGACAGAGGTAGGTAGGTAGCTAGATTGATAGATAGAGATAGGTAGGTAGGTAGATAGATAGAGACAGATAGGTAGGTAGGTAGGTAGGTAGATAGATAGAGATAGGTAGGTAGGTAGATTGATAGATACAGATAGGTAGGTAGGGAGATAGATAGATACAGATAGGTAGGTAGGTAGATTGATAGATAGAGATAGGTAGGTAGGTAGATAGATAGATAGAGATAGGTAGGTAGGTAGGTAGATAGATAGATAGAGATAGGTAGGTAGGTAGATAGATAGATAGAGATAGGTAGGTAGGTAGATAGATAGATAGAGATAGGTAGGTAGGTAAATTGATAGATACAGATAGGTAGGTAGCTAGATAGATAGATACAGATAGGTAGGTAGGTAGATAGATAGATAGAGGTAGGTAGGTAGATAGGTAGATTGATAGATAGAGATAGGAAGGTAGGTAGATTGATAGATAGAGATAGGTAGGTAGGTAGATAGTTAGAGACAGATAGGTAGGTAGGTAGGTAGATAGATAGAGATAGGTAGGTAGGTAGATAGATAGATAGAGATAGGTAGGTAGGTAGATTGATAGATAGAGATACGTAGGTAGGTAGATAGATAGAGAGAGATAGGTAGGTAGGTAGGTAGGTAGATAGAGATAGGTAGGTAGGTAGATTGATAGATACAGATAGGTAGGTAGGTAGATAGATAGATACAGATAGGTAGGTAGGTAGATTGATAGATAGAGATAGGTAGGTAGGTAGGTAGATAGATAGACAGAGGTAGGTAGGTAGCTAGATTGATAGATAGAGATAGGTAGGTAGGTAGATAGATAGAGACAGATAGGTAGGTAGGTAGGTAGGTAGATAGATAGAGATAGGTAGGTAGGTAGATTGATAGATACAGATAGGTAGGTAGGGAGATAGATAGATACAGATAGGTAGGTAGGTAGATTGATAGATAGAGATAGGTAGGTAGGTAGATAGATAGATAGAGATAGGTAGGTAGGTAGGTAGATAGATAGAGATAGGTAGGTAGGTAGATAGATAGATAGAGATAGGTAGGTAGGTAGATAGATAGATAGAGATAGGTAGGTAAGTAAATTGATAGATACAGATAGGTAGGTAGCTAGATAGATAGATACAGATAGGTAGGTAGGTAGATAGATAGATAGAGGTAGGTAGGTAGATAGGTAGATTGATAGATAGAGATAGGAAGGTAGGTAGATTGATAGATAGAGATAGGTAGGTAGGTAGATAGATAGAGACAGATAGGTAGGTAGGTAGGTAGATAGATAGAGATAGGTAGGTAGGTAGATTGATAGATACAGATAGGTAGGTAGGTAGATAGATAGAGATAGGTAGGTAGGTAGATAGATAGATAGAGATAGGTAGGTAGGTAGATTGATAGATAGAGATAGGTAGGTAGGTAGATAGATAGAGACAGATAGGTAGGTAGGTAGGTAGATAGATAGAGATAGGTAGGTAGGTAGATTGATAGATACAGATAGGTAGGTAGGTAGATAGATAGATACAGATAGGTAGGTAGGTAGATTGATTGATAGATAGAGATAGGCAGGTAGGTAGATAGATAGAAAGAGATAGGTAGGTAGGTAGGTAGATAGATAGAGATAGGTAGGTAGGTAGATAGATAGATAGAGATAGGTAGGTAGGTAGATAGATAGAGATAGGTAGGTAGGTAGATTGATAGATACAGATAGGTAGGTAGGTAGATAGATAGATACAGATAGGTAAGTAGGTAGATTGATAGATACAGATAGGTAGGTAGGTAGGTAGGTAGATAGATAGAGATAGGTAGGTAGGTAGATAGATAGATAGCGATAGGTAGGTAGGTAGATAAATAGAGATAGGTAGGTAGGTAGATAGATAGATAGAGATAGATAGGTAAGTAGATTGATAGAGACAGATAGGTAGGTAGGTAGGTAGATAGAAAGAGATAGGTAGGTAGGTAGATAGATAGATAGATACAGATAGGTAGGTAGGTAGATAGAGATAGATAGGTAGGTAGGTAGATAGATACAGATAGGTAGGTAGGTAGATAGATAGATACAGATAGGTAGGTAGGTAGATTGATAGATAGAGATAGGTAGGTAGGTAGATAGATAGATAGATAGATAGATAGATAGAGATAGATAGGTAGGTAGGTAGATAGATAGATAGAGATAGGTAGGTAGGTAGATAGATAGATAGAGATAGGTAGGTAGGTAGATAGATAGATAGATATAGGTAGGTAGGTAAATTGATAGATACAGATAGGTAGGTAGGTAGATAGATAGATAGAGATAGGTAGGTAGGTAGGTAGATAGAGATAGGTAGGTAAGTAGGTAGATAGATACAGATAGGTAGGTACGTAGATAGATAAATACAGATAGGTAGGTAGGTAGATAGATAGATAGAGATAGATAGGTAGGTAGATTGATAGATAGAGATAGGTAGGTAGGTAGATAGATAGATAGAGATAGGTAGGTAGGCAGATAGATCGATAGACATAGGTAGGTAGGTAAATTGATAGATACAGATAGGTAGGTAGGTAGATAGATAGATAGAGATAGGTAGGTAGGTAGATTGATAGATACAGATAGGTAGGTAGGTAGATAGATAGATACAGATAGGTAGGTAGGTAGATTGATAGATACAGATAGGTAGGTAGGTAGGTAGATAGATAGAGATAGGTAGGTAGGTAGATAGATAGATAGAGATAGGTAGGTAGATAGATTGATAGATACATATAGGTAGGTAGGTAGATAGATAGATACAGATTGGTAGGTAGGTAGGTAGGTAGATAGATAGATAGATAAAGATAGGTAGGTAGGTAGGTAGATAGATAGAGATAGTTAGGTAGGTAGGTAGATAGATAGATAGAGATAGGTAGGTAGGTAGATTGATAGATACAGATAGGTAGGTAGGTAGATAGATAGATACAGATAGGTAGGTAGGTAGATTGATAGATACAGATAGGTAGGTAGGTAGGTAGATAGATAGAGATAGGTAGGTAGGTAGATAGATAGATAGAGATAGGTAGGTAGGTAGATTGATAGATACAGATAGGTAGGTAGGTAGATAGATAGATACAGATTGGTAGGTAGGTAGATAGATAGATAGATAGATAAAGATAGGTAGGTAGGTAGATAGATAGATAGAGATAGTTAGGTAGGTAGGTAGATAGATAGATAGATATAGGTAGGTAGGTAGGTAGATAGATACATATAGGTAGGTAGGTATATAGATAGAGATAGGTAGGTAGGTAGATTGATAGATACAGATAGGTAGGTAGGTAGACAGATAGATACAGATAGGTAGGTAGGTAGATAGATAGATACAGATAGGTAGGTAGGTAGGTAGATAGATAGAGATAGGTAGGTAGGTAGATAGATAGATAGAGATAGGTAGGTAGGTAGATTGATAGATACAGATAGGTAGGTAGCTAGATTGATAGATACAGATAGGTAGATAGGTAGGTAGATAGATAGAGATAGGTAGGTAGGTAGATAGATAGATAGAGATAGGTAGGTAGGTAGATTGATAGATACAGATAGGTAGGTAGGTAGATAGATAGATACAGATAGGTAGGTAGATAGATAGATAGATAGATAAAGATAGTTAGGTAGGTAGGTGAATAGATAGATAGAGATAGTTAGGTAGGTAGGTAGATAGATAGAGATAGATAGGTAGGTAGATAGATAGATAAATATAGGTAGGTAGGAAGATAGATAGATAGACATAGGTAGGTAGGTAGGTAGATAGATACAGATAGGTAGGTAGGTATATAGATAGAGATAGGTAGGTAGGTAGATTGATAGATACAGATAGGTAGGTAGGTAGACAGATAGATACAGATAGGTAGGTAGGTAGATAGATAGATACAGATAGGTAGGTAGGTAGGTAGATAGATAGAGATAGGTAGGTAGGTAGATAGATAGATAGAGATAGGTAGGTAGGTAGATTGATAGATAGAGATAGGTAGGTAGGTAGATAGATAGAGAGAGATAGGTAGGTAGGTAGGTAGGTAGATAGAGATAGGTAGGTAGGTAGATTGATAGATACAGATAGGTAGGTAGGTAGATAGATAGATACAGATAGGTAGGTAGGTAGATTGATAGATAGAGATAGGTAGGTAGGTAGGTAGATAGATAGACAGAGGTAGGTAGGTAGATAGATTGATAGATAGAGATAGGTAGGTAGGTAGATAGATAGAGACAGATAGGTAGGTAGGTAGGTAGGTAGATAGATAGAGATAGGTAGGTAGGTAGATTGATAGATACAGATAGGTAGGTAGGGAGATAGATAGATACAGATAGGTAGGTAGGTAGATTGATAGATAGAGATAGGTAGGTAGGTAGATAGATAGATAGAGATAGGTAGGTAGGTAGGTAGATAGATAGAGATAGGTAGGTAGGTAGATAGATAGATAGAGATAGGTAGGTAGGTAGATAGATAGATAGAGGTAGGTAGGTAGGTAAATTGATAGATACAGATAGGTAGGTAGCTAGATAGATAGATACAGATAGGTAAGTAGGTAGATAGATAGATAGAGATAGGTAGGTAGGTAGATAGATATAGGTAGGTAAGTAGGTAGATAGATACAGATAGGTAGGTAGGTAGATAGATAAATACAGATAGGTAGGTAGGTAGATAGATAGATAGAGATAGATAGGTAGGTAAATAGATAGAGATAGGTAGGTAGGTAGATTGATAGATACAGATAGGTAGGTAGGTAGATAGATAGATACAGATAGGTAGGTAGGTAGATAGATAGATACAGATAGGTAGGTAGGTAGGTAGATAGATAGAGATAGGTAGGTAGGTAGATAGATAGATAGAGATAGGTAGGTAGGTAGATTGATAGATACAGATAGGTAGGTAGGCAGATAGATAGATACAGATAGGTAGGTAGGTAGGTAGATAGATACATATAGGTAGGTAGGTATATAGATAGAGATAGGTAGGTAGGTAGATTGATAGATACAGATAGGTAGGTAGGTAGACAGATAGATACAGATAGGTAGGTAGGTAGATAGATAGATAGAGATAGGTAGGTAGGTAGGTAGATAGATAGAGATAGGTAGGTAGGTAGATAGATAGATAGAGATAGGTAGGTAGGTAGATTGATAGATACAGATAGGTAGGTAGCTAGATTGATAGATACAGATAGGTAGGTAGGTAGGTAGATAGATAGAGATAGGTAGGTAGGTAGATAGATAGATAGAGATAGGTTGGTAGGTAGATTGATAGATACAGATAGGTAGGTAGGTAGATAGATAGATACAGATAGGTAGGTAGATAGATAGATAGATAGATAGATAAAGATAGTTAGGTAGGTAGGTGAATAGATAGATAGAGATAGTTAGGTAGGTAGATAGATAGAGATAGATAGGTAGGTAGATAGATAGATAAATATAGGTAGGTAGGAAGATAGATAGATAGACATAGGTAGGTAGGTAGGTAGATAGATACAGATAGGTAGGTAGTTATATAGATAGAGATAGGTAGGTAGGTAGATTGATAGATACAGATAGGTAGGTAGGTAGACAGATAGATACAGATAGGTAGGTAGGTAGATAGATAGATACAGATAGGTAGGTAGGTAGGTAGATAGATAGAGATAGGTAGGTAGGTAGATAGATAGATAGAGATAGGTAGGTAGGTAGATTGATAGATAGAGATACGTAGGTAGGTAGATAGATAGAGAGAGATAGGTAGGTAGGTAGGTAGGTAGATAGAGATAGGTAGGTAGGTAGATTGATAGATACAGATAGGTAGGTAGGTAGATAGATAGATACAGATAGGTAGGTAGGTAGATTGATAGATAGAGATAGGTAGGTAGGTAGGTAAATAGATAGACAGAGGTAGGTAGGTAGCTAGATTGATAGATAGAGATAGGTAGGTAGGTAGATAGATAGAGACAGATAGGTAGGTAGGTAGGTAGGTAGATAGATAGAGATAGGTAGGTAGGTAGATTGATAGATACAGATAGGTAGGTAGGGAGATAGATAGATACAGATAGGTAGGTAGGTAGATTGATAGATAGAGATAGGTAGGTAGGTAGATAGATAGATAGAGATAGGTAGGTAGGTAGGTAGATAGATAGAGATAGGTAGGTAGGTAGATAGATAGATAGAGATAGGTAGGTAGGTAGATAGATAGATAGAGATAGGTAGGTAGGTAAATTGATAGATACAGATAGGTAGGTAGCTAGATAGATAGATACAGATAGGTAGGTAGGTAGATAGATAGATAGAGATAGGTAGGTAGGTAGGTAGATAGATATAGGTAGGTAAGTAGGTAGATAGATACAGATAGGTAGGTAGGTAGATAGATAAATACAGATAGGTAGGTAGGTAGATAGATAGATAGAGATAGATACGTAGGTAGATTGATAGATAGAGATAGGTAGGTAGGCAGATAGATAGATAGAGATAGATAGGTAGGCAGATAGATAGATAGAGATAGGTACGTAGGTAAATTAATAGATACAGATAGGTAGGTAGGTAGATTGATAGACACAGATAGGTAGGTAGGTAGATAGATAGATAGAGATAGGTAGGTAGGTAGATTGATAGATACAGATAGGTAGGTAGGTAGATAGATAGATACAGATAGGTAGGTAGGTAGATAGATAGATACAGATAGGTAGGTAGGTAGGTAGATAGATAGAGATAGGTAGGTAGGTAGATAGATAGAGATAGGTAGGTAGGTAGATTGATAGATACAGATAGGTAGGTAGGTAGATAGATAGATACAGATAGGTAGGTAGGTAGGTAGGTAGATAGATAGATAGATAGATAGATAGATAGATAGATAGATAGATAGATAGATAGATAGATAAAGATAGGTAGGTAGGTAGGTAGATAGATAGAGATAGTTAGGTAGGTAGGTAGATAGATAGAGATAGATAGGTAGGTAGATAAATAGATAAAGATAGGTAGGTAGGTAGATAGTTAGATAGACATAGGTAGGTAGGTAGATAGATACAGATAGGTAGGTAGGTAGATTGATAGATAGATAGGTAGGTAGGTAGGTAGACAGATAGATACAGATAGGTAGGTAGGTAGATAGATAGATACAGATAGGTTGGTAGGTAGGTAGATAGATAGAGATAGGTAGGTAGGTAGATAGATAGATAGAGATAGGTAGGTAGGTAGGTAGGTAGGTAGATAGATAGAGATAGGTAGGTAGGTAGATAGATAGATAGAGATAGGTAGGTAGGTAGGTAGGTAGATAGAGATAGGTAGGTAGGTAGATTGATAGATACAGATAGATAGGTAGGTAGATAGATAGATACAGATAGGTAGGTAGGTAGATTGATAGATAGAGATAGGTAGGTAGGTAGGTAGATAGATAGACAGAGGTAGGTAGGTAGGTAGATTGATAGACAGAGGTAGGTAGGTAGGTAGATTGATAGAGATAGGTAGGTAGGTAGATAGATAGAGACAGATAGGTAGGTAGGTAGGTAGATAGATACAGATAGGTAGGTAGGTAGATTGATAGATACAGATAGGTAGGTAGGGAGATAGATAGATACAGATAGGTAGGTAGGTAGATTGATAGATAGAGATAGGTAGGTAGGTAGATAGATAGATAGAGATAGGTAGGTAGGTAGATTGATAGATACAGATAGGTAGGTAGGTAGATTGATAGATACAGATAGGTAGGTAGGTAGGTAGGTAGATAGAGATAGGTAAGTAGGTAGATTGATAGATACAGATAGGTAGGTAGGTAGATAGATAGATACAGATAGGTAGGTAGGTAGATTGATAGATAGAGATAGGTAGGTAGGTAGATAGATAGATAGAGGTAGGTAGGTAGGTAGATTGATAGATAGAGATAGGTAGGTAGGTAGATAGATAGAGACAGATAGGTAGGTAGGTAGGTAGATAGATAGAGATAGGTAGGTAGGTAGATTGATAGATACAGATAGGTAGGTAGGTAGGTAGATAGATAGAGATAGGTAGGTAGGTAGATAGATAGATAGATAGAGATAGGTAGGTAGGTAGATTGATAGATACAGATAGGTAGCTAGGTAGATAGATAGATACAGATAGGTAGGTAGGTAGATAGATAGATAGATAAAGATAGGTAGATAGGTAGGTAGATAGATAGAGATAGTTAGGTAGGTAGGTAGATAGATAGAGATAGATAGGTAGGTAGATAGATAGATAAAGATAGGTAGGTAGGTAGATAGATAGATAGACATAGGTAGGTAGGTAGGTAGGTAGGTAGATAGATACAGATAGGTAGGTAGGTACATAGATAGAAATAGGTAGGTAGGTAGATTGATAGATACAGATAGGTAGGTAGGTAGACAGATAGATACAGATAGGTAGGTAGGTAGATAGATAGATACAGATAGGTAGGTAGGTAGATAGATAGAGATAGGTAGGTAGGTAGATAGATAGATAGAGATAGGTAGGTAGGTAGATTGATAGATAGAGATAGGTAGGTAGGTAGATAGATAGAGACAGATAGGTAGGTAGGTAGGTAGGTAGGTAGGTAGAGATAGGTAGGTAGGTAGATTGATAGATACAGATAGGTAGGTAGGTAGGTAGGTAGATAGAGATAGGTAAGTAGGTAGATTGATAGATAGAGATAGGTAGGTAGGTAGATAGATAGAGAGAGATAGGTAGGTAGGTAGGTAGGTAGATAGAGATAGGTAGGTAGGTAGATTGATAGATACAGATAGGTAGGTAGGTAGATTGATAGATAGAGATAGGTAGGTAGGTAGATAGATAGAGACAGATAGGTAGGTAGGTAGATTGATTGATAGATAGAGATAGGCAGGTAGGTAGATAGATAGAAAGAGATAGGTAGGTAGGTAGGTAGATAGATAGAGATAGGTAGGTAGGTAGATAGATAGATAGAGATAGGTAGGTAGGTAGATAGATAGAGATAGGTAGGTAGGTAGATTGATAGATACAGATAGGTAGGTAGGTAGATAGATAGATACAGATAGGTAAGTAGGTAGATTGATAGATACAGATAGGTAGGTAGGTAGGTAGGTAGATAGATAGAGATAGGTAGGTAGGTAGATAGATAGATAGCGATAGGTAGGTAGGTAGATAAATAGAGATAGGTAGGTAGGTAGATAGATAGATAGAGATAGATAGGTAAGTAGATTGATAGAGACAGATAGGTAGGTAGGTAGGTAGATAGAAAGAGATAGGTAGGTAGGTAGATAGATAGATAGATACAGATAGGTAGGTAGGTAGATAGAGATAGATAGGTAGGTAGGTAGATAGATACAGATAGGTAGGTAGGTAGATAGATAGATACAGATAGGTAGGTAGGTAGATTGATAGATAGAGATAGGTAGGTAGGTAGATAGATAGATAGATAGATAGATAGATAGAGATAGATAGGTAGGTAGGTAGATAGATAGATAGAGATAGGTAGGTAGGTAGATAGATAGATAGAGATAGGTAGGTAGGTAGATAGATAGATAGATATAGGTAGGTAGGTAAATTGATAGATACAGATAGGTAGGTAGGTAGATAGATAGATAGAGATAGGTAGGTAGGTAGGTAGATAGAGATAGGTAGGTAAGTAGGTAGATAGATACAGATAGGTAGGTACGTAGATAGATAAATACAGATAGGTAGGTAGGTAGATAGATAGATAGAGATAGATAGGTAGGTAGATTGATAGATAGAGATAGGTAGGTAGGTAGATAGATAGATAGAGATAGGTAGGTAGGCAGATAGATCGATAGACATAGGTAGGTAGGTAAATTGATAGATACAGATAGGTAGGTAGGTAGATAGATAGATAGAGATAGGTAGGTAGGTAGATTGATAGATACAGATAGGTAGGTAGGTAGATAGATAGATACAGATAGGTAGGTAGGTAGATTGATAGATACAGATAGGTAGGTAGGTAGGTAGATAGATAGAGATAGGTAGGTAGGTAGATAGATAGATAGAGATAGGTAGGTAGATAGATTGATAGATACATATAGGTAGGTAGGTAGATAGATAGATACAGATTGGTAGGTAGGTAGGTAGGTAGATAGATAGATAGATAAAGATAGGTAGGTAGGTAGGTAGATAGATAGAGATAGTTAGGTAGGTAGGTAGATAGATAGATAGAGATAGGTAGGTAGGTAGATTGATAGATACAGATAGGTAGGTAGGTAGATAGATAGATACAGATAGGTAGGTAGGTAGATTGATAGATACAGATAGGTAGGTAGGTAGGTAGATAGATAGAGATAGGTAGGTAGGTAGATAGATAGATAGAGATAGGTAGGTAGGTAGATTGATAGATACAGATAGGTAGGTAGGTAGATAGATAGATACAGATTGGTAGGTAGGTAGATAGATAGATAGATAGATAAAGATAGGTAGGTAGGTAGATAGATAGATAGAGATAGTTAGGTAGGTAGGTAGATAGATAGATAGATATAGGTAGGTAGGTAGGTAGATAGATACATATAGGTAGGTAGGTATATAGATAGAGATAGGTAGGTAGGTAGATTGATAGATACAGATAGGTAGGTAGGTAGACAGATAGATACAGATAGGTAGGTAGGTAGATAGATAGATACAGATAGGTAGGTAGGTAGGTAGATAGATAGAGATAGGTAGGTAGGTAGATAGATAGATAGAGATAGGTAGGTAGGTAGATTGATAGATACAGATAGGTAGGTAGCTAGATTGATAGATACAGATAGGTAGATAGGTAGGTAGATAGATAGAGATAGGTAGGTAGGTAGATAGATAGATAGAGATAGGTAGGTAGGTAGATTGATAGATACAGATAGGTAGGTAGGTAGATAGATAGATACAGATAGGTAGGTAGATAGATAGATAGATAGATAAAGATAGTTAGGTAGGTAGGTGAATAGATAGATAGAGATAGTTAGGTAGGTAGGTAGATAGATAGAGATAGATAGGTAGGTAGATAGATAGATAAATATAGGTAGGTAGGAAGATAGATAGATAGACATAGGTAGGTAGGTAGGTAGATAGATACAGATAGGTAGGTAGGTATATAGATAGAGATAGGTAGGTAGGTAGATTGATAGATACAGATAGGTAGGTAGGTAGACAGATAGATACAGATAGGTAGGTAGGTAGATAGATAGATACAGATAGGTAGGTAGGTAGGTAGATAGATAGAGATAGGTAGGTAGGTAGATAGATAGATAGAGATAGGTAGGTAGGTAGATTGATAGATAGAGATAGGTAGGTAGGTAGATAGATAGAGAGAGATAGGTAGGTAGGTAGGTAGGTAGATAGAGATAGGTAGGTAGGTAGATTGATAGATACAGATAGGTAGGTAGGTAGATAGATAGATACAGATAGGTAGGTAGGTAGATTGATAGATAGAGATAGGTAGGTAGGTAGGTAGATAGATAGACAGAGGTAGGTAGGTAGGTAGATTGATAGATAGAGATAGGTAGGTAGGTAGATAGATAGAGACAGATAGGTAGGTAGGTAGGTAGGTAGATAGATAGAGATAGGTAGGTAGGTAGATTGATAGATACAGATAGGTAGGTAGGGAGATAGATAGATACAGATAGGTAGGTAGGTAGATTGATAGATAGAGATAGGTAGGTAGGTAGATAGATAGATAGAGATAGGTAGGTAGGTAGGTAGATAGATAGAGATAGGTAGGTAGGTAGATAGATAGATAGAGATAGGTAGGTAGGTAGATAGATAGATAGAGGTAGGTAGGTAGGTAAATTGATAGATACAGATAGGTAGGTAGCTAGATAGATAGATACAGATAGGTAAGTAGGTAGATAGATAGATAGAGATAGGTAGGTAGGTAGATAGATATAGGTAGGTAAGTAGGTAGATAGATACAGATAGGTAGGTAGGTAGATAGATAAATACAGATAGGTAGGTAGGTAGATAGATAGATAGAGATAGATAGGTAGGTAAATAGATAGAGATAGGTAGGTAGGTAGATTGATAGATACAGATAGGTAGGTAGGTAGATAGATAGATACAGATAGGTAGGTAGGTAGATAGATAGATACAGATAGGTAGGTAGGTAGGTAGATAGATAGAGATAGGTAGGTAGGTAGATAGATAGATAGAGATAGGTAGGTAGGTAGATTGATAGATACAGATAGGTAGGTAGGCAGATAGATAGATACAGATAGGTAGGTAGGTAGGTAGATAGATACATATAGGTAGGTAGGTATATAGATAGAGATAGGTAGGTAGGTAGATTGATAGATACAGATAGGTAGGTAGGTAGACAGATAGATACAGATAGGTAGGTAGGTAGATAGATAGATAGAGATAGGTAGGTAGGTAGGTAGATAGATAGAGATAGGTAGGTAGGTAGATAGATAGATAGAGATAGGTAGGTAGGTAGATTGATAGATACAGATAGGTAGGTAGCTAGATTGATAGATACAGATAGGTAGGTAGGTAGGTAGATAGATAGAGATAGGTAGGTAGGTAGATAGATAGATAGAGATAGGTTGGTAGGTAGATTGATAGATACAGATAGGTAGGTAGGTAGATAGATAGATACAGATAGGTAGGTAGATAGATAGATAGATAGATAGATAAAGATAGTTAGGTAGGTAGGTGAATAGATAGATAGAGATAGTTAGGTAGGTAGATAGATAGAGATAGATAGGTAGGTAGATAGATAGATAAATATAGGTAGGTAGGAAGATAGATAGATAGACATAGGTAGGTAGGTAGGTAGATAGATACAGATAGGTAGGTAGTTATATAGATAGAGATAGGTAGGTAGGTAGATTGATAGATACAGATAGGTAGGTAGGTAGACAGATAGATACAGATAGGTAGGTAGGTAGATAGATAGATACAGATAGGTAGGTAGGTAGGTAGATAGATAGAGATAGGTAGGTAGGTAGATAGATAGATAGAGATAGGTAGGTAGGTAGATTGATAGATAGAGATACGTAGGTAGGTAGATAGATAGAGAGAGATAGGTAGGTAGGTAGGTAGGTAGATAGAGATAGGTAGGTAGGTAGATTGATAGATACAGATAGGTAGGTAGGTAGATAGATAGATACAGATAGGTAGGTAGGTAGATTGATAGATAGAGATAGGTAGGTAGGTAGGTAAATAGATAGACAGAGGTAGGTAGGTAGCTAGATTGATAGATAGAGATAGGTAGGTAGGTAGATAGATAGAGACAGATAGGTAGGTAGGTAGGTAGGTAGATAGATAGAGATAGGTAGGTAGGTAGATTGATAGATACAGATAGGTAGGTAGGGAGATAGATAGATACAGATAGGTAGGTAGGTAGATTGATAGATAGAGATAGGTAGGTAGGTAGATAGATAGATAGAGATAGGTAGGTAGGTAGGTAGATAGATAGAGATAGGTAGGTAGGTAGATAGATAGATAGAGATAGGTAGGTAGGTAGATAGATAGATAGAGATAGGTAGGTAGGTAAATTGATAGATACAGATAGGTAGGTAGCTAGATAGATAGATACAGATAGGTAGGTAGGTAGATAGATAGATAGAGATAGGTAGGTAGGTAGGTAGATAGATATAGGTAGGTAAGTAGGTAGATAGATACAGATAGGTAGGTAGGTAGATAGATAAATACAGATAGGTAGGTAGGTAGATAGATAGATAGAGATAGATACGTAGGTAGATTGATAGATAGAGATAGGTAGGTAGGCAGATAGATAGATAGAGATAGATAGGTAGGCAGATAGATAGATAGAGATAGGTACGTAGGTAAATTAATAGATACAGATAGGTAGGTAGGTAGATTGATAGACACAGATAGGTAGGTAGGTAGATAGATAGATAGAGATAGGTAGGTAGGTAGATTGATAGATACAGATAGGTAGGTAGGTAGATAGATAGATACAGATAGGTAGGTAGGTAGATAGATAGATACAGATAGGTAGGTAGGTAGGTAGATAGATAGAGATAGGTAGGTAGGTAGATAGATAGAGATAGGTAGGTAGGTAGATTGATAGATACAGATAGGTAGGTAGGTAGATAGATAGATACAGATAGGTAGGTAGGTAGGTAGGTAGATAGATAGATAGATAGATAGATAGATAGATAGATAGATAGATAGATAGATAGATAGATAGATAGATAGATAGATAGATAAAGATAGGTAGGTAGGTAGGTAGATAGATAGAGATAGTTAGGTAGGTAGGTAGATAGATAGAGATAGATAGGTAGGTAGATAAATAGATAAAGATAGGTAGGTAGGTAGATAGTTAGATAGACATAGGTAGGTAGGTAGATAGATACAGATAGGTAGGTAGGTAGATTGATAGATAGATAGGTAGGTAGGTAGGTAGACAGATAGATACAGATAGGTAGGTAGGTAGATAGATAGATACAGATAGGTTGGTAGGTAGGTAGATAGATAGAGATAGGTAGGTAGGTAGATAGATAGATAGAGATAGGTAGGTAGGTAGGTAGGTAGGTAGATAGATAGAGATAGGTAGGTAGGTAGATAGATAGATAGAGATAGGTAGGTAGGTAGGTAGGTAGATAGAGATAGGTAGGTAGGTAGATTGATAGATACAGATAGATAGGTAGGTAGATAGATAGATACAGATAGGTAGGTAGGTAGATTGATAGATAGAGATAGGTAGGTAGGTAGGTAGATAGATAGACAGAGGTAGGTAGGTAGGTAGATTGATAGACAGAGGTAGGTAGGTAGGTAGATTGATAGAGATAGGTAGGTAGGTAGATAGATAGAGACAGATAGGTAGGTAGGTAGGTAGATAGATACAGATAGGTAGGTAGGTAGATTGATAGATACAGATAGGTAGGTAGGGAGATAGATAGATACAGATAGGTAGGTAGGTAGATTGATAGATAGAGATAGGTAGGTAGGTAGATAGATAGATAGAGATAGGTAGGTAGGTAGATTGATAGATACAGATAGGTAGGTAGGTAGATTGATAGATACAGATAGGTAGGTAGGTAGGTAGGTAGATAGAGATAGGTAAGTAGGTAGATTGATAGATACAGATAGGTAGGTAGGTAGATAGATAGATACAGATAGGTAGGTAGGTAGATTGATAGATAGAGATAGGTAGGTAGGTAGATAGATAGATAGAGGTAGGTAGGTAGGTAGATTGATAGATAGAGATAGGTAGGTAGGTAGATAGATAGAGACAGATAGGTAGGTAGGTAGGTAGATAGATAGAGATAGGTAGGTAGGTAGATTGATAGATACAGATAGGTAGGTAGGTAGGTAGATAGATAGAGATAGGTAGGTAGGTAGATAGATAGATAGATAGAGATAGGTAGGTAGGTAGATTGATAGATACAGATAGGTAGCTAGGTAGATAGATAGATACAGATAGGTAGGTAGGTAGATAGATAGATAGATAAAGATAGGTAGATAGGTAGGTAGATAGATAGAGATAGTTAGGTAGGTAGGTAGATAGATAGAGATAGATAGGTAGGTAGATAGATAGATAAAGATAGGTAGGTAGGTAGATAGATAGATAGACATAGGTAGGTAGGTAGGTAGGTAGGTAGATAGATACAGATAGGTAGGTAGGTACATAGATAGAAATAGGTAGGTAGGTAGATTGATAGATACAGATAGGTAGGTAGGTAGACAGATAGATACAGATAGGTAGGTAGGTAGATAGATAGATACAGATAGGTAGGTAGGTAGATAGATAGAGATAGGTAGGTAGGTAGATAGATAGATAGAGATAGGTAGGTAGGTAGATTGATAGATAGAGATAGGTAGGTAGGTAGATAGATAGAGACAGATAGGTAGGTAGGTAGGTAGGTAGGTAGGTAGAGATAGGTAGGTAGGTAGATTGATAGATACAGATAGGTAGGTAGGTAGGTAGGTAGATAGAGATAGGTAAGTAGGTAGATTGATAGATAGAGATAGGTAGGTAGGTAGATAGATAGAGAGAGATAGGTAGGTAGGTAGGTAGGTAGATAGAGATAGGTAGGTAGGTAGATTGATAGATACAGATAGGTAGGTAGGTAGATTGATAGATAGAGATAGGTAGGTAGGTAGATAGATAGAGACAGATAGGTAGGTAGGTAGGTAGGTAGGTAGATAGAGATAGGTAGGTAGGTAGATTGATATATACAGATAGGTAGGTAGGTAGATTGATAGATACAGATAGGTAGGTAGGTAGGTAGGTAGGTAGATAGAGATAGGTAAGTAGGTAGATTGATAGATACAGATAGGTAGGTAGGTAGATAGATAGATACAGATAGGTAGGTAGGTAGATTGATAGATAGAGATAGGTAGGTAGGTAGATAGATAGAGACAGATAGGTAGATAGGTAGGTAGATAGATAGAGATAGGTAGGTAGGTAGACAGATAGATACAGATAAGTAGGTAGGTAGATAGATAGATACAGATAGGTAGGTAGGTAGGTAGATAGATAGAGATAGGTAGGTAGGTAGATTGATAGATACAGATAGGTAGGTAGGTAGATTGATAGATACAGATAGGTAGGTAGGTAGGTAGATAGATAGAGATAGGTAGGTAGGTAGATAGATAGATAGATAGATAGAGATAGGTAGGTAGGTAGATTGATAGATACAGATAGGTAGCTAGGTAGATAGATAGATACAGATAGGTAGGTAGGTAGATAGATAGATAGATAAAGATAGGTAGATTGGTAGGTAGATAGATAGAGATAGTTAGGTAGGTAGGTAGATAGATAGAGATAGATAGGTAGGTAGATAGATAGATAAAGATAGGTAGGTAGGTAGATAGATAGATAGACATAGGTAGGTAGGTAGGTAGGTAGATAGATACAGATAGGTAGGTAGGTACATAGATAGAAATAGGTAGGTAGGTAGATTGATAGATACAGATAGGTAGGTAGGTAGACAGATAGATACAGATAGGTAGGTAGGTAGATAGATAGATACAGATAGGTAGGTCGGTAGATAGCTAGATAGAGATAGGTAGGTAGGTAGATTGATAGATAGAGATAGGTAGGTAGGTAGATAGATAGAGACAGATAGGTAGGTAGGTAGATAGATAAATACAGATAGGTAGGTAGGTAGATAGATAGATAGAGATAGATAGGTAGGTAGAATGATAGATAGAGATAGGTATGTAGGCAGATAGAGAGATAGAGATAGATAGGTAGACAGATAGATAGATAGAGATAGGTAGGTAGGTAAATTGATAGATACAGATAGGTAGGTAGGTAGATTGATAGATACAGATAGGTAGGTAGGTAGATAGATAGATACAGATAGGTAGGTAGGTAGGTAGATAGATAGAGATAGGTAGGTAGGTAGATAGATAGAGATAGGTAGTAGGTAGATTGATAGATACGGATAGGTAGGTAGGTAGATAGATAGATACAGATAGGTAGATAGATAGATAGATAGATAGATAGATAGATAGATAGATAGATAGATAGATAGATAGATAGATAGATAGATAGATAAAGATAGGTAGGTAGGTAGGTAGATAGATAGAGATAGATAGGTAGGTAGATTGATAGATACAGATAGGTAGGTAGGTAGATAGATAGATACAGATAGGTAGGTAGGTAGATAGATAGATACAGATAGGTAGGTAGGTAGGTAGATAGATAGAGATAGGTAGGTAGGTAGATAGATAGAGATAGGTAGGTAGGTAGATTGATAGATACAGATAGGTAGGTAGGTAGATAGATAGATACAGATAGGTAGATAGATAGATAGATAGATAGATAGATAGATAGATAGATAGATAAAGATAGGTAGGTAGGTAGGTAGATAGATAGAGATAGTTAGGTAGGTAGGTAGATAGATAGAGATAGATAGGTAGGTAGATAGATAGATAAAGATAGGTAGGTAGGTAGATAGTTAGATAGACATAGGTAGGTAGGTAGATAGATAGAGATAGGTAGGTAGGTAGGTAGGTAGGTAGATAGATAGACATAGGTAGGTATGTAGACAGATAGATACAGATAGGTAGGTAGGTAGGTAGATAGATAGAGATAGGTAGGTAGGTAGACAGATAGATACAGATAGGTAGGTAGGTAGATAGATAGATACAGATAGGTAGGTAGGTAGGTAGATAGATAGAGATAGGTAGGTAGGTAGATAGATAGATAGAGATAGATAGGTAGGTAGATTGATAGATATAGATAGTTAGGTAGGTAGATTGATAGATACAGATAGGTAGGTAGGTAGGTAGATAGATAGAGATAGGTAGGTAGGTAGATAGATAGATAGAGATAGGTAGGTAGGTAGATTGATAGATACAGATAGGTAGGTAGGTAGATAGATAGATAGATAGATAAAGATAGGTAGGTAGGTAGGTAGATAGATAGAGATAGTTAGGTAGGTAGGTAGATAGATAGAGATAGATAGGTAGGTTGATAGATAGATAAAGATAGGTAGGTAGGTAGATAGATAGATAGACATAGGTAGGTAGGTAGGTAGGTAGATAGATACAGATAGGTAGGTAGGTATATAGATAGAGATAGGTAGGTAGGTAGATTGATAGATACAGATAGGTAGGTAGGTAGATTGATAGATACAGATAGGTAGGTAGGTAGACAGATAGATACAGATAGGTAGGTAGGTATATAGATAGATACAGATAGGTAGGTAGGTAGGTAGATAGATAGAGATAGGTAGGTAGGTAGATAGATAGATAGAGATAGGTGGGTAGGTAGATTGATAGATAGAGATAGGTAGGTTGGTAGATAGATAGAGACAGATAGGTAGGTAGGTAGATAGAGATAGGTAGGTAGGTAGATTGATAGATACAGATAGGTAGGTAGGTAGATAGATAGATACAGATAGGTAGGTAGGTAGATTGATAGATAGAGATAGGTAGGTAGGAAGGTAGATAGATAGATAGAGGTAGGTAGGTAGGTAGGTAGATTGATAGATAGAGATAGGTAGGTAGGTAGATAGATAGAGACAGATAGGTAGGTAGGTAGATAGATAGAGATAGGTAGGTAGGTAGATTGATAGATACAGATAGGTAGGTAGGGAGATAGATAGATACAGATAGGTAGGTAGGTAGACTGATACATAGAGATAGGTAGGTAGGTAGGTAGATAGATAGATAGAGATAGGAAGGTAGGTAGGTAGATAGATAGACATAGGTAGGTAGGTAGATAGATAGATACAGATAGGTAGGTAGGTAGATAGATAGATAGAGATAGGTAGGTAGGTAGGTAGGTAGGTCGATAGAGATAGGTAGGTAAGTAGGTAGATATATACAGATAGGTAGGTAGGTAGATAGATAAATACAGATAGGTAGGTAGGTAGATAGATAGAGATAGATAGGTAGGTAGATTGATAGATAAAGATCGGTATGTAGGTAGATAGATAGATACAGATAGGTAGGTAGGTAGATAGATAGATAGATAAAGATAGGTAGGTACGTAGGTAGATAGATAGAGATAGTTAGGTAGGTAGGTAGATAGATAGAGATAGATAGGTAGGTAGATAGATAGATAAAGATAGGTAGGTAGGTAGAGAGATAGATAGACATAGGTAGGTAGGTAGGTAGGTAGGTAGGTAGATACAGATAGGTAGCTAGGTATATAGATAGAGATAGGTAGGTAGGTAGATTGATAGATACAGATAGGTAGGTAGGTAGACAGATAGATAGAGATAGGTAGGTAGGTATATAGATAGATACAGATAGGTAGGTAGGTAGGTAGATAGATAGAGATAGGTAGGTAGGTAGGTAGGTAGATAGAGATAGGTAGGTAGGTAGATTGATAGATAGAGATAGGTAGGTAGGTAGATAGATAGAGACAGATAGGTAGGTAGGTAGGTAGGTAGATAGAGATAGGTAGGTAGGTAGATTGATACAGATAGGTAGGTAGGTAGATAGATAGATACAGATAGGTAGGTAGGTAGATTGATAGATAGAGATAGGTAGGTAGGTAGATTGATAGATAGAGATAGGTAGGTAGGTAGATAGATAGAGACAGATAGGTAGGTAGGTAGGTAGGTAGGTAGATAGAGATAGGTAGGTAGGTAGGTAGATAGATAGAGATAGTTAGGTAGGTAGGTAGATAGATAGAGATAGATAGGTAGGTTGATAGATAGATAAAGATAGGTAGGTAGGTAGATAGATAGATAGACATAGGTAGGTAGGTAGGTAGTTAGATAGATACAGATAGGTAGGTAGGTATATAGATAGAGATAGGTAGGTAGGTAGATTGATAGATACAGATAGGTAGGTAGGTAGATTGATAGATACAGATAGGTAGGTAGGTAGACAGATAGATACAGATAGGTAGGTAGGTATATAGATAGATACAGATAGGTAGGTAGGTAGGTAGATAGATAGAGATAGGTAGGTAGGTAGATAGATAGATAGAGATAGGTAGGTAGGTAGATTGATAGATAGAGATAGGTAGGTAGGTAGATAGATAGAGACAGATAGGTAGGTAGGTAGGTAGGTAGATAGAGATAGGTAGGTAGGTAGATTGATAGATACAGATAGGTAGGTAGGTATATAGATAGAGATAGGTAGGTAGGTAGATTGATAGATACAGATAGGTAGGTAGGTAGATTGATAGATACAGATAGGTAGGTAGGTAGACAGATAGATACAGATAGGTAGGTAGGTATATAGATAGATACAGATAGGTAGGTAGGTAGGTAGATAGATAGAGATAGGTAGGTAGGTAGATAGATAGATAGAGATAGGTAGGTAGGTAGATTGATAGATAGAGATAGGTAGGTAGGTAGATAGATAGAGACAGATAGGTAGGTAGGTAGGTAGGTAGGTAGATAGAGATAGGTAGGTAGGTAGATTGATAGATACAGATAGGTAGGTAGGTAGATAGATAGATACAGATAGGTAGGTAGGTAGATTGATAGATAGAGATAGGTAGGTAGGAAGGTAGATAGATAGATAGAGGTAGGTAGGTAGGTAGGTAGATTGATAGATAGAGATAGGTAGGTAGGTAGATAGATAGAGACAGATAGGTAGGTAGGTAGTTAGATAGAGATAGGTAGGTAGGTAGATTGATAGATACAGATAGGTAGGTAGGGAGATAGATAGATACAGATAGGTAGGTAGGTAGACTGATAGATAGAGATAGGTAGGTAGGTAGATAGATAGATAGAGATAGGTAGGTAGGTAGGTAGATAGATAGACATAGGTAGGTAGGTAGGTAGATAGATACAGATAGGTAGGTAGGTAGATCGATAGAGATAGGTAGGTAGGTAGATTGATAGATAGATAGGTAGGTAGGTAGACAGATAGATACAGATAGGAAGGTAGGTAGATAGATAGATACAGATAGGTTGGTAGGTAGGTAGATTGATAGATAGAGATAGGTAGGTAGGTAGATAGATAGAGACAGATAGGTAGGTAGGTAGGTAGGTAGGTAGATAGAGATAGGTAGGTAGGTAGATTGATAGATACAGATAGGTAGGTAGGTATATAGATAGAGATAGGTAGGTAGGTAGATTGATAGATACAGATAGGTAGGTAGGTAGATTGATAGATACAGATAGGTAGGTAGGTAGACAGATAGATACAGATAGGTAGGTAGGTATATAGATAGATACAGATAGGTAGGTAGGTAGGTAGATAGATAGAGATAGGTAGGTAGGTAGATAGATAGATAGAGATAGGTAGGTAGGTAGATTGATAGATAGAGATAGGTAGGTAGGTAGATAGATAGAGACAGATAGGTAGGTAGGTAGGTAGGTAGGTAGATAGAGATAGGTAGGTAGGTAGATTGATAGATACAGATAGGTAGGTAGGTAGATAGATAGATACAGATAGGTAGGTAGGTAGATTGATAGATAGAGATAGGTAGGTAGGAAGGTAGATAGATAGATAGAGGTAGGTAGGTAGATAGATAGAGATAGGTAGATAGGTAGATTGATAGATACAGATAGGTAGGTAGGGAGATAGATAGATACAGATAGGTAGGTAGGTAGACTGATAGATAGAGAAAGGTAGGTAGGTAGATAGATAGATAGAGATAGGTAGGTAGGTAGGTAGGTAGATAGATAGACATAGGTAGGTAGGTAGGTAGATAGATACAGATAGGTAGGTAGGTAGATCGATAGAGATAGGTAGGTAGGTAGATTGATAGATAGATAGGTAGGTAGGTAGACAGATAGATACAGATAGGAAGGTAGGTAGATAGATAGATACAGATAGGTTGGTAGGTAGGTAGATAGATAGAGATAGGTAGGTAGGTAGATAGATAGATAGAGATAGGTAGGTAGGTAGATTGATAGATAGAGATAGGTAGGTAGGTAGATAGATAGAGACAGATAGGTAGGTAGGTAGGTAGATAGATAGAGATAGGTAGGTAGGTAGATTGATAGATACAGATATGTAGGTAGGTAGATAGATAGATACAGATAGGTAGGTAGGTAGATTGATTGATAGATAGAGATAGGCAGGTAGGTAGATAGATAGAAAGAGATAGGTAGGTAGGTAGGTAGATAGATAGAGATAGGTAGGTAGGTAGATAGATAGATAGAGATAGGTAGGTAGGTAGATAGATAGATAGAGATAGGTAGGTAGGTAAATTGATAGATACAGATAGGTAGGTAGGTAGATAGATAGATACAGATAGGTAGGTAGGTAGATAGATAGATAGAGATAGGTAGGTAGGTAGGTAGGTAGGTCGATAGAGATAGGTAGGTAAGTAGGTAGATATATACCGATAGGTAGGTAGGTAGATAGATAAATACAGATAGGTAGGTAGGTAGATAGATAGAGATAGGTAGGTAGATTGATAGATAAAGATCGGTATGTAGATAGATAGATAGATAGAGATAGGTAGGTAGGTAGATAGATAGATACAGATAGGTAGGTAGGTAGATAGATAGATACAGATAGGTAGGTAGGTAGATAGATAGATAGATAAAGATAGGTAGGTAGGTAGGTAGATAGATTGAGATAGTTAGGTAGGTAGGTAGATAGATAGAGATAGATAGGTAGGTAGATAGATAGATAAAGATAGGTAGGTAGGTAGATAGATAGATAGACATAGGTAGGTAGGTAGGTAGGTAGATAGATACAGATAGGTTGCTAGGTATATAGATAGAGATAGGTAGGTAGGTAGATTGATAGATACAGATAGGTAGGTAGGTAGACAGATAGATACAGATAGGTAGGTAGGTAGATAGATAGATACAGATAGGTAGGTAGGTAGGTAGATAGATAGAGATAGGTAGGTAGGTAGATAGATAGATAGAGATAGGTAGGTAGGTAGATTGATAGATAGAGATAGGTAGGTAGGTAGATAGATAGAGACAGATAGGTAGGTAGGTAGGTAGATAGATAGAGATAGGTAGGTAGGTAGATTGATAGATACAGATATGTAGGTAGGTAGATAGATAGATAGAGATAGGTAGGTAGGTAGATTGATTGATAGATAGAGATAGGCAGGTAGGTAGATAGATAGAAAGAGATAGGTAGGTAGGTAGGTAGATAGATAGAGATAGGTAGGTAGGTAGATAGATAGATAGAGATAGGTAGGTAGGTAGATAGATAGATAGAGATAGGTAGGTAGGTAAATTGATAGATACAGATAGGTAGGTAGGTAGATAGATAGATACAGATAGGTAGGTAGGTAGATAGATAGATAGAGATAGGTAGGTAGGTAGGTAGGTAGGTCGATAGAGATAGGTAGGTAAGTAGGTAGATATATACAGATAGGTAGGTAGGTAGATAGATAAATACAGATAGGTAGGTAGGTAGATAGATAGAGATAGATAGGTAGGTAGATTGATAGATAAAGATCGGTATGTAGATAGATAGATAGATAGAGATAGGTAGGTAGGTAGATAGATAGATACAGATAGGTAGGTAGGTAGATAGATAGATACAGATAGGTAGGTAGGTAGATAGATAGATAGATAAAGATAGGTAGGTAGGTAGGTAGATAGATTGAGATAGTTAGGTAGGTAGGTAGATAGATAGAGATAGATAGGTAGGTAGATAGATAGATAAAGATAGGTAGGTAGGTAGATAGATAGATAGACATAGGTAGGTAGGTAGGTAGGTAGATAGATACAGATAGGTTGCTAGGTATATAGATAGAGATAGGTAGGTAGGTAGATTGATAGATACAGATAGGTAGGTAGGTAGACAGATAGATACAGATAGGTAGGTAGGTAGATAGATAGATACAGATAGGTAGGTAGGTAGGTAGATAGATAGAGATAGGTAGGTAGGTAGATAGATAGATAGAGATAGGTAGGTAGGTAGATTGATAGATAGAGATAGGTAGGTAGGTAGATAGATAGAGACAGATAGGTAGGTAGGTAGGTAGATAGATAGAGATAGGTAGGTAGGTAGATTGATAGATACAGATATGTAGGTAGGTAGATAGATAGATACAGATAGGTAGGTAGGTAGATTGATTGATAGATAGAGATAGGCAGGTAGGTAGATAGATAGAAAGAGATAGGTAGGTAGGTAGGTAGATAGATATAGATAGGTAGGTAGGTAGATAGATAGATAGAGATAGGTAGGTAGGTAGATAGATAGATAGAGATAGGTAGGTAGGTAAATTGATAGATACAGATAGGTAGGTAGGTAGATAGATAGATACAGATAGGTAGGTAGGTAGATAGATAGATAGAGATAGGTAGGTAGGTAGGTAGGTAGGTCGATAGAGATAGGTAGGTAAGTAGGTAGATATATACAGATAGGTAGGTAGGTAGATAGATAAATACAGATAGGTAGGTAGGTAGATAGATAGAGATAGATAGGTAGGTAGATTGATAGATAAAGATCGTTATGTAGATAGATAGATAGATAGAGATAGGTAGGTAGGTAGATAGATAGATACAGATAGGTAGGTAGGTAGATAGATAGATACAGATAGGTAGGTAGATAGATAGATAGATAAAGATAGGTAGGTAGGTAGGTAGATAGATTGAGATAGTTAGGTAGGTAGGTAGATAGATAGAGATAGATAGGTAGGTAGATAGATAGATAAAGATAGGTAGGTAGGTAGATAGATAGATAGACATAGGTAGGTAGGTAGGTAGGTAGATAGATACAGATAGGTTGCTAGGTATATAGATAGAGATAGGTAGGTAGGTAGATTGATAGATACAGATAGGTAGGTAGGTAGACAGATAGATACAGATAGGTAGGTAGGTAGATAGATAGATACAGATAGGTAGGTAGGTAGGTAGATAGATAGAGATAGGTAGGTAGGTAGATAGATAGATAGACATAGGTAGGTAGGTAGGTAGGTAGGTAGGTAGGTAGGTAGATAGATACAGATAGGTAGCTAGGTATATAGATAGAGATAGGTAGGTAGGTAGATTGATAGATACAGATAGGTAGGTAGGTAGACAGATAGATACAGATAGGTAGGTAGGTAGATAGATAGATAGATAAAGATAGGTAGGTAGGTAGGTAGATAGATAGAGATAGTTAGGTAGGTAGGTAGATAGATAGAGATAGATAGGTAGGTAGATAGATAAATAAAGATAGGTAGGTAGGTAGATAGATAGATAGACATAGGTAGGTAGGTAGGTAGGTAGATAGATACAGATAGGTTGCTAGGTATATAGATAGAGATAGGTAGGTAGGTAGATTGATAGATACAGATAGGTAGGTAGGTAGACAGATAGATACAGATAGGTAGGTAGGTAGATAGATAGATACAGATAGGTAGGTAGGTAGGTAGATAGATAGAGATAGGTAGGTAGGTAGATAGATAGATAGACATAGGTAGGTAGGTAGGTAGGTAGGTAGGTAGGTAGGTAGATAGATACAGATAGGTAGCTAGGTATATAGATAGAGATAGGTAGGTAGGTAGATTGATAGATACAGATAGGTAGGTAGGTAGACAGATAGATACAGATAGGTAGGTAGGTAGATAGATAGATAGATAAAGATAGGTAGGTAGGTAGGTAGATAGATAGAGATAGTTAGGTAGGTAGGTAGATAGATAGAGATAGATAGGTAGGTAGATAGATAAATAAAGATAGGTAGGTAGGTAGATAGATAGATAGACATAGGTAGGTAGGTAGGTAGGTAGATAGATACAGAAAGGTTGCTAGGTATATAGATAGAGATAGGTAGGTAGGTAGATTGATAATACAGATAGGTAGGTAGGTAGACAGATAGATACAGATAGGTAGGTAGGTAGATAGATAGATACAGATAGGTAGGTAGGTAGGTAGATAGATAGAGATAGGTAGGTAGGTAGATAGATAGATAGACATAGGTAGGTAGGTAGGTAGGTAGGTAGGTAGGTAGGTAGGTAGATAGATAGATACAGATAGGTAGCTAGGTATATAGATAGAGATAGGTAGGTAGGTAGATTGATAGATACAGATAGGTAGGTAGGTAGACAGATAGATACAGATAGGTAGGTAGGTAGATAGATAGATACAGATAGGTAGGTAGGTAGGTAGATAGATAGAGATAGGTAGGTAGGTAGATAGATAGATAGAGATAGGTAGGTAGGTAGATTGATAGATAGAGATAGGTAGGTAGGTAGATAGATAGAGACAGATAGGTAGGTAGGTAGGTAGGTAGGTAGATAGAGATAGGTAGGTAGGTAGATTGATAGATACAGATAGGTAGGTAGGTAGATTGATAGATAGAGATAGGTAGGTAGGTAGATTGATAGATAGAGATAGGTAGGTAGGTAGATTGATAGATAGAGATAGGTAGGTAGGTAGATAGATAGAGACAGATAGGGAGGTAGGTAGGTAGGTAGGTAGATAGAGATAGGTAGGTAGGTAGGTAGATAGATAGAGATAGTTAGGTAGGTAGGTAGATAGATAGAGATAGATAGGTAGGTTGATAGATAGATAAAGATAGGTAGGTAGGTAGATAGATAGATAGATAGACATAGGTAGGTAGGTAGGTAGGTAGATAGATACAGATAGGTAGGTAGGTATATAGATAGAGATAGGTAGGTAGGTAGATTGATAGATACAGATAGGTAGGTAGGTAGATTGATAGATACAGATAGGTAGGTAGGTAGACAGATAGATACAGATAGGTAGGTAGGTATATAGATAGATACAGATAGGTAGGTAGGTAGGTAGATAGATAGAGATAGGTAGGTAGGTAGATAGATAGATAGAGATAGGTAGGTAGGTAGATTGATAGATAGAGGTAGGTAGGTAGGTAGATAGATAGAGACAGATAGGTAGGTAGGTAGGTAGGTAGGTAGATAGAGATAAGTAGGTAGGTAGATTGATAGATACCGATAGGTAGGTAGGTATATAGATAGAGATAGGTAGGTAGGTAGATTGATAGATACAGATAGGTAGGTAGGTAGATTGATAGATACAGATAGGTAGGTAGGTAGACAGATTGATACAGATAGGTAGGTAGGTATATAGATAGATACAGATAGGTAGGTAGGTAGGTAGATAGATAGAGATAGGTAGGTAGGTAGATAGATAGATAGAGATAGGTAGGTAGGTAGATTGATAGATAGAGATAGGTAGGTAGGTAGATAGATAGAGATGGATAGGTAGGTAGGTAGGTAGGTAGGTAGATAGAGATAGGTAGGTAGGTAGATTGATAGATACAGATAGGTAGGTAGGTAGATAGATAGAGACAGATAGGTAGGTAGGTAGATAGATAGAGATAGGTAGGTAGGTAGATTGATAGATACAGATAGGTAGGTAGGGAGATAGATAGATACAGATAGGTAGGTAGGTAGACTGATAGATAGAGATAGGTAGGTAGGTAGATAGATAGATAGAGATAGGTAGGTAGGTAGGTAGATAGATAGACATAGGTAGGTAGGTAGGTAGATAGATACAGATAGGTAGGTAGGTAGATCGATAGAGATAGGTAGGTAGGTAGATTGATAGATAGATAGGTAGGTAGGTAGACAGATATATACAGATAGGTAGGTAGGTAGATAGATAAATACAGATAGGTAGGTAGGTAGATAGATAGAGATAGATAGGTAGGTAGATTGATAGATAAAGATCGGTATGTAGATAGATAGATAGATAGAGATAGGTAGGTAGGTAGATAGATAGATAGAGATAGGTAGGTAGGTAGATTGATAGATACAGATAGGTAGGTAGGTAGATAGATAGATACAGATAGGTAGGTAGGTAGATAGATAGATAGATAAAGATAGGTAGGTAGGTAGGTAGATAGATAGAGATAGTTATGTAGGTAGGTAGATAGATAGGTAGGTAGATAGATAGATAGACATAGGTAGGTAGGTAGGTAGGTAGGTAGGTAGGTAGGTAGATAGATACAGATAGGTTGCTAGGTATATAGATAGAGATAGGTAGGTAGGTAGATTGATAGATACAGATAGGTAGGTAGGTAGACAGATAGATACAGATAGGTAGGTAGGTAGATAGATAGATACAGATAGGTAGGTAGGTAGGTAGATAGATAGAGATAGGTAGGTAGGTAGATAGATAGATAGAGATAGGTAGGTAGGTAGGTAGATAGATATAGACAGATAGGTAGGTAGGTAGGTAGGTAGATAGAGATAGGTAGGTAGGTAGATTGATAGATACAGATAGGTAGGTAGGTAGATAGATAGATACAGATAGGTAGGTAGGTAGATAGATAGATAGAGATAGGTAGGTAGGTAGATTGATAGATAGAGATAGGTAGGTAGGTAGATTGATAGATAGAGATAGGTAGGTAGGTAGATAGATAGAGACAGATAGGTAGGTAGGTAGGTAGGTAGGTAGATAGAGATAGGTAGGTAGGTAGGTAGATAGATAGAGATAGTTAGGTAGGTAGGTAGATAGATAGAGATAGATAGGTAGGTTGATAGATAGATAAAGATAGGTAGGTAGGTAGATAGATAGATAGACATAGGTAGGTAGGTAGGTAGGTAGATAGATATAGATAGGTAGGTAGGTATATAGATAGAGATAGGTAGGTAGGTAGTTTGATAGATACAGATAGGTAGGTAGGTAGATTGATAGATACAGATAGGTAGGTAGGTAGACAGATAGATACAGATAGGTAGGTAGGTATATAGATAGATACAGATAGGTAGGTAGGTAGGTAGATAGATAGAGATAGGTAGGTAGGTAGATAGATAGATAGATAGAGATAGGTAGGTAGGTAGATTGATAGATCGAGATAGGTAGGTAGGTAGATAGATAGAGACAGATAGGTAGGTAGGTAGGTAGATAGGTAGATAGAGATAGGTAGGTAGGTAGATTGATAGATACAGATAGGTAGCTAGGTATATAGGTAGAGATAGGTAGGTAGGTAGATTGATAGATACAGATAGGTAGGTAGGTAGATTGATAGATACAGATAGGTAGGTAGGTAGACAGATAGATACAGATAGGTAGGTAGGTATATAGATAGATACAGATAGGTAGGTAGGTAGGTAGATAGATAGAGATAGGTAGGTAGGTAGATAGATAGATAGAGATAGGTAGGTAGGTAGATTGATAGATAGAGATAGGTAGGTAGGTAGATAGATAGAGACAGATAGGTAGGTAGGTAGGTAGGTAGGTAGATAGAGATAGGTAGGTAGGTAGATTGATAGATACAGATAGGTAGGTAGGTAGATAGATAGATACAGATAGGTAGGTAGGTATATTGATAGATAGAGATAGGTAGGTAGGAAGGTAGATAGATAGATAGAGGTAGGTAGGTAGGTAGGTAGATTGATAGATAGAGATAGGTAGGTAGGTAGATAGATAGAGACAGATAGGTAGGTAGGTAGACTGATAGATAGAGATAGGTAGGTAGGTAGATAGATAGGTAGAGATAGGTAGGTAGGTAGGTAGATAGATAGACATAGGTAGGTAGGTAGGTAGATAGATACAGATAGGTAGGTAGGTTGATCGATAGAGATAGGTAGGTAGGTAGATTGATAGATAGATAGGTAGGTAGGTAGACAGATAGATACAGATAGGAAGGTAGGTAGATAGATAGATAGAGATAGGTTGGTAGGTAGGTAGATAGATAGAGATAGGTAGGTAGGTAGATAGATAGATAGAGATAGGTAGGTAGGTAGATTGATAGATAGAGATAGGTAGGTAGGTAGATAGATAGAGACAGATAGGTAGGTAGGTAGGTAGATAGATAGAGATAGGTAGGTAGGTAGATTGATAGATACAGATATGTAGGTAGGTAGATAGATAGATACAGATAGGTAGGTAGGTAGATTGATTGATAGATAGAGATAGGCAGGTAGGTAGATAGATAGAAAGAGATAGGTAGGTAGGTAGGTAGATAGATAGAGATAGGTAGGTAGGTAGATAGATAGATAGAGATAGGTAGGTAGGTAGATAGATAGATAGAGATAGGTAGGTAGGTAAATTGATAGATACAGATAGGTAGGTAGGTAGATAGATAGATACAGATAGGTAGGTAGGTAGATAGATAGATAGAGATAGGTAGGTAGGTAGGTAGGTAGGTCGATAGAGATAGGTAGGTAAGTAGGTAGATATATACAGATAGGTAGGTAGGTAGATAGATAAATACAGATAGGTAGGTAGGTAGATAGATAGAGATAGATAGGTAGGTAGATTGATAGATAAAGATCGGTATGTAGGTAGATAGATAGATAGAGATAGGTAGGTAGGTAGATAGATAGATAGAGATAGGTAGGTAGGAAGATTGATAGATACAGATAGGTAGGTAGGTAGATAGATAGATACAGATAGGTAGGTAGGTAGATAGATAGATAGATAAAGATAGGTAGGTAGGTAGGTAGATAGATAGAGATAGTTAGGTAGGTAGGTAGATAGATAGAGATAGATAGGTAGGTAGATAGATAGATAAAGATAGGTAGGTAGGTAGATAGATAGATAGACATAGGTAGGTAGGTAGGTAGGTAGGTAGGTAGATAGATACAGATAGGTAGCTAGGTATATAGATAGAGATAGGTAGGTAGGTAGATTGATAGATACAGATAGGTAGGTAGGTAGACAGATAGATACAGATAGGTAGGTAGGTAGATTGATAGATAGAGATAGGTAGGTAGGTAGATAGATAGAGACAGATAGGTAGGTAGGTAGGTAGGTAGGTAGATAGAGATAGGTAGGTAGGTAGATTGATAGATACAGATAGGTAGGTAGGTAGATAGATTGATACAGATAGGTAGGTAGATAGATTGATAGAGATAGGTAGGTAGGTAGATGGATAGATAGAGATAGGTAGGTAGGTAGATAGATAGAGAAAGATAGGTAGGTAGGTAGGTAGATAGATACAGATAGGTAGGTAGGTAGATTGATTGATAGATAGAGATAGGCAGGTAGGTAGATAGATAGAAAGAGATAGGTAGGTAGGTAGGTAGATAGATAGAGATAGGTAGGTAGGTAGATAGATAGATAGAGATAGGTAGGTAGGTAGATAGATAGATAGAGATAGGTAGGTAGGTAAATTGATAGATACAGATAGGTAGGTAGGTAGATAGTTAGAAAGAGATAGGTAGGTAGGTAGATTGATAGATAGAGATAGGTAGGTAGGTAGGTAGGTAGATAGATAGAGGTAGGTAGGTAGGTAGATTGATAGATAGAGATAGGTAGGTAGGTAGATAGATAGAGACAGATAGGTAGGTAGGTAGGTAGATAGATAGAGATAGGTAGGTAGGTAGACAGATAGATACAGATAGGTAGGTAGGTAGATAGATAGATACAGATAGGTAGGTAGGTAGGTAGATAGAAAGAGATAGGTAGGTAGGTAGATTGATAGATAGAGATAGGTAGGTAGGTAGGTAGATAGATAGATAGAGGTAGGTAGGTAGGTAGATTGATAGATAGAGATAGGTAGGTAGGTAGATAGATAGAGACAGATAGGTAGGTAGGTAGGTAGGTAGGTAGATAGATAGAGATAGGTAGGTAGGTAGACAGATAGATACAGATAGGTAGGTAGGTAGATAGATAGATACAGATAGGTAGGTAGGTAGGTAGATAGATAGAGATAGGTAGGTAGGTAGATAGATAGATAGAGATAGGTAGGTAGGTAGATAGATAGATACAGATAGGTAGGTAGGTAGATAGATAGAAAGAGATAGGTAGGTAGGTAGATTGATAGATAGAGATAGGTAGGTAGGTAGGTAGATAGATAGATAGAGGTAGGTAGGTAGGTAGATTGATAGATAGAGATAGGTAGGTAGGTAGATAGATAGAGACAGATAGGTAGGTAGGTAGGTAGATAGATAGAGATAGGTAGGTAGGTAGACAGATAGATACAGATAGGTAGGTAGGTAGATAGATAGAAAGAGATAGGTAGGTAGGTAGATTGATAGATAGAGATAGGTAGGTAGGTAGGTAGATAGATAGATAGAGGTAGGTAGGTAGGTAGATTGATAGATAGAGATAGGTAGGTAGGTAGATAGATAGAGACAGATAGGTAGGTAGGTAGGTAGATAGATAGAGATAGGTAGGTAGGTAGACAGATAGATACAGATAGGTAGGTAGGTAGATAGATAGATACAGATATGTAGGTAGGTAGGTAGATAGATAGAGATAGGTAGGTAGGTAGATAGATAGATAGATAGAGATAGGTAGGTAGGTAGATTGATAGATAGAGATAGGTAGGTAGGTAGATTGATAGATACAGATAGGTAGGTAGGTAGGTAGATAGATAGAGATAGGTAGGTAGGTAGATTGATAGATACAGATAGGTAGGTAGGGAGATAGATAGATACAGATAGGTAGGTAGGTAGATAGATAGATACAGATAGGTAGGTAGGTAGGTAGATAGATAGAGATAGGTAGGTAGGTAGATAGATAGATAGAGATAGGTAGGTAGGTAGATTGATAGATAGAGATAGGTAGGTAAGTAGATAGATAGAGACAGATAGGTAGGTAGGTAGATAGATAGAGATAGGTAGGTAGGTAGATTGATAGATACAGATAGGTAGGTAGGGAGATAGATAGATACAGATAGGTAGGTAGGTAGATTGATAGATAGAGATAGGTAGGTAGGTAGATAGATAGATAGAGATAGGTAGGTAGGTAGGTAGATAGATAGACATAGGTAGGTAGGTAGGTAGATAGATACAGATAGGTAGGTAGGTAGATCGTTAGAGATAGGTAGGTAGGTAGATTGATAGATAGATAGGTAGGTAGGTAGACAGATAGATACAGATAGGAAGGTAGGTAGATAGATAGATAGAGGTAGGTAGGTAGGTAGATTGATAGATAGAGATAGGTAGGTAGGTAGATAGATAGAGACAGATAGGTAGGTAGGTAGGTAGATAGATAGAGATAGGTAGGTAGGTAGACAGATAGATACAGATAGGTAGGTAGGTAGATAGATAGATAGAGATAGGTAGGTAGGTAAATTGATAGATACAGATAGGTAGGTAGGTAGATAGATAGATACAGATAGGTAGGTAGGTAGATAGATAGATAGAGATAGGTAGGTAGGTAGGTAGGTAGGTCGATAGAGATAGGTAGGTAAGTAGGTAGATATATACAGATAGGTAGGTAGGTAGATAGATAAATACAGATAGGTAGGTAGGTAGATAGATAGATAGAGATAGATAGGTAGGTAGATTGATAGATAGAGATCGGTATGTAGGTAGATAGATAGATAGAGATAGGTAGGTAGGCAGATAGATAGAGATAGGTAGGTAGGTAAATTGATAGATACAGATAGGTAGGTAGGTAGGTAGATAGATAGATAGAGATAGGTAGGTAGGTAGATTGATAGATACAGATAGGTAGGTAGGCAGATAGATAGAAAGAGATAGGTAGGTAGGTAGATTGATAGATAGAGATAGGTAGGTAGGTAGGTAGATAGATAGATAGAGGTACGTAGGTAGGTAGATTGATAGATAGAGATAGGTAGGTAGGTAGATAGATAGAGAAAGATAGGTAGGTAGGTAGGTAGATAGATAGAGATAGGTAGGTAGGTAGAGAGATAGATACAGATAGGTAGGTAGGTAGATAGATAGATACAGATAGGTTGGTAGGTAGGTAGATAGATAGAGATAGGTAGGTAGGTAGATAGATAGATAGAGATAGGTAGGTAGGTAGATTGATAGATAGATAGAGATAGGTAGGTAGGTAGATTGATAGATACAGATAGGTAGGTAGGTAGACAGATAGATACAGATAGGTAGGTAGGTAGATAGATAGATACAGATAGGTAGGTAGGTAGGTAGATAGATAGAGATAGGTAGGTAGGTAGATAGATAGATAGATAGAGATAGGTAGGTAGGTAGATTGATAGATAGAGATAGGTAGGTAGGTAGATAGATAGAGACAGATAGGTAGGTAGGTAGATAGATAGAGATAGGTAGGTAGGTAGATTGATAGATACAGATAGGTAGGTAGGGAGATAGATAGATACAGATAGGTAGGTAGGTAGATTGATAGATAGAGATAGGTAGGTAGGTAGATAGATAGATAGAGATAGGTAGGTAGGTAGGTAGATAGATAGACATAGGTAGGTAGGTAGGTAGATAGATACAGATAGGTAGGTAGGTAGATCGATAGAGATAGGTAGGTAGGTAGATTGATAGATAGATAGGTAGGTAGGTAGACAGATAGATACAGATAGGAAGGTAGGTAGATAGATAGATACAGATATGTTGGTAGGTAGGTAGATAGATAGAGATAGGTAGGTAGGTAGATAGATAGATAGAGACAGGTAGCTAGGTAGATTGATAGATAGAGATAGGTAGGTAGGTAGATAGATAGAGACAGATAGGTAGGTAGGTAGGTAGATAGATAGAGATAGGTAGGTAGGTAGATTGATAGATACAGATATGTAGGTAGGTAGATAGATAGATACAGATAGGTAGGTAGGTAGATTGATTGATAGATAGAGATAGGCAGGTAGGTAGATAGATAGAAAGAGATAGGTAGGTAGGTAGATAGATAGATAGAGATAGGTAGGTAGGTAAATTGATAGATACAGATAGGTAGGTAGGTAGATAGATAGATACAGATAGGTAGGTAGGTAGATAGATAGATAGAGATAGGTAGGTAGGTAGGTAGGTAGGTCGATAGAGATAGGTAGGTAAGTAGGTAGATATATACAGATAGGTAGGTAGGTAGATAGATAAATACAGATAGGTAGGTAGGTAGATAGATAGAGATAGATAGGTAGGTAGATTGATAGATAGAGATCGGTATGTAGGTAGATAGATAGATAGAGATAGGTAGGTAGGTAGGTAGATAGATAGAGATAGGTAGGTAGGTAGATTGATAGATACAGATAGGTAGGTAGGTAGATAGATAGATACAGATAGGTAGGTAGGTAGATAGATAGATAGATAAAGATAGGTAGGTAGGTAGGTAGATAGATAGAGATAGTTAGGTAGGTAGGTAGATAGATAGAGATAGATAGGTAGGTAGATAGATAGATAAAGATAGGTAGGTAGGTAGATAGATAGATAGACATAGGTAGGTAGGTAGGTAGGTAGATAGATACAGATAGGTAGCTAGGTATATAGATAGAGATAGGTAGGTAGGTAGATTGATAGATACAGATAGGTAGGTAGGTAGACAGATAGATACAGATAGGTAGGTAGGTAGATAGATAAATACAGATAGGTAGTTAGGTAGGTAGATAGATAGATATAGGTAGGTAGGTAGATAGATAGATAGAGATAGGTAGGTAGGTAGATTGATAGATAGAGATAGGTAGGTAGGTAGATAGATAGAGACAGATAGCTAGGTAGGTAGGTAGGTAGATAGAGATAGGTAGGTAGGTAGATTGATAGATACAGATAGGTAGGTAGGTAGATAGATAGATACAGATAGGTAGGTAGGTAGATTGATAGATAGAGATAGGTAGGTAGGTAGGTAGATAGATAGAGGTAGGTAGGTAGGTAGGTAGATTGATAAATAGAGATAGGTAGGTAGGTAGATTGATAGATAGAGATAGGTAGGTAGGTAGATAGATAGATACAGATAGGTAGGTAGGTACGTAGATAGATAGAGATAGGTAGGTAGGTAGATAGATAGATAGAGATAGGTAGGTAGGTAGATTGATAGATAGAGATAGGTAGGTAGGTAGATAGATAGATACAGATAGGTAGGTAGGTAGATTGATAGATAGAGATAGGTAGGTAGGTAGATAGATAGAGACAGATAGGTAGGTAGGTAGGTAGATAGATAGAGATAGGTAGGTAGGTAGATTGATAGATACAGATAGGTAGGTAGGTAGATAGATAGATACAGATAGGTAGGTAGGTAGATTGATTGATAGATAGAGATAGGCAGGTAGGTAGATAGATAGAAAGAGATAGGTAGGTAGGTAGATAGATAGAGATAGGTAGGTAGGTAGATAGATAGATAGAGATAGGTAGGTAGGTAGATAGATAGATAGAGATAGGTAGGTAGGTAAATTGATAGATACAGATAGGTAGGTAGGTAGATAGATAGATACAGATAGGTAGGTAGGTAGATAGATAGATAGAGATAGGTAGGTAGGTAGGTAGGTCGATAGAGATAGGTAGGTAAGTAGGTAGATATATACAGATAGGTAGGTAGGTAGATAGATAAATGCAGATAGATAGGTAGGTAGATTGATAGATAGAGACCTGTATGTAGGTAGATAGATAGATAGAGATAGGTAGGTAGGCAGATAGATAGAGATAGGTAGGTAGGTAAATTGATAGATACAGATAGGTAGGTAGGTAGATAGATAGAGATAGGTAGGTAGGTAGATTGATAGATACAGATAGGTAGGTAGGTAGATAGATAGAAAGAGATAGGTAGGTAGGTAGATTGATAGATAGATATAGGTAGGTAGGTAGGTAGATAGATAGATAGAGGTAGGTAGGTAGGTAGATTGATAGATAGAGATAGGTAGGTAGGTAGATAGATAGAGACAGATAGGTAGGTAGGTAGGTAGATAGATAGAGATAGGTAGGTAGGTAGACAGATAGATACAGATAGGTAGGTAGGTAGATAGATAGATACAGATAGGTAGGTAGGTAGGTAGATAGATAGAGATAGGTAGGTAGGTAGATAGATAGATAGAGATAGGTAGGTAGGTAGATTGATAGATAGAGATAGGTAGGTAGGTAGATTGATAGATACAGATAGGTAGGTAGGTAGGTAGATAGATAGAGATAGGTAGGTAGGTAGATAGATAGATAGAGATAGGTAGGTAGGTAGATTGATAGATAGAGATAGGTAGGTAGGTAGATAGATAGATACAGATAGGTAGGTAGGTAGGTAGATAGATAGAGATAGTTAGGTAGGTAGGTAGATAGATAGAGATAGATAGGTAGGTAGACAGATAGATAAAGATAGGTAGGTAGGTAGATAGATAGATAGACATAGGTAGGTAGGTAGGTAGGTAGACAGATACAGATAGGTAGCTAGGTATATAGATAGAGATAGGTAGGTAGGTTGATTGATAGATACAGATAGGTAGGTAGGTAGATTGATAGATAGAGATAGGTAGGTAGGTAGGTAGATAGATAGATAGAGGTAGGTAGGTAGGTAGGTAGATTGATAGATAGAGATAGGTAGGTAGGCAGATAGATAGATACAGATAGGTAGGTAGGTAGATTGATAGATAGAGATAGGTAGGTAGGTAGGTAGATAGATAGATAGAGGTAGGTAGGTAGGTAGGTAGATTGATAGATAGAGATAGGTAGGTAGGCAGATAGATAGAGACAGATAGGTAGGTAGGTAGGTAGATAGATAGAGATAGGTAGGTAGGTAGATTGATAGATACAGATAGGTAGGTAGGGAGATAGATAGATACAGATAGGTAGGTAGGTAGATTGATAGATAGAGATAGGTAGGTAGGTAGATAGATAGATAGAGATAGGTAGGTAGGTAGGTAGATAGATAGAGATAGGTAGGTAGGTAGATAGATAGATAGAGATAGGTAGATAGGTTGATAGATAGATAGAGATAGGTAGGTAGGTAAATTGATAGATACAGATAGATAGGTAGGTAGATAGATAGATACAGATAGGTAGGTAGGTAGATAGATAGATAGAGATAGGTAGGTAGGTAGGTAGATAGATATAGGTAGGTAAGTAGGTAGATAGATACAGATAGGTAGGTAGGTAGATAGATAAATACAGATAGGTAGGTAGGTAGATAGATAGATAGAGATAGATAGGTAGGAAGATTGATAGATAGAGAGAGGTAGGTAGGCAGATAGATAGATAGAGATAGATAGGTAGGCAGATAGATAGATAGAGATAGGTAGGTAGGTAAATTGATAGATACAGATAGGTAGGTAGGTAGATTGATAGACACAGATAGGTAGGTAGGTAGATAGATAGATAGAGATAGGTAGGTAGGTAGATTGATAGATACAGATAGGTAGGTAGGTAGATAGATAGATAGAGATAGGTAGGTAGGTAGATTGATAGATACAGATAGGTAGGTAGGTAGATAGATAGATACAGATAGGTAGGTAGGTAAATAGATAGAGATAGGTAGGTAGGTAGATTGATAGATACAGATAGGTAGGTAGGTAGACAGATAGATACAGATAGGTAGGTAGGTAGATAGATAGATACAGATAGGTAGGTAGGTAGGTAGATAGATAGAGATAGGTAGGTAGGTAGATAGATAGATAGAGATAGGTAGGTAGGTAGATTGATAGATAGAGATAGGTAGGTAGGTAGATAGATAGAGAGAGATAGGTAGGTAGGTAGGTAGGTAGATAGAGATAGGTAGGTAGGTAGATTGATAGATACAGATAGGTAGGTAGGTAGATAGATAGATACAGATAGGTAGGTAGGTAGATTGATAGATAGAGATAGGTAGGTAGGTAGGTAGATAGATAGACAGAGGTAGGTAGGTAGGTAGATTGATAGATAGAGATAGGTAGGTAGGTAGATAGGTAGAGACAGATAGGTAGGTAGGTAGGTAGGTAGGTAGATAGAGATAGGTAGGTAGGTAGATTGATAGATACAGATAGGTAGGTAGGTAGATAGATAGATACAGATAGGTAGGTAGGTAGATTGATAGATAGAGATAGGTAGGTAGGTAGGTAGATAGATAGACAGAGGTAGGTAGGTAGGTAGATTGATAGATAGAGATAGGTAGGTAGGTAGATAGATAGAGACAGATAGGTAGGTAGCTAGGTAGATAGATAGAGATAGGTAGGTAGGTAGATTGATAGATACAGATAGGTAGGTCGGGAGATAGATAGATACAGATAGGTAGGTAGGTAGGTAGATTGATAGATAGAGATAGGTAGGTAGGTAGATAGATAGATAGAGATAGGTAGGTAGGTAAATTGATAGATACAGATAGGTAGGTAGGTAGATAGATAGATACAGATAGGTAGGTAGGTAGATAGATAGATAGAGATAGGTAGGTAGGTAGGTAGATAGATATAGGTAGGTAAGTAGGTAGATAGATACAGATAGGTAGGTAGGTAGATAGATAAATACAGATAGGTAGGTAGGTAGATAGATAGATAGAGATAGATAGGTAGGTAGATTGATACATAGAGATAGGTAGGTAGGCAGATAGATAGAGATAGATAGGTAGGCAGATAGATAGATAGAGATAGGTAGGTAGGTAAATTAATAGATACAGATAGGTAGGTAGGTAGATTGATAGACACAGATAGGTAGGTAGGTAGATAGATAGATAGAGATAGGTAGGTAGGTAGATTGATAGATACAGATAGGTAGGTAGGTAGATAGATAGATACAGATAGGTAGGTAGGTAGATAGATAGATACAGATAGGTACGTAGGTAGGTAGATAGATAGAGATAGGTAGGTGGGTAGATAGATAGAGATAGGTAGGTAGGTAGATTGATAGATACAGATATGTAGGTAGGTAGATAGATAGATACAGATAGGTAGATAGATAGATAGATAGATAGATAGATAGATAGATAGATAGATAGATAGATAGATAGATAGATAGATAGATAGATAGATAGATAGATAGATAGATAGATAGATAGATAAAGATAGGTAGGTAGGTAGGTAGATAGATAGAGATAGTTAGGTAGGTAGGTAGATAGATAGAGATAGATAGGTAGGTAGATAGATAGATAAAGATAGGTAGGTAGGTAGATAGTTAGATAGACATAGGTAGGTAGGTAGATAGATACAGATAGGTAGGTAGGTAGATAGATAGATATAGGTAGGTAGGTAGATTGATAGATAGATAGGTAGGTAGGTAGACAGATAGATACAGATAGGTAGGTAGGTAGATAGATAGATACAGATAGGTTGGTAGGTAGGTAGATAGATAGAGATAGGTAGGTAGGTAGATAGATAAATACAGATAGGTAGGTAGGTAGATAGATAGATAGAAATAGATAGGTAGGTAGATTGATAGATAGAGATAGGTAGGTAGGTAGATAGATAGATAGAGATAGGTAGGTAGGCAGATAGATAGATACAGATAGGTAGGTAGGTAAATTGATAGATACAGATAGGTAGGTAGGTAGATAGATAGATAGAGATAGGTAGGTAGGTAGATAGATAGATAGAGATAGGTAGGTAGGTAGATTGATGGATACAGATAGGTAGGTAGGTAGATAGATAGATACAGATAGGTAGGTAGGTAGATTGATAGATACAGATAGGTAGGTAGGTAGGTAGATATATAGAGATAGGTAGGTAGGTAGATTGATAGATACAGATAGGTAGGTAGGGAGATAGATAGATACAGATAGGTAGGTAGGTAGATTGATAGATAGAGATAGGTAGGTAGGTAGATTGATAGATAGAGATAGGTAGCTAGGTAGATAGATAGAGACAGATAGGTAGGTAGGTAGGTAGGTAGATAGAGATAGGTAGGTAGGTAAGTAGATAGAGATAGTTAGGTAGGTAGGTAGATAGATAGAGATAGATAGGTAGGTTGATAGATAGATAAAGATAGGTAGGTAGGTAGATAGATAGATAGACATAGGTAGGTAGGTAGGTAGGTAGATAGATACAGATAGGTAGGTAGGTATATAGATAGAGATAGGTAGGTAGGTAGATTGATAGATACAGATAGGTAGGTAGGTAGATTGATAGATACAGATAGGTAGGTAGGTAGACAGATAGATACAGATAGGTAGGCAGGTATATAGATAGATACAGATAGGTAGGTAGGTACGTAGATAGATAGAGATAGGTAGGTAGGTAGATAGATAGATAGAGATAGGTAGGTAGGTAGATTGATAGATAGAGATAGGTAGGTAGGTAGATAGATAGAGACAGATAGGTAGGTAGGTAGGTAGGTAGGTAGGTAGATAGAGATAGGTAGGTAGGTAGATTGATAGATACAGATAGGTAGGTAGGTATATAGATAGAGATAGGTAGGTAGGTAGATTGATAGATACAGATAGGTAGGTAGGTAGATTGACAGATACAGATTGGTAGGTAGGTAGACAGATAGATACAGATAGGTAGGTAGGTATATAGATAGATACAGATAGGTAGGTAGGTAGGTAGATAGATAGAGATAGGTAGGTAGGTAGATAGATAGATAGAGATAGGTAGGTAGGTAGATTGATAGATAGAGATAGGTAGGTAGGTAGATAGATAGAGACAGATAGGTAGGTAGGTAGGTAGGTAGATAGAGATAGGTAGGTAGGTAGATTGATAGATACAGATAGGTAGGTAGGTAGATAGATAGATACGGATAGGTAGGTAGGTAGATTGATAGATAGAGATAGGTAGGTAGGAAGGTAGATAGATAGATAGAGGTAGGTAGGAGGTAGGTAGATTGATAGATAGAGATAGGTAGGTAGGTAGATAGATAGAGACAGATAGGTAGGTAGGTAGGTAGATTGATAGATACAGATAGGTAGGTAGGGAGATAGATAGATACAGATAGGTAGGTAGGTAGACTGATAGATAGAGATAGGTAGGTAGGTAGATTGATAGATACAGATAGGTAGGTAGGTAGATAGATAGATACAGATAGGTAGGTAGGTAGATAGATAGATAGATAAAGATAGGTAGGTAGGTAGGTAGGTAGATAGAGATAGTTAGGTAGGTAGGTAGATAGATAGAGATAGATAGGTAGGTAGATAGATAGATAAAGATGGGTAGGTAGGTAGATAGATAGATAGACATAGGTAGGTAGGTAGGTAGGTAGGTAGATAGATACAGATAGGTAGCTAGGTATATTGATAGAGATAGGTAGGTAGGTAGATTGATAGATACAGATAGGTAGGTAGGTAGACAGATAAATACAGATAGGTAGGTAGGTAGATAGATAGATACAGATAGGTAGGTAGGTAGGTAGATAGATAGAGATAGGTAGGTAGGTAGATAGATAGATAGAGATAGGTAGGTAGGTAGATTGATAGATAGAGATAGGTAGGTAGGTAGATAGATAGAGACAGATAGGTAGGTACGTAGGTAGGTAGGTAGAGATAGGTAGGTAGGTAGATTGATAGATACAGATATGTAGGTAGGTAGATAGATAGATACAGATAGGTAGGTAGGTAGATTGATAGATAGAGATAGGTAGGTAGGTAGATTGATAGATAGAGATAGGTAGGTAGGTAGATAGATAGAGACAGATAGGTAGGTAGGTAGGTAGATAGATAGAGATAGGTAGGTAGGTAGATTGATAGATACAGATAGGTAGGTAGGTAGATTGATAGATACAGATAGGTAGGTAGGTAGATAGATAGATACAGATAGGTAGGTAGGTAGATAGATAGATTGAGATAGGTAGGTAGGTAGGTAGATAGATATAGGTAGGTAAGTAGGTAGATAGATACAGATAGGTAGGTAGGTAGATAGATAAATACAGATAGGTAGGTAGGTAGATAGATAGATAGAGATAGATAGGTAGGTAGAGAGATAGAGATAGATAGGTAGGTAGATAGATTGATAGACAGAGATAGGTAGGTAGGTAGATAGATAGATAGAGATAGGTAGGTAGGTAGATTGATAGATACAGATAGGTAGGTAGGTAGATAGATAGATAGAGATAGGTAGGTAGGTAGATTGATAGATAGAGATAGGTAGGTAGGTAGATAGATAGAGATAGGTAGGTAGGTAGATTGATAGATACAGATAGGTAGGTAGGTAGATAGATAGAAAGAGATAGGTAGGTAGGTAGATTGATAGATAGATATAGGTAGGTAGGTAGGTAGATAGATAGATAGAGGTAGGTAGGTAGGTAGATTGATAGATAGAGATAGGTAGGTAGGTAGATAGATAGAGACAGATAGGTAGGTAGGTAGGTAGATAGATAGAGATAGGTAGGTAGGTAGACAGATAGATACAGATAGGTAGGTAGGTAGATAGATAGATACAGATAGGTAGGTAGGTAGGTAGATAGATACAGATAGGTAGGTAGGTAGATAGATAGATACAGATAGGTAGGTAGGTAGGTAGATAGATAGAGATAGGTAGGTAGGTAGATAGATAGATAGAGATAGGTAGGTAGGTAGATTGATAGATACAGATATGTAGGTAGGTAGATAGATAGATACAGATAGGTAGATAGATAGATAGATAGATAGATAGATAGATAGATAGATAGATAGATAGATAGATAGATAGATAGATAGATAGATAGATAAAGATAGGTAGGTAGGTAGGTAGATAGATAGAGATAGTTAGGTAGGTAGGTAGATAGATAGAGATAGATAGGTAGGTAGATAGATAGATAAAGATAGGTAGGTAGGTAGATAGTTAGATAGACATAGGTAGGTAGGTAGATAGATACAGATAGGTAGGTAGGTAGATAGATAGATATAGGTAGGTAGGTAGATTGATAGATAGATAGGTAGGTAGGTAGACAGATAGATACAGATAGGTAGGTAGGTAGATAGATAGATACAGATAGGTTGGTAGGTAGGTAGATAGATAGAGATAGGTAGGTAGGTAGATAGATAAATACAGATAGGTAGGTAGGTAGATAGATAGATAGAAATAGATAGGTAGGTAGATTGATAGATAGAGATAGGTAGGTAGGTAGATAGATAGATAGAGATAGGTAGGTAGGCAGATAGATAGATACAGATAGGTAGGTAGGTAAATTGATAGATACAGATAGGTAGGTAGGTAGATAGATAGATAGAGATAGGTAGGTAGGTAGATAGATAGATAGAGATAGGTAGGTAGGTAGATTGATGGATACAGATAGGTAGGTAGGTAGATAGATAGATACAGATAGGTAGGTAGGTAGATTGATAGATACAGATAGGTAGGTAGGTAGGTAGATATATAGAGATAGGTAGGTAGGTAGATTGATAGATACAGATAGGTAGGTAGGGAGATAGATAGATACAGATAGGTAGGTAGGTAGATTGATAGATAGAGATAGGTAGGTAGGTAGATTGATAGATAGAGATAGGTAGGTAGGTAGATAGATAGAGACAGATAGGTAGGTAGGTAGGTAGGTAGATAGAGATAGGTAGGTAGGTAAGTAGATAGAGATAGTTAGGTAGGTAGGTAGATAGATAGAGATAGATAGGTAGGTTGATAGATAGATAAAGATAGGTAGGTAGGTAGATAGATAGATAGACATAGGTAGGTAGGTAGGTAGGTAGATAGATACAGATAGGTAGGTAGGTATATAGATAGAGATAGGTAGGTAGGTAGATTGATAGATACAGATAGGTAGGTAGGTAGATTGATAGATACAGATAGGTAGGTAGGTAGACAGATAGATACAGATAGGTAGGCAGGTATATAGATAGATACAGATAGGTAGGTAGGTACGTAGATAGATAGAGATAGGTAGGTAGGTAGATAGATAGATAGAGATAGGTAGGTAGGTAGATTGATAGATAGAGATAGGTAGGTAGGTAGATAGATAGAGACAGATAGGTAGGTAGGTAGGTAGGTAGGTAGGTAGGTAGGTAGATAGAGATAGGTAGGTAGGTAGATTGATAGATACAGATAGGTAGGTAGGTATATAGATAGAGATAGGTAGGTAGGTAGATTGATAGATACAGATAGGTAGGTAGGTAGATTGACAGATACAGATTGGTAGGTAGGTAGACAGATAGATACAGATAGGTAGGTAGGTATATAGATAGATACAGATAGGTAGGTAGGTAGGTAGATAGATAGAGATAGGTAGGTAGGTAGATAGATAGATAGAGATAGGTAGGTAGGTAGATTGATAGATAGAGATAGGTAGGTAGGTAGATAGATAGAGACAGATAGGTAGGTAGGTAGGTAGGTAGATAGAGATAGGTAGGTAGGTAGATTGATAGATACAGATAGGTAGGTAGGTAGATAGATAGATACGGATAGGTAGGTAGGTAGATTGATAGATAGAGATAGGTAGGTAGGAAGGTAGATAGATAGATAGAGGTAGGTAGGAGGTAGGTAGATTGATAGATAGAGATAGGTAGGTAGGTAGATAGATAGAGACAGATAGGTAGGTAGGTAGGTAGATTGATAGATACAGATAGGTAGGTAGGGAGATAGATAGATACAGATAGGTAGGTAGGTAGACTGATAGATAGAGATAGGTAGGTAGGTAGATTGATAGATACAGATAGGTAGGTAGGTAGATAGATAGATACAGATAGGTAGGTAGGTAGATAGATAGATAGATAAAGATAGGTAGGTAGGTAGGTAGGTAGATAGAGATAGTTAGGTAGGTAGGTAGATAGATAGAGATAGATAGGTAGGTAGATAGATAGATAAAGATGGGTAGGTAGGTAGATAGATAGATAGACATAGGTAGGTAGGTAGGTAGGTAGGTAGATAGATACAGATAGGTAGCTAGGTATATTGATAGAGATAGGTAGGTAGGTAGATTGATAGATACAGATAGGTAGGTAGGTAGACAGATAAATACAGATAGGTAGGTAGGTAGATAGATAGATACAGATAGGTAGGTAGGTAGGTAGATAGATAGAGATAGGTAGGTAGGTAGATAGATAGATAGAGATAGGTAGGTAGGTAGATTGATAGATAGAGATAGGTAGGTAGGTAGATAGATAGAGACAGATAGGTAGGTACGTAGGTAGGTAGGTAGAGATAGGTAGGTAGGTAGATTGATAGATACAGATATGTAGGTAGGTAGATAGATAGATACAGATAGGTAGGTAGGTAGATTGATAGATAGAGATAGGTAGGTAGGTAGATTGATAGATAGAGATAGGTAGGTAGGTAGATAGATAGAGACAGATAGGTAGGTAGGTAGGTAGATAGATAGAGATAGGTAGGTAGGTAGATTGATAGATACAGATAGGTAGGTAGGTAGATTGATAGATACAGATAGGTAGGTAGGTAGATAGATAGATACAGATAGGTAGGTAGGTAGATAGATAGATTGAGATAGGTAGGTAGGTAGGTAGATAGATATAGGTAGGTAAGTAGGTAGATAGATACAGATAGGTAGGTAGGTAGATAGATAAATACAGATAGGTAGGTAGGTAGATAGATAGATAGAGATAGATAGGTAGGTAGAGAGATAGAGATAGATAGGTAGGTAGATAGATTGATAGACAGAGATAGGTAGGTAGGTAGATAGATAGATAGAGATAGGTAGGTAGGTAGATTGATAGATACAGATAGGTAGGTAGGTAGATAGATAGATAGAGATAGGTAGGTAGGTAGATTGATAGATAGAGATAGGTAGGTAGGTAGATAGATAGAGATAGGTAGGTAGGTAGATTGATAGATACAGATAGGTAGGTAGGTAGATAGATAGAAAGAGATAGGTAGGTAGGTAGATTGATAGATAGATATAGGTAGGTAGGTAGGTAGATAGATAGATAGAGGTAGGTAGGTAGGTAGATTGATAGATAGAGATAGGTAGGTAGGTAGATAGATAGAGACAGATAGGTAGGTAGGTAGGTAGATAGATAGAGATAGGTAGGTAGGTAGACAGATAGATAGAGATAGGTAGGTAGGTAGATAGATAGATACAGATAGGTAGGTAGGTAGGTAGATAGATACAGATAGGTAGGTAGGTAGATAGATAGATACAGATAGGTAGGTAGGTAGGTAGATAGATAGAGATAGGTAGGTAGGTAGATAGATAGATAGAGATAGGTAGGTAGGTAGATTGATAGATAGAGATAGGTAGGTAGGTAGATTGATAGATACAGATAGGTAGGTAGGTAGGTAGATAGATAGAGATAGGTAGGTAGGTAGATAGATAGATAGAGATAGGTAGGTAGGTAGATTGATAGATAGAGATAGGTAGGTAGGTAGATAGATAGATACAGATAGGTAGGTAGGTAGGTAGATAGATAGAGATAGTTAGGTAGGTAGGTAGATAGATAGAGATAGATAGGTAGGTAGACAGATAGATAAAGATAGGTAGGTAGGTAGATAGATAGATAGACATAGGTAGGTAGGTAGGTAGGTAGACAGATACAGATAGGTAGCTAGGTATATAGATAGAGATAGGTAGGTAGGTAGATTGATAGATACAGATAGGTAGGTAGGTAGACAGATAGATACAGATAGGTAGGTAGGTAGATAGATAGATAAAGATAGGTAGGTAGGTAGGTAGATAGATAGAGATAGGTAGGTAGGTAGATAGATAGATAGAGATAGGTAGGTAGGTAGATTGATAGATAGAGATAGGTAGGTAGGTAGATAGATAGAGACAGATAGGTAGGTAGGTAGGTAGGTAGGTAGGTAGATAGAGATAGGTAGGTAGGTAGATTGATAGATACAGATAGGTAGGTAGGTAGATAGATAGATACAGATAGGTAGGTAGGTAGATTGATAGATAGAGATAGGTAGGTAGGTAGGTAGATAGATAGATAGAGGTAGGTAGGTAGGTAGGTAGATTGATAGATAGAGATAGGTAGGTAGGCAGATAGATAGAGACAGATAGGTAGGTAGGTAGGTAGATAGATAGAGATAGGTAGGTAGGTAGATTGATAGATACAGATAGGTAGGTAGGGAGATAGATAGATACAGATAGGTAGGTAGGTAGATTGATAGATAGAGATAGGTAGGTAGGTAGATAGATAGATAGAGATAGGTAGGTAGGTAGGTAGATAGATAGAGATAGGTAGGTAGGTAGATAGATAGATAGAGATAGGTAGATAGGTAGATAGATAGATAGAGATAGGTAGGTAGGTAAATTGATAGATACAGATAGATAGGTAGGTAGATAGATAGATACAGATAGGTAGGTAGGTAGATAGATAGATAGAGATAGGTAGGTAGGTAGGTAGATAGATATAGGTAGGTAAGTAGGTAGATAGATACAGATAGGTAGGTAGGTAGATAGATAAATACAGATAGGTAGGTAGGTAGATAGATAGATAGAGATAGATAGGTAGGAAGATTGATAGATAGAGAGAGGTAGGTAGGCAGATAGATAGATAGAGATAGATAGGTAGGCAGATAGATAGATAGATAGAGATAGGTAGGTAGGTAAATTGATAGATACAGATAGGTAGGTAGGTAGATTGATAGACACAGATAGGTAGGTAGGTAGATAGATAGATAGAGATAGGTAGGTAGGTAGATTGATAGATACAGATAGGTAGGTAGGTAGATAGATAGATAGAGATAGGTAGGTAGGTAGATTGATAGATACAGATAGGTAGGTAGGTAGATAGATAGATACAGATAGGTAGGTAGGTAAATAGATAGAGATAGGTAGGTAGGTAGGTAGATAGATAGAGATAGGTAGGTAGGTAGATAGATAGATAGAGATAGGTAGGTAGGTAGATTGATAGATAGAGATAGGTAGGTAGGTAGATTGATAGATACAGATAGGTAGGTAGGTAGGTAGATAGATACAGATAGGTAGGTAGGTAGGTAGATAGATAGAGATAGGTAGGTAGGTAGATAGATAAATACAGATAGGTAGGTAGGTAGATAGATAGATAGAGATAGGTAGGTAGGTAGATTGATAGATACAGATAGGTAGGTAGGTAGACAGATAGATACAGATAGGTAGGTAGGTAGATAGATAGATACAGATAGGTAGGTAGGTAGGTAGATAGATAGAGATAGGTAGGTAGGTAGATAGATAGATAGAGATAGGTAGGTAGGTAGATTGATAGATAGAGATAGGTAGGTAGGTAGATTGATAGATACAGATAGGTAGGTAGGTAGGTAGATAGATAGAGATAGGTAGGTAGGTAGATAGATAGATAGAGATAGGTAGGTAGGTAGATTGATAGATAGAGATAGGTAGGTAGGTAGATAGATAGATACAGATAGGTAGGTAGGTAGGTAGATAGATAGAGATAGTTAGGTAGGTAGGTAGATAGATAGAGATAGATAGGTAGGTAGACAGATAGATAAAGATAGGTAGGTAGGTAGATAGATAGATAGACATAGGTAGGTAGGTAGGTAGGTAGACAGATACAGATAGGTAGCTAGGTATATAGATAGAGATAGGTAGGTAGGTAGATTGATAGATACAGATAGGTAGGTAGGTAGACAGATAGATACAGATAGGTAGGTAGGTAGATAGATAGATAAAGATAGGTAGGTAGGTAGGTAGATAGATAGAGATAGGTAGGTAGGTAGATAGATAGATAGAGATAGGTAGGTAGGTAGATTGATAGATAGAGATAGGTAGGTAGGTAGATAGATAGAGACAGATAGGTAGGTAGGTAGGTAGGTAGGTAGATAGAGATAGGTAGGTAGGTAGATTGATAGATACAGATAGGTAGGTAGGTAGATTGATAGATAGAGATAGGTAGGTAGGTAGGTAGATAGATAGATAGAGGTAGGTAGGTAGGTAGGTAGATTGATAGATAGAGATAGGTAGGTAGGCAGATAGATAGAGACAGATAGGTAGGTAGATAGATAGAGATAGGTAGGTAGGTAGATTGATAGATACAGATAGGTAGGTAGGGAGATAGATAGATACAGATAGGTAGGTAGGTAGATTGATAGATAGAGATAGGTAGGTAGGTAGATAGATAGATAGAGATAGGTAGGTAGGTAGGTAGATAGATAGAGATAGGTAGGTAGGTAGATAGATAGATAGAGATAGGTAGATAGGTAGATAGATAGATAGAGATAGGTAGGTAGGTAAATAGATAGATACAGATAGATAGGTAGGTAGATAGATAGATACAGATAGGTAGGTAGGTAGATAGATAGATAGAGATAGGTAGGTAGGTAGGTAGATAGATATAGGTAGGTAAGTAGGTAGATAGATACAGATAGGTAGGTAGGTAGATAGATAAATACAGATAGGTAGGTAGGTAGATAGATAGATAGAGATAGATAGGTAGGAAGATTGATAGATAGAGAGAGGTAGGTAGGCAGATAGATAGATAGAGATAGATAGGTAGGCAGATAGATAGATAGAGATAGGTAGGTAGGTAAATTGATAGATACAGATAGGTAGGTAGGTAGATTGATAGACACAGATAGGTAGGTAGGTAGATAGATAGATAGAGATAGGTAGGTAGGTAGATTGATAGATACAGATAGGTAGGTAGGTAGATAGATAGATAGAGATAGGTAGGAAGGTAGATTGATAGATACAGATAGGTAGGTAGGTAGATAGATAGATACAGATAGGTAGGTAGGTAAATAGATAGAGATAGGTAGGTAGGTAGATTGATAGATACAGATAGGTAGGTAGGTAGACAGATAGATACAGATAGGTAGGTAGGTAGATAGATAGATACAGATAGGTAGGTAGGTAGGTAGATAGATAGAGATAGGTAGGTATGTAGATAGATAGATAGAGATAGGTAGGTAGGTAGATTGATAGATAGAGATAGGTAGGTAGGTAGATAGATAGAGAGAGATAGGTAGGTAGGTAGGTAGGTAGATAGAGATAGGTAGGTAGGTAGATTGATAGATACAGATAGGTAGGTAGGTAGATAGATAGATACAGATAGGTAGGTAGGTAGATTGATAGATAGAGATAGGTAGGTAGGTAGGTAGATAGATAGACAGAGGTAGGTAGGTAGGTAGATTGATAGATAGAGATAGGTAGGTAGGTAGATAGGTAGAGACAGATAGGTAGGTAGGTAGGTAGGTAGATAGAGATAGGTAGGTAGGTAGATTGATAGATACAGATAGGTAGGTAGGTAGATAGATAGATACAGATAGGTAGGTAGGTAGATTGATAGATAGAGATAGGTAGGTAGGTAGGTAGATAGATAGACAGAGGTAGGTAGGTAGGTAGATTGATAGATAGAGATAGGTAGGTAGGTAGATAGATAGAGACAGATAGGTAGGTAGCTAGGTAGATAGATAGAGATAGGTAGGTAGGTAGATTGATAGATACAGATAGGTAGGTCGGGAGATAGATAGATACAGATAGGTAGGTAGGTAGATTGATAGATAGAGATAGGTAGGTAGGTAGATAGATAGATAGAGATAGGTAGGTAGGTAAATTGATAGATACAGATAGGTAGGTAGGTAGATAGATAGATACAGATAGGTAGGTAGGTAGATAGATAGATAGAGATAGGTAGGTAGGTAGGTAGATAGATATAGGTAGGTAAGTAGGTAGATAGATACAGATAGGTAGGTAGATAGATAGATAAATACAGATAGGTAGGTAGGTAGATAGATAGATAGAGATAGATAGGTAGGTAGATTGATACATAGAGATAGGTAGGTAGGCAGATAGATAGAGATAGATAGGTAGGCAGATAGATAGATAGAGATAGGTAGGTAGGTAAATTAATAGATACAGATAGGTAGGTAGGTAGATTGATAGACACAGATAGGTAGGTAGGTAGATAGATAGATAGAGATAGGTAGGTAGGTAGATTGATAGATACAGATAGGTAGGTAGGTAGATAGATAGATACAGATAGGTAGGTAGGTAGATAGATAGATACAGATAGGTAGGTAGGTAGGTAGATAGATAGAGATAGGTAGGTGGGTAGATAGATAGAGATAGGTAGGTAGGTAGATTGATAGATAGATAGGTAGGTAGGTAGACAGATAGATACAGATAGGTAGGTAGGTAGATAGATAGATACAGATAGGTAGGTAGGTAGATAGTTAGATAGACATAGGTAGGTAGGTAGATAGATACAGATAGGTAGGTAGGTAGATAGATAGAGATACGTAGGTAGGTAGATTGATAGATAGATAGGTAGGTAGGTAGACAGATAGATACAGATAGGTAGGTAGGTAGATAGATAGATACAGATAGGTTGGTAGGTAGGTAGATAGATAGAGATAGGTAGGTAGGTAGATAGATAAATACAGATAGGTAGGTAGGTAGATAGATAGATAGAAATAGATAGGTAGGTAGATTGATAGATAGAGATAGGTAGGTAGGTAGATAGATAGATAGAGATAGGTAGGTAGGCAGATAGATAGATACAGATAGGTAGGTAGGTAAATTGATAGATACAGATAGGTAGGTAGGTAGATAGATAGATAGAGATAGGTAGGTAGGTAGATAGATAGATAGAGATAGGTAGGTAGGTAGATTGATGGATACGGATAGGTAGGTAGGTAGATAGATAGATACAGATAGGTAGGTAGGTAGATTGATAGATACAGATAGGTAGGTAGGTAGATAGATAGAGACAGATAGGTAGGTAGGTAGGTAGATAGATAGAGATAGGTAGGTAGGGAGATAGATAGATACAGATAGGTAGGTAGGTAGATTGATAGATAGAGATAGGTAGGTAGGTAGATTGATAGATAGAGATAGGTAGGTAGGTAGATTGATAGATAGAGATAGGTAGGTAGGTAGATAGATAGAGACAGATAGGTAGGTAGGTAGGTAGGTAGGTAGATAGAGATAGGTAGGTAGGTAAGTAGATAGAGATAGTTAGGTAGGTAGGTAGATAGATAGAGAAAGATAGGTAGGTTGATAGATAGATAAAGATAGGTAGGTAGGTAGATAGATAGATAGACATAGGTAGGTAGGTAGGTAGGTAGATAGATACAGATAGGTAGGTAGGTATATAGATAGAGATAGGTAGGTAGGTAGATTGATAGATACAGATAGGTAGGTAGGTAGATTGATAGATACAGATAGGTAGGTAGGTAGACAGATAGATACAGATAGGTAGGTAGGTATATAGATAGATACAGATAGGTAGGTAGGTACGTAGATAGATAGAGATAGGTAGGTAGGTAGATAGATAGATAGAGATAGGTAGGTAGGTAGATTGATAGATAGAGATAGGTAGGTAGGTAGATAGATAGAGACAGATAGGTAGGTAGGTAGGTAGGTAGGTAGGTAGATAGAGATAGGTAGGTAGGTAGATTGATAGATACAGATAGGTAGGTAGGTATATAGATAGAGATAGGTAGGTAGGTAGATTGATAGATACAGATAGGTAGGTAGGTAGATTGACAGATACAGATTGGTAGGTAGGTAGACAGATAGATACAGATAGGTAGGTAGGTATATAGATAGATACAGATAGGTAGGTAGGTAGGTAGATAGATAGAGATAGGTAGGTAGGTAGATAGATAGATAGAGATAGGTAGGTAGGTAGATTGATAGATAGAGATAGGTAGGTAGGTAGATAGATAGAGACAGATAGGTAGGTAGGTAGGTAGGTAGGTAGATAGAGATAGGTAGGTAGGTAGATTGATAGATACAGATAGGTAGGTAGGTAGATAGATAGATACGGATAGGTAGGTAGGTAGATTGATAGATAGAGATAGGTAGGTAGGAAGGTAGATAGATAGATAGAGGTAGGTAGGAGGTAGGTAGATTGATAGATAGAGATAGGTAGGTAGGTAGATAGATAGAGACAGATAGGTAGGTAGGTAGGTAGATTGATAGATACAGATAGGTAGGTAGGGAGATAGATAGATACAGATAGGTAGGTAGGTAGACTGATAGATAGAGATAGGTAGGTAGGTAGATTGATAGATACAGATAGGTAGGTAGGTAGATAGATAGATACAGATAGGTAGGTAGGTAGATAGATAGATAGATAAAGATAGGTAGGTAGGTAGGTAGGTAGATAGAGATAGTTAGGTAGGTAGGTAGATAGATAGAGATAGGTAGGTAGATAGATAGATAAAGATGGGTAGGTAGGTAGATAGATAGATAGACATAGGTAGGTAGGTAGGTAGGTAGGTAGATAGATACAGATAGGTAGCTAGGTATATTGATAGAGATAGGTAGGTAGGTAGATTGATAGATACAGATAGGTAGGTAGGTAGACAGATAAATACAGATAGGTAGGTAGGTAGATAGATAGATACAGATAGGTAGGTAGGTAGGTAGATAGATAGAGATAGGTAGGTAGGTAGATAGATAGATAGAGATAGGTAGGTAGGTAGATTGATAGATAGAGATAGGTAGGTAGGTAGATAGATAGAGACAGATAGGTAGGTAGGTAGGTAGGTAGGTAGAGATAGGTAGGTAGGTAGATTGATAGATACAGATATGTAGGTAGGTAGATAGATAGATACAGATAGGTAGGTAGGTAGATTGATAGATAGAGATAGGTAGGTAGGTAGATTGATAGATAGAGATAGGTAGGTAGGTAGATAGATAGAGACAGATAGGTAGGTAGGTAGGTAGATAGATAGAGATAGGTAGGTAGGTAGATTGATAGATACAGATAGGTAGGTAGGTAGATTGATAGATACAGATAGGTAGGTAGGTAGATAGATAGATACAGATAGGTAGGTAGGTAGATAGATAGATTGAGATAGGTAGGTAGGTAGGTAGCTAGATATAGGTAGGTAAGTAGGTAGATAGATACAGATAGGTAGGTAGGTAGATAGATAAATACAGATAGGTAGGTAGGTAGATAGATAGATAGAGATAGATAGGTAGGTAGAGAGATAGAGATAGATAGGTAGGTAGATAGATTGATAGACAGAGATAGGTAGGTAGGTAGATAGATAGATAGAGATAGGTAGGTAGGTAGATTGATAGATACAGATAGGTAGGTAGGTAGATAGATAGATAGAGATAGGTAGGTAGGTAGATTGATAGATACAGATAGGTAGGTAGGTAGATAGATAGATACAGATAGGTAGTTAGGTAGATTGATAGATACAGATAGGTAGGTAGGTAGGTAGATAGATAGATATAGGTAGGTAGGTAGATAGATAGATAGAGATAGGTAGGTAGGTAGATTGATAGATACAGATAGGTAGGTAGGTAGATAGATAGATACAGATTGGTAGGTAGGTAGATAGATAGATAGATAGATAGATAGATAGATAGATAAAGATAGGTAGGTAGGTAGGTAGATAGATAGAGATAGTTAGGTAGGTAGGTAGATAGATAGATAGATATAGGTAGGTAGGTAGGTAGATAGATACATATAGGTAGGTAGGTATATAGATAGAGATAGGTAGGTAGGTAGATTGATAGATACAGATAGGTAGGTAGGTAGACAGATAGATACAGATAGGTAGGTAGGTAGATAGATAGATACAGATAGGTAGGTAGGTAGGTAGATAGATAGAGATAGGTAGGTAGGTAGATAGATAGATAGAGATAGGTAGGTAGGTAGATTGATAGATACAGATAGGTAGGTAGCTAGATTGATAGATACAGATAGGTAGGTAGGTAGGTAGATAGATAGAGATAGGTAGGTAGGTAGATAGATAGATAGAGATAGGTAGGTAGGTAGATTGATAGATACAGATAGGTAGGTAGGTAGATAGATAGATACAGATAGGTAGGTAGGTAGATAGATAGATAGATAGATAGATAGATAGATAGATAGATAGATAGATAAAGATAGTTAGGTAGGTAGGTGAATAGATAGATAGAGATAGTTAGGTAGGTAGGTAGAGAGATAGAGATAGATAGGTAGGTAGATAGATAGATAAAGATAGGTAGGTAGGTAGATAGATAGATAGACATAGGTAGGTAGGTAGGTAGATAGATACAGATAGGTAGGTAGGTATATAGATAGAGATAGGTAGGTAGGTAGATTGATAGATACAGATAGGTAGGTAGGTAGACAGATAGATACAGATAGGTAGGTAGGTAGATAGATAGATACAGATAGGTAGGTAGGTAGGTAGATAGATAGAGATAGGTAGGTAGGTAGATAGATAGATAGAGATAGGTAGGTAGGTAGATTGATAGATAGAGATAGGTAGGTAGGTAGATAGATAGAGAGAGATAGGTAGGTAGGTAGGTAGGTAGATAGAGATAGGTAGGTAGGTAGATTGATAGATACAGATAGGTAGGTAGGTAGATAGATAGATACAGATAGGTAGGTAGGTAGATTGATAGATAGAGATAGGTAGGTAGGTAGGTAGATAGATAGACAGAGGTAGGTAGGTAGGTAGATTGATAGATAGAGATAGGTAGGTAGGTAGATAGATAGAGACAGATAGGTAGGTAGGTAGGTAGATAGATAGAGATAGGTAGGTAGGTAGATTGATAGATACAGTTAGGTAGGTAGGGAGATAGATAGATACAGATAGGTAGGTAGGTAGATTGATAGATAGAGATAGGTAGGTAGGTAGATAGATAGATAGAGATAGGTAGGTAGGTAGGTAGATAGATAGAGATAGTTAGGTAGGTAGATAGATAGATAGAGATAGGTAGGTAGGTAGATAGATAGATAGAGATAGGTAGGTAGGTAAATTGATAGATACAGATAGGTAGGTAGGTAGATAGGTAGATACAGATAGGTAGGTAGGTAGGTAGATAGATATAGGTAGGTAAGTAGGTAGATAGATACAGATAGGTAGGTAGGTAGATAGATAAATACAGATAGGTAGGTAGGTAGATAGATAGAGATAGATAGGTAGGTAGATTGATAGATAGAGATAGGTAGGTAGGCAGATAGATAGATAGAGATAGATAGGTAGGCAGATAGATAGATAGAGATAGGTAGGTAGGTAAATTAATAGATACAGATAGGTAGGTAGGTAGATTGATAGACACAGATAGGTAGGTAGGTAGATAGATAGATAGAGATAGGTAGGTAGGTAGATTGATAGATACAGATAGGTAGGTAGGTAGATAGATAGATACAGATAGGTAGGTAGGTAGATTGATAGATACAGATAGGTAGGTAGGTAGGTAGATAGATACAGATAGGTAGGTAGGTAGATAGATAGATAGATAGATAGATAGATAGATAGATAGATAGATAGATAGATAGATAGATAGATAGATAGATAGATAAAGATAGTTAGGTAGGTAGGTGAATAGATAGATAGAGATAGTTAGGTAGGTAGGTAGAGAGATAGAGATAGATAGGTAGGTAGATAGATAGATAAAGATAGGTAGGTAGGTAGATAGATAGATAGACATAGGTAGGTAGGTAGGTAGATAGATACAGATAGGTAGGTAGGTATATAGATAGAGATAGGTAGGTAGGTAGATTGATAGATACAGATAGGTAGGTAGGTAGACAGATAGATACAGATAGGTAGGTAGGTAGATAGATAGATACAGATAGGTAGGTAGGTAGGTAGATAGATAGAGATAGGTAGGTAGGTAGATAGATAGATAGAGACAGGTAGGTAGGTAGATTGATAGATAGAGATAGGTAGGTAGGTAGATAGATAGAGAGAGATAGGTAGGTAGGTAGGTAGGTAGATAGAGATAGGTAGGTAGGTAGATTGATAGATACAGATAGGTAGGTAGGTAGATAGATAGATACAGATAGGTAGGTAGGTAGATTGATAGATAGAGATAGGTAGGTAGGTAGGTAGATAGACAGAGGTAGGTAGGTAGGTAGATTGATAGATAGAGATAGGTAGGTAGGTAGATAGATAGAGACAGATAGGTAGGTAGGTAGATAGATAGAGATAGGTAGGTAGGTAGATTGATAGATACAGATAGGTAGGTAGGGAGATAGATAGATACAGATAGGTAGGTAGGTAGATTGATAGATAGAGATAGGTAGGTAGGTAGATAGATAGATAGAGATAGGTAGGTAGGTAGGTAGGTAGATAGATAGAGAAAGGTAGGTAGGTAGATAGATAGATAGAGATAGGTAGGTAGGTAGATAGATAGATAGAGATAGGTAGGTAGGTAAATTGATAGATACAGATAGGTAGGTAGGTAGATAGATAGATACAGATAGGTAGGTAGGTAGATAGATAGATAGATAGAGATAGATAGGTAGGTAGGTAGATAGATATAGGTAGGTAAGTAGGTAGATAGATACAGATAGGTAGGTAGGTAGATAGATAAATACAGATAGGTAGGTAGGTAGATAGATAGATAGAGATAGATAGGTAGGTAGATTGATAGATACAGATAGGTAGGTAGGTAGGTAGGTAGATAGAGATAGGTAAGTAGGTAGATTGATAGATACAGATAGGTAGGTACGTAGATAGATAGATACAGATAGGTAGGTAGGTAGATTGATACATAGAGATAGGTAGGTAGGTAGATAGATAGAGACAGATAGGTAGGTAGGTAGGTAGATAGATAGAGATAGGTAGGTAGGTAGACAGATAGATACAGATAGGTAGGTAGGTAGATAGATAGATACAGATAGGTAGGTAGGTAGGTAGATAGATAGAGATAGGTAGGTAGGTATATTGATAGATACAGATAGGTAGGTAGGTAGATTGATAGATACAGATAGGTAGGTAGGTAGGTAGATAGATAGAGATAGGTAGGTAGGTAGATAGATAGATAGAGATAGGTAGGTAGGTAGATTGATAGATACAGATAGGTAGCTAGGTAGATAGATAGATACAGATAGGTAGGTAGGTAGATAGATAGATAGATAAAGATAGGTAGATTGGTAGGTAGATAGATAGAGATAGTTAGGTAGGTAGGTAGATAGATAGAGATAGATAGGTAGGTAGATAGATAGATAAAGATAGGTAGGTAGGTAGATAGATAGATAGACATAGGTAGGTAGGTAGGTAGGTAGATAGATACAGATAGGTAGGTAGGTACATAGATAGAAATAGGTAGGTAGGTAGATTGATAGATACAGATAGGTAGGTAGGTAGACAGATAGATACAGATAGGTAGGTAGGTAGATAGATAGATACAGATAGGTAGGTAGGTAGATAGATAGAGATAGGTAGGTCGGTAGATAGCTAGATAGAGATAGGTAGGTAGGTAGATTGATAGATACAGATAGGTAGGTAGGTAGATAGATAGATACAGATAGGTAGGTAGGTAGATTGATAGATAGAGATAGGTAGGTAGGTAGGTAGATAGATAGATAGAGGTAGGTAGGTAGGTAGATTGATAGATAGAGATAGGTAGGTAGGTAGGTAGATAGATAGAGACAGATAGGTAGGTAGGTAGGTAGGTAGATAGGTAGGTAGGTAGATTGATAGATACAGATAGGTAGGTAGGGAGATAGATAGATACAGATAGGTAGGTAGGTAGATTGATAGATATCGATAGGTAGGTAGATAGATAGATAGAGATAGGTAGGTAGGTAGGTAGATAGATAGAGATAGGTAGGTAGGTAGATTGATAGATACAGATAGGTAGGTAGGTAGATAGATAGATAGAGATAGGTAGGTAGGTAAATTGATAGATACAGATAGGTAGGTAGGTAGATAGATAGATAGAGATAGGTAGGTAGGTAGGTAGATAGATATAGGTAGGTAAGTAGGTAGATAGATACAGATAGGTAGGTATGTAGATAGATAAATACAGATAGGTAGGTAGGTAGATAGATAGATAGAGATAGATAGGTAGGTAGAATGATAGATAGAGATAGGTATGTAGGCAGATAGATAGATAGAGATAGATAGGTAGACAGATAGATAGATAGAGATAGGTAGGTAGGTAAATTGATAGATACAGATAGGTAGGTAGGTAGATTGATAGACACAGATAGGTAGGTAGTTAGATAGATAGATAGAGATAGATAGGTAGGTAGATTGATAGATACAGATAGGTAGGTAGGTAGATAGATAGATACAGATAGGTAGGTAGGTAGATAGATAGATACAGATAGGTAGGTAGGTAGGTAGATAGATAGAGATAGGTAGGTAGGTAGATAGATAGAGATAGGTAGGTAGGTAGATTGATAGATACAGATAGGTAGGTAGGTAGATAGATAGATACAGATAGGTAGATAGATAGACAGATAGATAGATAGATAGATAGATAGATAGATAGATAGATAGATAGATAGAGATAGGTAGGTAGGTAGATTGATAGATACAGATAGGTAGGTAGGTAGATTGATAGATACAGATAGGTAGGTAGGTAGGTAGATAGATAGAGATAGGTAGGTAGGTAGATAGATAGATAGAGATAGGTAGGTAGGTAGATTGATAGATACAGATAGGTAGGTAGGTAGATAGATAGATAGATAGATAGATAGATAGATAGATAGATAGATAGATAGATAGATAGATAGATAGATAAAGATAGGTAGGTAGGTAGGTAGATAGATAGAGATAGTTAGGTAGGTAGGTAGATAGATAGAGATAGATAGGTAGGTTGATAGATAGATAAAGATAGGTAGGTAGGTAGATAGATAGATAGACATAGGTAGGTAGGTAGGTAGATAGATAGAGATAGATAGGTAGGTAGATAGATAGATAAAGATAGGTAGGTAGGTAGATAGTTAGATAGACATAGGTAGGTAGGTAGATAGATAGAGATAGGTAGGTAGGTAGGTAGGTAGGTAGATAGATAGAGATAGGTAGGTATGTAGACAGATAGATACAGATAGGTAGGTAGGTAGGTAGATAGATAGATAGAGATAGGTAGGTAGGTAGATTGATAGATACAGATAGGTAGGTAGGTAGATTGATAGATACAGATAGGTAGGTAGGTAGGTAGATAGATAGAGATAGGTAGGTAGGTAGATAGATAGATAGAGATAGGTAGGTAGGTAGATTGATAGATACAGATAGGTAGGTAGGTAGATAGATAGATAGATAGATAGATAAAGATAGGTAGGTAGGTAGGTAGATAGATAGAGATAGTTAGGTAGGTAGGTAGATAGATAGAGATAGATAGGTAGGTTGATAGATAGATAAAGATAGGTAGGTAGGTAGATAGATAGATAGACATAGGTAGGTAGGTAGGTAGGTAGATAGATACAGATAGGTAGGTAGGTATATAGATAGAGATAGGTAGGTAGGTAGATTGATAGATACAGATAGGTAGGTAGGTAGATTGATAGATACAGATAGGTAGGTAGGTAGACAGATAGATACAGATAGGTAGGTAGGTATATAGATAGATACAGATAGGTAGGTAGGTAGGTAGATAGATAGAGATAGGTAGGTAGGTAGATAGATAGATAGAGATAGGTGGGTAGGTAGATTGATAGATAGAGATAGGTAGGTAGGTAGATAGATAGAGACAGATAGGTAGGAAAGGAAGGTAGGTAGGTAGATAGAGATAGGTAGGTAGGTAGATTGATAGATACAGATAGGTAGGTAGGTAGATAGATAGATACAGATAGGTAGGTAGGTAGATTGATAGATAGAGATAGGTAGGTAGGAAGGTAGATAGATAGATAGAGGTAGGTAGGTAGGTAGGTAGACTGATAGATAGAGATAGGTAGGTAGGTAGATAGATAGAGACAGATAGGTAGGTAGGTAGATAGATAGAGATAGGTAGGTAGGTAGATTGATAGATACAGATAGGTAGGTAGGGAGATAGATAGATACAGATAGGTAGGTAGGTAGACTGATAGATAGAGATAGGTAGGTAGGTAGATAGATAGATAGAGATAGGTAGGTAGGTAGGTAGATAGATAGACATAGGTAGGTAGGTAGGTAGATAGATACAGATAGGTAGGTAGGTAGATCGATAGAGATAGGTAGGTAGGTAGATTGATAGATAGATAGGTAGGTAGGTAGACAGATAGATACAGATAGGAAGGTATGTAGATAGATAGATACAGATAGGTTGGTAGGTAGGTAGATAGATAGAGATAAGTAGGTAGGTAGATAGATAGATAGAGATAGGTAGGTAGGTAGATTGATAGATAGAGATAGGTAGGTAGGTAGATAGATAGAGACAGATAGGTAGGTAGGTAGGTAGATAGAGATAGGTAGGTAGGTAGATTGATAGATACAGATATGTAGGTAGGTAGATTGATAGATACAGATAGGTAGGTAGGTAGATTGATTGATAGATAGAGATAGGCAGGTAGGTAGATAGATAGAAAGAGATAGGTAGGTAGGTAGGTAGATAGATAGAGATAGGTAGGTAGGTAGATAGATAGATAGATAGAGATAGGTAGGTAGGTAGATAGATAGATAGAGATAGGTAGGTAGGTAAATTGATAGATACAGATAGGTAGGTAGGTAGATAGATAGATACAGATAGGTAGGTAGGTAGATAGATAGATAGAGATAGGTAGGTAGGTAGGTAGGTAGGTCGATAGAGATAGGTAGGTAAGTAGGTAGATATATACAGATAGGTAGGTAGGTAGACAGATAAATACAGATAGGTAGGTAGGTAGATAGATAGAGATAGATAGGTAGGTAGATTGATAGATAAAGATCGGTATGTAGGTAGATAGATAGATAGAGATAGGTAGGTAGGTAGATAGATAGATAGAGATAGGTAGGTAGGTAGATTGATAGATACAGATAGGTAGGTAGGTAGATAGATAGATACAGATAGGTAGGTAGGTAGATAGATAGATAGATAGATAAAGATAGGTAGGTAGGTAGGTAGATAGATAGAGATAGTTAGGTAGGTAGGTAGATAGATAGAGATAGATAGGTAGGTAGATAGATAGATAAAGATAGGTAGGTAGGTAGATAGATAGATAGACATAGGTAGGTAGGTAGGTAGGTAGGTAGGTAGGTAGGTAGATAGATACAAATAGGTAGCTAGGTATATAGATAGAGATAGGTAGGTAGGTAGATTGATAGATACAGATAGGTAGGTAGGTAGACAGATAGATACAGATAGGTAGGTAGGTAGATAGATAGATACAGATAGGTAGGTAGGTAGGTAGATAGATAGAGATAGGTAGGTAGGTAGGTAGATAGATAGAGATAGGTAGGTAGGTAGATTGATAGATAGAGATAGGTAGGTAGGTAGATAGATAGAGACAGATAGGTAGGTAGGTAGGTAGGTAGGTAGATAGAGATAGGTAGGTAGGTAGATTGATACAGATAGGTAGGTAGGTAGATAGATAGATACAGATAGGTAGGTAGGTAGATTGATAGATAGAGATAGGTAGGTAGGTAGATTGATAGATAGAGATAGGTAGGTAGGTAGATTGATAGATAGAGATAGGTAGGTAGGTAGATAGATAGAGACAGATAGGTAGGTAGGTAGGTAGGTAGGTAGATAGAGATAGGTAGGTAGGTAGGTAGATAGATAGAGATAATTAGGTAGGTAGGTAGATAGATAGAGATAGATATGTAGGTTGATAGATAGATAAAGATAGGTAGGTAGGTAGATAGATAGATAGACATAGGTAGGTAGGTAGTTAGGTAGATAGATACAGATAGGTAGGTAGGTATATAGATAGAGATAGGTAGGTAGGTAGATTGATAGATACAGATAGGTAGGTAGGTAGGTAGATAGATAGAGATAGGTAGGTAGGTAGATAGATAGATAGAGATAGGTAGGTAGGTAGATTGATAGATACAGATAGGTAGGTAGGTAGATAGATAGATAGATAGATAGATAGATAAAGATAGGTAGGTAGGTAGGTAGATAGATAGAGATAGTTAGGTAGGTAGGTAGATAGATAGAGATAGATAGGTAGGTTGATAGATAGATAAAGATAGGTAGGTAGGTAGATAGATAGATAGACATAGGTAGGTAGGTAGGTAGGTAGATAGATACAGATAGGTAGGTAGGTATATAGATAGAGATAGGTAGGTAGGTAGATTGATAGATACAGATAGGTAGGTAGGTAGATTGATAGATACAGATAGGTAGGTAGGTAGACAGATAGATACAGATAGGTAGGTAGGTATATAGATAGATACAGATAGGTAGGTAGGTAGGTAGATAGATAGAGATAGGTAGGTAGGTAGATAGATAGATAGAGATAGGTGGGTAGGTAGATTGATAGATAGAGATAGGTAGGTAGGTAGATAGATAGAGACAGATAGGTAGGTAGGTAGGTAGGTAGGTAGATAGAGATAGGTAGGTAGGTAGATTGATAGATAGACATAGGTAGGTAGGTAGGTAGATAGATACAGATAGGTAGGTAGGTATATAGATAAAGATAGGTAGGTAGGTAGATTGATAGATAGACATAGGTAGGTAGGTAGGTAGATAGATACAGATAGGTAGGTAGGTATATAGATAGAGATAGGTAGGTAGGTAGATTGATAGATACAGATAGGTAGGTAGGTAGACAGATAGATACAGATAGGTAGGTAGGTAGATAGATAGATACAGATAGGTAGGTAGGTAGGTAGATAGATAGAGATAGGTAGGTAGGTAGATAGATAGATAGAGATAGGTAGGTAGGTAGATTGATAGATAGAGATAGGTAGGTAGGTAGATAGATAGAGAGAGATAGGTAGGTAGGTAGGTAGGTAGATAGAGATAGGTAGGTAGGTAGATTGATAGATACAGATAGGTAGGTAGGTAGATAGATAGATACAGATAGGTAGGTAGGTAGATTGATAGATAGAGATAGGTAGGTAGGTAGGTAGATAGATAGACAGAGGTAGGTAGGTAGGTAGATTGATAGATAGAGATAGGTAGGTAGGTAGATAGATAGAGACAGATAGGTAGGTAGGTAGGTAGATAGATAGAGATAGGTAGGTAGGTAGATTGATAGATACAGTTAGGTAGGTAGGGAGATAGATAGATACAGATAGGTAGGTAGGTAGATTGATAGATAGAGATAGGTAGGTAGGTAGATAGATAGATAGAGATAGGTAGGTAGGTAGGTAGATAGATAGAGATAGTTAGGTAGGTAGATAGATAGATAGAGATAGGTAGGTAGGTAGATAGATAGATAGAGATAGGTAGGTAGGTAAATTGATAGATACAGATAGGTAGGTAGGTAGATAGATAGATACAGATAGGTAGGTAGGTAGGTAGATAGATATAGGTAGGTAAGTAGGTAGATAGATACAGATAGGTAGGTAGGTAGATAGATAAATACAGATAGGTAGGTAGGTAGATAGATAGAGATAGATAGGTAGGTAGATTGATAGATAGAGATAGGTAGGTAGGCAGATAGATTGATAGAGATAGATAGGTAGGCAGATAGATAGATAGAGATAGGTAGGTAGGTAAATTAATAGATACAGATAGGTAGGTAGGTAGATTGATAGACACAGATAGGTAGGTAGGTAGATAGATAGATAGAGATAGGTAGGTAGGTAGATTGATAGATACAGATAGGTAGGTAGGTAGATAGATAGATACAGATAGGTAGGTAGGTAGATTGATAGATACAGATAGGTAGGTAGGTAGGTAGATAGATACAGATAGGTAGGTAGGTAGATAGATAGATAGATAGATAGATAGATAGATAGATAGATAGATAGATAGATAGATAGATAGATAAAGATAGTTAGGTAGGTAGGTGAATAGATAGATAGAGATAGTTAGGTAGGTAGGTAGAGAGATAGAGATAGATAGGTAGGTAGATAGATAGATAAAGATAGGTAGGTAGGTAGATAGATAGATAGACATAGGTAGGTAGGTAGGTAGATAGATACAGATAGGTAGGTAGGTATATAGATAGAGATAGGTAGGTAGGTAGATTGATAGATACAGATAGGTAGGTAGGTAGACAGATAGATACAGATAGGTAGGTAGGTAGATAGATAGATACAGATAGGTAGGTAGGTAGGTAGATAGATAGAGATAGGTAGGTAGGTAGATAGATAGATAGAGACAGGTAGGTAGGTAGATTGATAGATAGAGATAGGTAGGTAGGTAGATAGATAGAGAGAGATAGGTAGGTAGGTAGGTAGGTAGATAGAGATAGGTAGGTAGGTAGATTGATAGATACAGATAGGTAGGTAGGTAGATAGATAGATACAGATAGGTAGGTAGGTAGATTGATAGATAGAGATAGGTAGGTAGGTAGGTAGATAGACAGAGGTAGGTAGGTAGGTAGATTGATAGATAGAGATAGGTAGGTAGGTAGATAGATAGAGACAGATAGGTAGGTAGGTAGATAGATAGAGATAGGTAGGTAGGTAGATTGATAGATACAGATAGGTAGGTAGGGAGATAGATAGATACAGATAGGTAGGTAGGTAGATTGATAGATAGAGATAGGTAGGTAGGTAGATAGATAGATAGAGATAGGTAGGTAGGTAGGTAGGTAGATAGATAGAGAAAGGTAGGTAGGTAGATAGATAGATAGAGATAGGTAGGTAGGTAGATAGATAGATAGAGATAGGTAGGTAGGTAAATTGATAGATACAGATAGGTAGGTAGGTAGATAGATAGATACAGATAGGTAGGTAGGTAGATAGATAGATAGATAGAGATAGATAGGTAGGTAGGTAGATAGATATAGGTAGGTAAGTAGGTAGATAGATACAGATAGGTAGGTAGGTAGATAGATAAATACAGATAGGTAGGTAGGTAGATAGATAGATAGAGATAGATAGGTAGGTAGATTGATAGATACAGATAGGTAGGTAGGTAGGTAGGTAGATAGAGATAGGTAAGTAGGTAGATTGATAGATACAGATAGGTAGGTACGTAGATAGATAGATACAGATAGGTAGGTAGGTAGATTGATACATAGAGATAGGTAGGTAGGTAGATAGATAGAGACAGATAGGTAGGTAGGTAGGTAGATAGATAGAGATAGGTAGGTAGGTAGACAGATAGATACAGATAGGTAGGTAGGTAGATAGATAGATACAGATAGTTAGGTAGGTAGGTAGATAGATAGAGATAGGTAGGTAGGTATATTGATAGATACAGATAGGTAGGTAGGTAGATTGATAGATACAGATAGGTAGGTAGGTAGGTAGATAGATAGAGATAGGTAGGTAGGTAGATAGATAGATAGAGATAGGTAGGTAGGTAGATTGATAGATACAGATAGGTAGCTAGGTAGATAGATAGATACAGATAGGTAGGTAGGTAGATAGATAGATAGATAAAGATAGGTAGATTGGTAGGTAGATAGATAGAGATAGTTAGGTAGGTAGGTAGATAGATAGAGATAGATAGGTAGGTAGATAGATAGATAAAGATAGGTAGGTAGGTAGATAGATAGATAGACATAGGTAGGTAGGTAGGTAGGTAGATAGATACAGATAGGTAGGTAGGTACATAGATAGAAATAGGTAGGTAGGTAGATTGATAGATACAGATAGGTAGGTAGGTAGACAGATAGATACAGATAGGTAGGTAGGTAGATAGATAGATACAGATAGGTAGGTAGGTAGATTGATAGATAGAGATAGGTAGGTAGGTAGGTAGATAGATAGATAGAGGTAGGTAGGTAGGTAGATTGATAGATAGAGATAGGTAGGTAGGTAGGTAGATAGATAGAGACAGATAGGTAGGTAGGTAGGTAGGTAGATAGGTAGGTAGGTAGATTGATAGATACAGATAGGTAGGTAGGGAAATAGATAGATACAGATAGGTAGGTAGGTAGATTGATAGATATCGATAGGTAGGTAGGTAGATAGATAGATAGAGATAGGTAGGTAGGTAGGTAGATAGATAGAGATAGGTAGGTAGGTAGATTGATAGATACAGATAGGTAGGTAGGTAGATAGATAGATAGAGATAGGTAGGTAGGTAAATTGATAGATACAGATAGGTAGGTAGGTAGATAGATAGATAGAGATAGGTAGGTAGGTAGGTAGATAGATATAGGTAGGTAAGTAGGTAGATAGATACAGATAGGTAGGTAGGTAGATAGATAAATACAGATAGGTAGGTAGGTAGATAGATAGATAGAGATAGATAGGTAGGTAGAATGATAGATAGAGATAGGTATGTAGGCAGATAGATAGATAGAGATAGATAGGTAGACAGATAGATAGATAGAGATAGGTAGGTAGGTAAATTGATAGATACAGATAGGTAGGTAGGTAGATTGATAGACACAGATAGGTAGGTAGTTAGATAGATAGATAGAGATAGATAGGTAGGTAGATTGATAGATACAGATAGGTAGGTAGGTAGATAGATAGATACAGATAGGTAGGTAGGTAGATAGATAGATACAGATAGGTAGGTAGGTAGGTAGATAGATAGAGATAGGTAGGTAGGTAGATAGATAGAGATAGGTAGGTAGGTAGATTGATAGATACAGATAGGTAGGTAGGTAGATAGATAGATACAGATAGGTAGATAGATAGACAGATAGATAGATAGATAGATAGATAGATAGATAGATAGATAGATAGATAGATAGAGATAGGTAGGTAGGTAGATTGATAGATACAGATAGGTAGGTAGGTAGATTGATAGATACAGATAGGTAGGTAGGTAGGTAGATAGATAGAGATAGGTAGGTAGGTAGATAGATAGATAGAGATAGGTAGGTAGGTAGATTGATAGATACAGATAGGTAGGTAGGTAGATAGATAGATAGATAGATAGATAGATAGATAGATAGATAGATAGATAGATAGATAGATAGATAGATAGATAGATAGATAAAGATAGGTAGGTAGGTAGGTAGATAGATAGAGATAGTTAGGTAGGTAGGTAGATAGATAGAGATAGATAGGTAGGTTGATAGATAGATAAAGATAGGTAGGTAGGTAGATAGATAGATAGACATAGGTAGGTAGGTAGGTAGATAGATAGAGATAGATAGGTAGGTAGATAGATAGATAAAGATAGGTAGGTAGGTAGATAGTTAGATAGACATAGGTAGGTAGGTAGATAGATAGAGATAGGTAGGTAGGTAGGTAGGTAGGTAGATAGATAGAGATAGGTAGGTATGTAGACAGATAGATACAGATAGGTAGGTAGGTAGGTAGATAGATAGATAGAGATAGGTAGGTAGGTAGATTGATAGATACAGATAGGTAGGTAGGTAGATTGATAGATACAGATAGGTAGGTAGGTAGGTAGATAGATAGAGATAGGTAGGTAGGTAGATAGATAGATAGAGATAGGTAGGTAGGTAGATTGATAGATACAGATAGGTAGGTAGGTAGATAGATAGATAGATAGATAGATAAAGATAGGTAGGTAGGTAGGTAGATAGATAGAGATAGTTAGGTAGGTAGGTAGATAGATAGAGATAGATAGGTAGGTTGATAGATAGATAAAGATAGGTAGGTAGGTAGATAGATAGATAGACATAGGTAGGTAGGTAGGTAGGTAGATAGATACAGATAGGTAGGTAGGTATATAGATAGAGATAGGTAGGTAGGTAGATTGATAGATACAGATAGGTAGGTAGGTAGATTGATAGATACAGATAGGTAGGTAGGTAGACAGATAGATACAGATAGGTAGGTAGGTATATAGATAGATACAGATAGGTAGGTAGGTAGGTAGATAGATAGAGATAGGTAGGTAGGTAGATAGATAGATAGAGATAGGTGGGTAGGTAGATTGATAGATAGAGATAGGTAGGTAGGTAGATAGATAGAGACAGATAGGTAGGAAAGGAAGGTAGGTAGGTAGATAGAGATAGGTAGGTAGGTAGATTGATAGATACAGATAGGTAGGTAGGTAGATAGATAGATACAGATAGGTAGGTAGGTAGATTGATAGATAGAGATAGGTAGGTAGGAAGGTAGATAGATAGATAGAGGTAGGTAGGTAGGTAGGTAGATTGATAGATAGAGATAGGTAGGTAGGTAGATAGATAGAGACAGATAGGTAGGTAGGTAGATAGATAGAGATAGGTAGGTAGGTAGATTGATAGATACAGATAGGTAGGTAGGGAGATAGATAGATACAGATAGGTAGGTAGGTAGACTGATAGATAGAGATAGGTAGGTAGGTAGATAGATAGATAGAGATAGGTAGGTAGGTAGGTAGATAGATAGACATAGGTAGGTAGGTAGGTAGATAGATACAGATAGGTAGGTAGGTAGATCGATAGAGATAGGTAGGTAGGTAGATTGATAGATAGATAGGTAGGTAGGTAGACAGATAGATACAGATAGGAAGGTATGTAGATAGATAGATACAGATAGGTTGGTAGGTAGGTAGATAGATAGAGATAGGTAGGTAGGTAGATAGATAGATAGAGATAGGTAGGTAGGTAGATTGATAGATAGAGATAGGTAGGTAGGTAGATAGATAGAGACAGATAGGTAGGTAGGTAGGTAGATAGAGATAGGTAGGTAGGTAGATTGATAGATACAGATATGTAGGTAGGTAGATTGATAGATACAGATAGGTAGGTAGGTAGATTGATTGATAGATAGAGATAGGCAGGTAGGTAGATAGATAGAAAGAGATAGGTAGGTAGGTAGGTAGATAGATAGAGATAGGTAGGTAGGTAGATAGATAGATAGATAGAGATAGGTAGGTAGGTAGATAGATAGATAGAGATAGGTAGGTAGGTAAATTGATAGATACAGATAGGTAGGTAGGTAGATAGATAGATACAGATAGGTAGGTAGGTAGATAGATAGATAGAGATAGGTAGGTAGGTAGGTAGGTAGGTCGATAGAGATAGGTAGGTAAGTAGGTAGATATATACAGATAGGTAGGTAGGTAGACAGATAAATACAGATAGGTAGGTAGGTAGATAGATAGAGATAGATAGGTAGGTAGATTGATAGATAAAGATCGGTATGTAGGTAGATAGATAGATAGAGATAGGTAGGTAGGTAGATAGATAGATAGAGATAGGTAGGTAGGTAGATTGATAGATACAGATAGGTAGGTAGGTAGATAGATAGATACAGATAGGTAGGTAGGTAGATAGATAGATAGATAGATAAAGATAGGTAGGTAGGTAGGTAGATAGATAGAGATAGTTAGGTAGGTAGGTAGATAGATAGAGATAGATAGGTAGGTAGATAGATAGATAAAGATAGGTAGGTAGGTAGATAGATAGATAGACATAGGTAGGTAGGTAGGTAGGTAGGTAGGTAGGTAGGTAGGTAGATAGATACAAATAGGTAGCTAGGTATATAGATAGAGATAGGTAGGTAGGTAGATTGATAGATACAGATAGGTAGGTAGGTAGACAGATAGATACAGATAGGTAGGTAGGTAGATAGATAGATACAGATAGGTAGGTAGGTAGGTAGATAGATAGAGATAGGTAGGTAGGTAGGTAGATAGATAGAGATAGGTAGGTAGGTAGATTGATAGATAGAGATAGGTAGGTAGGTAGATAGATAGAGACAGATAGGTAGGTAGGTAGGTAGGTAGATAGAGATAGGTAGGTAGGTAGATTGATACAGATAGGTAGGTAGGTAGATAGATAGATACAGATAGGTAGGTAGGTAGATTGATAGATAGAGATAGGTAGGTAGGTAGATTGATAGATAGAGATAGGTAGGTAGGTAGATTGATAGATAGAGATAGGTAGGTAGGTAGATAGATAGAGACAGATAGGTAGGTAGGTAGGTAGGTAGGTAGATAGAGATAGGTAGGTAGGTAGGTAGATAGATAGAGATAATTAGGTAGGTAGGTAGATAGATAGAGATAGATATGTAGGTTGATAGATAGATAAAGATAGGTAGGTAGGTAGATAGATAGATAGACATAGGTAGGTAGGTAGGTAGGTAGATAGATACAGATAGGTAGGTAGGTATATAGATAGAGATAGGTAGGTAGGTAGATTGATAGATACAGATAGGTAGGTAGGTAGGTAGATAGATAGAGATAGGTAGGTAGGTAGATAGATAGATAGAGATAGGTAGGTAGGTAGATTGATAGATACAGATAGGTAGGTAGGTAGATAGATAGATAGATAGATAGATAGATAAAGATAGGTAGGTAGGTAGGTAGATAGATAGAGATAGTTAGGTAGGTAGGTAGATAGATAGAGATAGATAGGTAGGTTGATAGATAGATAAAGATAGGTAGGTAGGTAGATAGATAGATAGACATAGGTAGGTAGGTAGGTAGGTAGATAGATACAGATAGGTAGGTAGGTATATAGATAGAGATAGGTAGGTAGGTAGATTGATAGATACAGATAGGTAGGTAGGTAGATTGATAGATACAGATAGGTAGGTAGGTAGACAGATAGATACAGATAGGTAGGTAGGTATATAGATAGATACAGATAGGTAGGTAGGTAGGTAGATAGATAGAGATAGGTAGGTAGGTAGATAGATAGATAGAGATAGGTGGGTAGGTAGATTGATAGATAGAGATAGGTAGGTAGGTAGATAGATAGAGACAGATAGGTAGGTAGGTAGGTAGGTAGGTAGATAGAGATAGGTAGGTAGGTAGATTGATAGATACAGATAGGTAGGTAGGTAGATAGATAGATACAGATAGGTAGGTAGGTAGATTGATAGATAGAGATAGGTAGGTAGGAAGGTAGATAGATAGATAGAGGTAGGTAGGTAGGTAGGTAGATTGATAGATAGAGATAGGTAGGTAGGTAGATAGATAGAGACAGATAGGTAGGTAGGTAGATAGATAGAGATAGGTAGGTAGGTAGATTGATAGATACAGATAGGTAGGTAGGGAGATAGATAGATACAGATAGGTAGGTAGGTAGACTGATAGATAGAGATAGGTAGGTAGGTAGATAGATAGATAGAGATAGGTAGGTAGGTAGGTAGATAGATAGACATAGGTAGGTAGGTAGGTAGATAGATACAGATAGGTAGGTAGGTAGATCGATAGAGATAGGTAGGTAGGTAGATTGATAGATAGATAGGTAGGTAGGTAGACAGATAGATACAGATAGGAAGGTAGGTAGATAGATAGATACAGATAGGTTGGTAGGTAGGTAGATAGATAGAGATAGGTAGGTAGGTAGATAGATAGATAGAGATAGGTAGGTAGGTAGATTGATAGATAGAGATAGGTAGGTAGGTAGATAGATAGAGACAGATAGGTAGGTAGGTAGGTAGATAGATAGAGATAGGTAGGTAGGTAGATTGATAGATACAGATATGTAGGTAGGTAGATAGATAGATACAGATAGGTAGGTAGGTAGATTGATTGATAGATAGAGATAGGCAGGTAGGTAGATAGATAGAAAGAGATAGGTAGGTAGGTAGGTAGATAGATAGAGATAGGTAGGTAGGTAGATAGATAGATAGATAGAGATAGGTAGGTAGGTAGATAGATAGATAGAGATAGGTAGGTAGGTAAATTGATAGATACAGATAGGTAGGTAGGTAGATAGATAGATACAGATAGGTAGGTAGGTAGATAGATAGATAGAGATAGGTAGGTAGGTAGGTAGGTAGGTCGATAGAGATAGGTAGGTAAGTAGGTAGATATATACAGATAGGTAGGTAGGTAGACAGATAAATACAGATAGGTAGGTAGGTAGATAGATAGAGATAGATAGGTAGGTAGATTGATAGATAAAGATCGGTATGTAGGTAGATAGATAGATAGAGATAGGTAGGTAGGTAGATAGATAGATAGAGATAGGTAGGTAGGTAGATTGATAGATACAGATAGGTAGGTAGGTAGATAGATAGATACAGATAGGTAGGTAGGTAGATAGATAGATAGATAGATAAAGATAGGTAGGTAGGTAGGTAGATAGATTGAGATAGTTAGGTAGGTAGGTAGATAGATAGAGATAGATAGGTAGGTAGATAGATAGATAAAGATAGGTAGGTAGGTAGATAGATAGATAGACATAGGTAGGTAGGTAGGTAGGTAGGTAGGTAGGTAGGTAGATAGATACAAATAGGAAGCTAGGTATATAGATAGAGATAGGTAGGTAGGTAGATTGATAGATACAGATAGGTAGGTAGGTAGACAGATAGATACAGATAGGTAGGTAGGTAGATAGATAGATACAGATAGGTAGGTAGGTAGGTAGATAGATAGAGATAGGTAGGTAGGTAGGTAGATAGATAGAGATAGGTAGGTAGGTAGATTGATAGATAGAGATAGGTAGGTAGGTAGATAGATAGAGACAGATAGGTAGGTAGGTAGGTAGGTAGATAGAGATAGGTAGGTAGGTAGATTGATACAGATAGGTAGGTAGGTAGATAGATAGATACAGATAGGTAGGTAGGTAGATTGATAGATAGAGATAGGTAGGTAGGTAGATTGATAGATAGAGATAGGTAGGTAGGTAGATTGATAGATAGAGATAGGTAGGTAGGTAGATAGATAGAGACAGATAGGTAGGTAGGTAGGTAGGTAGATAGATAGAGATAGTTAGGTAGGTAGGTAGATAGATAGAGATAGATATGTAGGTTGATAGATAGATAAAGATAGGTAGGTAGGTAGATAGATAGATAGACATAGGTAGGTAGGTAGGTAGGTAGATAGATACAGATAGGTAGGTAGGTAGATTGATAGATACAGATAGGTAGGTAGGTAGATTGATAGATACAGATAGGTAGGTAGGTAGACAGATAGATACAGATAGGTAGGTAGGTATATAGATAGATACAGATAGGTAGGTAGGTAGGTAGATAGATAGAGATAGGTAGGTAGGTAGATAGATAGATAGAGATAGGTAGGTAGGTAGATTGATAGATAGAGATAGGTAGGTAGGTAGATAGATAGAGACAGATAGGTAGGTAGGTAGGTAGGTAGATAGAGATAGGTAGGTAGGTAGATTGATAGATACAGATAGGTAGGTAGGTATATAGATAGAGATAGGTAGGTAGGTAGATTGATAGATACAGATAGGTAGGTAGGTAGATTGATAGATACAGATAGGTAGGTAGGTAGACAGATAGATACAGATAGGTAGGTAGGTATATAGATAGATACAGATAGGTAGGTAGGTAGGTAGATAGATAGAGATAGGTAGGTAGGTAGATAGATAGATAGAGATAGGTAGGTAGGTAGATTGATAGATAGAGATAGGTAGGTAGGTAGATAGATAGAGACAGATAGGTAGGTAGGTAGGTAGGTAGATAGAGATAGGTAGGTAGGTAGATAGATAGATACAGATAGGTAGGTAGGTAGATTGATAGATAGAGATAGGTAGGTAGGAAGGTAGATAGATAGATAGAGGTAGGTAGGTAGGTAGGTAGATTGATAGATAGAGATAGGTAGGTAGGTAGATAGATAGAGACAGATAGGTAGGTAGGTAGATAGATAGAGATAGGTAGGTAGGTAGATTGATAGATACAGATAGGTAGGTAGGTAGATAGATAGAGACAGATAGGTAGGTAGGTAGGTAGGTAGGTAGATAGAGATAGGTAGGTAGGTAGGTAGATAGATAGAGATAATTAGGTAGGTAGGTAGATAGATAGAGATAGATATGTAGGTTGATAGATAGATAAAGATAGGTAGGTAGGTAGATAGATAGATAGACATAGGTAGGTAGGTAGGTAGGTAGATAGAGATAGGTAGGTAGGTAGATAGATAGATAGAGATAGGTAGGTAGGTAGATTGATAGATACAGATAGGTAGGTAGGTAGATAGATAGATAGATAGATAGATAGATAGATAAAGATAGGTAGGTAGGTAGGTAGATAGATAGAGATAGTTAGGTAGGTAGGTAGATAGATAGAGATAGATAGGTAGGTTGATAGATAGATAAAGATAGGTAGGTAGGTAGATAGATAGATAGACATAGGTAGGTAGGTAGGTAGGTAGATAGATACAGATAGGTAGGTAGGTATATAGATAGAGATAGGTAGGTAGGTAGATTGATAGATACAGATAGGTAGGTAGGTAGATTGATAGATACAGATAGGTAGGTAGGTAGACAGATAGATACAGATAGGTAGGTAGGTATATAGATAGATACAGATAGGTAGGTAGGTAGGTAGATAGATAGAGATAGGTAGGTAGGTAGATAGATAGATAGAGATAGGTGGGTAGGTAGATTGATAGATAGAGATAGGTAGGTAGGTAGATAGATAGAGACAGATAGGTAGGTAGGTAGGTAGGTAGGTAGATAGAGATAGGTAGGTAGGTAGATTGATAGATACAGATAGGTAGGTAGGTAGATAGATAGATACAGATAGGTAGGTAGGTAGATTGATAGATAGAGATAGGTAGGTAGGAAGGTAGATAGATAGATAGAGGTAGGTAGGTAGGTAGGTAGATTGATAGATAGAGATAGGTAGGTAGGTAGATAGATAGAGACAGATAGGTAGGTAGGTAGATAGATAGAGATAGGTAGGTAGGTAGATTGATAGATACAGATAGGTAGGTAGGGAGATAGATAGATACAGATAGGTAGGTAGGTAGACTGATAGATAGAGATAGGTAGGTAGGTAGATAGATAGATAGAGATAGGTAGGTAGGTAGGTAGATAGATAGACATAGGTAGGTAGGTAGGTAGATAGATACAGATAGGTAGGTAGGTAGATCGATAGAGATAGGTAGGTAGGTAGATTGATAGATAGATAGGTAGGTAGGTAGACAGATAGATACAGATAGGAAGGTAGGTAGATAGATAGATACAGATAGGTTGGTAGGTAGGTAGATAGATAGAGATAGGTAGGTAGGTAGATAGATAGATAGAGATAGGTAGGTAGGTAGATTGATAGATAGAGATAGGTAGGTAGGTAGATAGATAGAGACAGATAGGTAGGTAGGTAGGTAGATAGATAGAGATAGGTAGGTAGGTAGATTGATAGATACAGATATGTAGGTAGGTAGATAGATAGATACAGATAGGTAGGTAGGTAGATTGATTGATAGATAGAGATAGGCAGGTAGGTAGATAGATAGAAAGAGATAGGTAGGTAGGTAGGTAGATAGATAGAGATAGGTAGGTAGGTAGATAGATAGATAGATAGAGATAGGTAGGTAGGTAGATAGATAGATAGAGATAGGTAGGTAGGTAAATTGATAGATACAGATAGGTAGGTAGGTAGATAGATAGATACAGATAGGTAGGTAGGTAGATAGATAGATAGAGATAGGTAGGTAGGTAGGTAGGTAGGTCGATAGAGATAGGTAGGTAAGTAGGTAGATATATACAGATAGGTAGGTAGGTAGACAGATAAATACAGATAGGTAGGTAGGTAGATAGATAGAGATAGATAGGTAGGTAGATTGATAGATAAAGATCGGTATGTAGGTAGATAGATAGATAGAGATAGGTAGGTAGGTAGATAGATAGATAGAGATAGGTAGGTAGGTAGATTGATAGATACAGATAGGTAGGTAGGTAGATAGATAGATACAGATAGGTAGGTAGGTAGATAGATAGATAGAGATAGGTAGGTAGGTAGGTAGGTCGATAGAGATAGGTAGGTAAGTAGGTAGATATATACAGATAGGTAGGTAGGTAGACAGATAAATACAGATAGGTAGGTAGGTAGATAGATAGAGATAGATAGGTAGGTAGATTGATAGATAAAGATCGGTATGTAGGTAGATAGATAGATAGAGATAGGTAGGTAGGTAGATAGATAGATAGAGATAGGTAGGTAGGTAGATTGATAGATACAGATAGGTAGGTAGGTAGATAGATAGATACAGATAGGTAGGTAGGTAGATAGATAGATAGATAGATAAAGATAGGTAGGTAGGTAGGTAGATAGATAGAGATAGTTATGTAGGTAGGTAGATAGATAGAGATAGATAGGTAGGTAGATAGATAGATAAAGATAGGTAGGTAGGTAGATAGATAGATAGACATAGGTAGGTAGGTAGGTAGGTAGGTAGGTAGGTAGATAGATACAAATAGGTAGCTAGGTATATAGATAGAGATAGGTAGGTAGGTAGATTGATAGATACAGATAGGTAGGTAGGTAGACAGATAGATACAGATAGGTAGGTAGGTAGATAGATAGATACAGATAGGTAGGTAGGTAGGTAGATAGATAGAGATAGGTAGGTAGGTAGGTAGATAGATAGAGATAGGTAGGTAGGTAGATTGATAGATAGAGATAGGTAGGTAGGTAGATAGATAGAGACAGATAGGTAGGTAGGTAGGTAGGTAGATAGAGATAGGTAGGTAGGTAGATTGATACAGATAGGTAGGTAGGTAGATAGATAGATACAGATAGGTAGGTAGGTAGATTGATAGATAGAGATAGGTAGGTAGGTAGATTGATAGATAGAGATAGGTAGGTAGGTAGATTGATAGATAGAGATAGGTAGGTAGGTAGATAGATAGAGACAGATAGGTAGGTAGGTAGGTAGGTAGATAGATAGAGATAGTTAGGTAGGTAGGTAGATAGATAGAGATAGATATGTAGGTTGATAGATAGATAAAGATAGGTAGGTAGGTAGATAGATAGATAGACATAGGTAGGTAGGTAGGTAGGTAGATAGATACAGATAGGTAGGTAGGTAGATTGATAGATACAGATAGGTAGGTAGGTAGATTGATAGATTCAGATAGGTAGGTAGGTAGACAGATAGATACAGATAGGTAGGTAGGTATATAGATAGATACAGATAGGTAGGTAGGTAGGTAGATAGATAGAGATAGGTAGGTAGGTAGATAGATAGATAGAGATAGGTAGGTAGGTAGATTGATAGATAGATATAGGTAGGTAGGTAGATAGATAGAGACAGATAGGTAGGTAGGTAGGTAGGTAGATAGAGATAGGTAGGTAGGTAGATTGATAGATACAGATAGGTAGGTAGGTATATAGATAGAGATAGGTAGGTAGGTAGATTGATAGATACAGATAGGTAGGTAGGTAGATTGATAGATACAGATAGGTAGGTAGGTAGACAGATAGATACAGATAGGTAGGTAGGTATATAGATAGATACAGATAGGTAGGTAGGTAGGTAGATAGATAGAGATAGGTAGGTAGGTAGATAGATAGATAGAGATAGGTAGGTAGGTAGATTGATAGATAGAGATAGGTAGGTAGGTAGATAGATAGAGACAGATAGGTAGGTAGGTAGGTAGGTAGATAGAGATAGGTAGGTAGGTAGATAGATAGATACAGATAGGTAGGTAGGTAGATTGATAGATAGAGATAGGTAGGTAGGAAGGTAGATAGATAGATAGAGGTAGGTAGGTAGGTAGGTAGATTGATAGATAGAGATAGGTAGGTAGGTAGATAGATAGAGACAGATAGGTAGGTAGGTAGATAGATAGAGATAGGTAGGTAGGTAGATTGATAGATACAGATAGGTAGGTAGGGAGATAGATAGATACAGATAGGTAGGTAGGTAGACTGATAGATAGAGATAGGTAGGTAGGTAGATAGATAGATAGAGATAGGTAGGTAGGTAGGTAGATAGATAGACATAGGTAGGTAGGTAGGTAGATAGATACAGATAGGTAGGTAGGTAGATCGATAGAGATAGGTAGGTAGGTAGATTGATAGATAGATAGGTAGGTAGGTAGACAGATAGATACAGATAGGAAGGTAGGTAGATAGATAGATACAGATAGGTTGGTAGGTAGGTAGATAGATAGAGATAGGTAGGTAGGTAGATAGATAGATAGAGATAGGTAGGTAGGTAGATTGATAGATAGAGATAGGTAGGTAGGTAGATAGATAGAGACAGATAGGTAGGTAGGTAGATAGATAGATACAGATAGGTAGGTAGGTAGATTGATTGATAGATAGAGATAGGCAGGTAGGTAGATAGATAGAAAGAGATAGGTAGGTAGGTAGGTAGATAGATAGAGATAGGTAGGTAGGTAGATAGATAGATAGAGATAGGTAGGTAGGTAGATAGATAGATAGAGATAGGTAGGTAGGTAAATTGATAGATACAGATAGGTAGGTAGGTAGATAGATAGATACAGATAGGTAGGTAGGTAGATAGATAGATAGAGATAGGTAGGTAGGTAGGTAGGTAGGTCGATAGAGATAGGTAGGTAAGTAGGTAGATATATACAGATAGGTAGGTAGGTAGATAGATAAATACAGATAGGTAGGTAGGTAGATAGATAGAGATAGATAGGTAGGTAGATTGATAGATAAAGATCGGTATGTAGATAGATAGATAGATAGAGATAGGTAGGTAGGTAGATAGATAGATAGAGATAGGTAGGTAGGTAGATTGATAGATACAGATAGGTAGGTAGGTAGATAGATAGATACAGATAGGTAGGTAGGTAGATAGATAGATAGATAAAGATAGGTAGGTAGGTAGGTAGATAGATAGAGATAGTTAGGTAGGTAGGTAGATAGATAGAGATAGGTAGGTAGATAGATAGATAAAGATAGGTAGGTAGGTAGATAGATAGATAGACATAGGTAGGTAGGTAGGTAGATAGATACAGATAGGTTGCTAGGTATATAGATAGAGATAGGTAGGTAGGTAGATTGATAGATACAGATAGGTAGGTAGGTAGACAGATAGATACAGAAAGGTAGGTAGGTAGATAGATAGATACAGATAGGTAGGTAGGTAGGTAGATAGATAGAGATAGGTAGGTAGGTAGATAGATAGATAGACATAGGTAGGTAGGTAGGTAGGTAGGTAGATAGATACAGATAGGTAGCTAGGTATATAGATAGAGATAGGTAGGTAGGTAGATTGATAGATACAGATAGGTATGTAGGTAGACAGATAGATACAGATAGGTAGGTAGGTAGATAGATAGATACAGATAGGTAGGTAGGTAGGTAGATAGATAGAGATAGGTAGGTAGGTAGATAGATAGATAGAGATAGGTAGGTAGGTAGATTGATAGATAGAGATAGGTAGGTAGGTAGATAGATAGAGACAGATAGGTAGGTAGGTAGGTCGGTAGGTAGATAGAGATAGGTAGGTAGGTAGATTGATAGATACAGATAGGTAGGTAGGTAGATTGATAGATAGAGATAGGTAGGTAGGTAGATTGATAGATAGAGATAGGTAGGTAGGTAGATTGATAGATAGAGATAGGTAGGTAGGTAGATTGATAGATAGAGATAGGTAGGTAGGTAGATTGATAGATACAGATAGGTAGGTAGGTATATAGATAGAGATAGGTAGGTAGGTAGATAGATAGAGATAGTTAGGTAGGTAGGTAGATAGATAGAGATAGATAGGTAGGTTGATAGATAGATAAAGATAGGTAGGTAGGTAGATAGATAGATAGACATAGGTAGGTAGGTAGGTAGGTAGATAGATACAGATAGGTAGGTAGGTATATAGATAGAGATAGGTAGGTAGGTAGATTGATAGATACAGATAGGTAGGTAGGTAGATTGATAGATACAGATAGGTAGGTAGGTAGACAGATAGATACAGATAGGTAGGTAGGTATATAGATAGATACAGATAGGTAGGTAGGTAGGTAGATAGATAGAGATAGGTAGGTAGGTAGATAGATAGATAGAGATAGGTAGGTAGGTAGATTGATAGATAGAGGTAGGTAGGTAGGTAGATAGATAGATACAGATAGGTAGGTAGGTAGATTGATAGATACAGATAGGTAGGTAGGTATATAGATAGAGATAGGTAGGTAGGTAGATTGATAGATACAGATAGGTAGGTAGGTAGATTGATAGATACAGATAGGTAGGTAGGTAGACAGATAGATACAGATAGGTAGGTAGGTATATAGATAGATACAGATAGGTAGGTAGGTAGGTAGATAGATAGAGATAGGTAGGTAGGTAGATAGATAGATAGAGATAGGTAGGTAGGTAGATTGATAGATAGAGATAGGTAGGTAGGTAGATAGATAGAGACAGATAGGTAGGTAGGTAGGTAGGTAGGTAGATAGAGATAGGTAGGTAGGTAGATTGATAGATACAGATAGGTAGGTAGGTAGATAGATAGATACAGATAGGTAGGTAGGTAGATTGATAGATAGAGATAGGTAGGTAGGAAGGTAGATAGATAGATAGAGGTAGGTAGGTAGGTAGGTAGGTAGATTGATAGATAGAGATAGGTAGGTAGGTAGATAGATAGAGACAGATAGGTAGGTAGGTAGATAGATAGAGATAGGTAGGTAGGTAGATTGATAGATACAGATAGGTAGGTAGGGAGATAGATAGATACAGATAGGTAGGTAGGTAGACTGATAGATAGAGATAGGTAGGTAGTTAGATAGATAGATAGAGATAGGTAGGTAGGTAGGTAGATAGATAGACATAGGTAGGTAGGTAGGTAGATAGATACAGATAGGTAGGTAGGTAGATCGATAGAGATAGGTAGGTAGGTAGATTGATAGATAGATAGGTAGGTAGGTAGACAGATAGATACAGATAGGAAGGTAGGTAGATAGATAGATACAGATAGGTTGGTAGGTAGGTAGATAGATAGAGATAGGTAGGTAGGTAGATAGATAGATAGAGATAGGTAGGTAGGTAGATTGATAGATAGAGATAGGTAGGTAGGTAGATAGATAGACACAGATAGGTAGGTAGGTAGGTAGATAGATAGAGATAGGTAGGTAGGTAGATTGATAGATACAGATATGTAGGTAGGTAGATAGATAGATACAGATAGGTAGGTAGGTAGATTGATTGATAGATAGAGATAGGCAGGTAGGTAGATAGATAGAAAGAGATAGGTAGGTAGGTAGGTAGATAGATAGAGATAGGTAGGTAGGTAGATAGATAGATAGATAGAGATAGGTAGGTAGGTAGATAGATAGATAGAGATAGGTAGGTAGGTAAATTGATAGATACAGATAGGTAGGTAGGTAGATAGATAGATACAGATAGGTAGGTAGGTAGATAGATAGATAGAGATAGGTAGGTAGGTAGGTAGGTAGGTCGATAGAGATAGGTAGGTAAGTAGGTAGATATATACAGATAGGTAGGTAGGTAGATAGATAAATACAGATAGGTAGGTAGGTAGATAGATAGAGATAGATAGGTAGGTAGATTGATAGATAGAGATCGGTATGTAGATAGATAGATAGATAGAGATAGGTAGGTAGGTAGATAGATAGATAGAGATAGGTAGGTAGGTAGATTGATAGATACTGATAGGTAGGTAGGTAGATAGATAGATACAGATAGGTAGGTAGGTAGATAGATAGATAGATAAAGATAGGTAGGTAGGTAGGTAGATAGATAGAGATAGTTAGGTAGGTAGGTAGATAGATAGAGATAGATAGGTAGGTAGATAGATAGATAAAGATAGGTAGGTAGGTAGATAGATAGATAGACATAGGTAGGTAGGTAGGTAGGTAGGTAGATAGATACAGATAGGTTGCTAGGTATATAGATAGAGATAGGTAGGTAGGTAGATTGATAGATACAGATAGGTAGGTAGGTAGACAGATAGATACAGATAGGTAGGTAGGTAGATAGATAGATACAGATAGGTAGGTAGGTAGGTAGATAGATAGAGATAGGTAGGTATGTAGATAGATAGATAGAGATAGGTAGGTATGTAGATTGATAGATAGAGATAGGTAGGTAGGTAGATAGATATAGACAGATAGGTAGGTAGGTAGGTAGATAGAGATAGGTAGGTAGGTAGATTGATAGATACAGATAGGTAGGTAGGTAGATAGATAGATACAGATAGGTAGGTAGGTAGATTGATAGATAGAGATAGGTAGGTAGGTAGATTGATAGATAGATATAGGTAGGTAGGTAGATTGATAGATAGAGATAGGTAGGTAGGTAGATAGATAGAGACAGATAGGTAGGTAGGTAGGTAGGTGGATAGAGATAGGTAGGTAGGTAGGTAGATAGATAGAGATAGTTAGGTAGGTAGGTAGATAGATAGAGATAGATAGGTAGGTTGATAGATAGATAAAGATAGGAAGGTAGGTAGATAGATAGATAGACATAGGTAGGTAGGTAGGTAGGTAGATAGATACAGATAGGTAGGTAGGTATATAGATAGAGATAGGTAGGTAGGTAGTTTGATAGATACAGATAGGTAGGTAGGTAGATTGATAGATACAGATAGGTAGGTAGGTAGACAGATAGATACAGATAGGTAGGTAGGTATATAGATAGATACAGATAGGTAGGTAGGTAGGTAGATAGATAGAGATAGGTAGGTAGGTAGATAGATAGATAGAGATAGGTAGGTAGGTAGATTGATAGATCGAGATAGGTAGGTAGGTAGATAGATAGAGACAGATAGGTAGGTAGGTAGGTAGGTAGATAGAGATAGGTAGGTAGGTAGATTGATAGATACAGATAGGTAGGTAGGTATATAGGTAGAGATAGGTAGGTAGGTAGATTGATAGATACAGATAGGTAGGTAGGTAGGTAGTTTGATAGATACAGATAGGTAGGTAGGTAGATTGATAGATACAGATAGGTAGGTAGGTAGACAGATAGATACAGATAGGTAGGTAGGTATATAGATAGATACAGATAGGTAGGTAGGTAGGTAGATAGATAGAGATAGGTAGGTAGGTAGATAGATAGATAGAGATAGGTAGGTAGGTAGATTGATAGATCGAGATAGGTAGGTAGGTATATAGATAGATACAGATAGGTAGGTAGGTAGGTAGATAGATAGAGATAGGTAGGTAGGTAGATAGATAGATAGAGATAGGTAGGTAGGTAGATTGATAGATAGAGATAGGTAGGTAGGTAGATAGATAGAGACAGATAGGTAGGTAGGTAGGTAGGTAGGTAGATAGAGATAGATAGGTAGGTAGATTGATAGATACAGATAGGTAGGTAGGTAGATAGATAGATACAGATAGATAGGTAGGTATATTGATAGATAGAGATAGGTAGGTAGGAAGGTAGATAGATAGATAGAGGTAGGTAGGTAGGTAGGTAGATTGATAGATAGAGATAGGTAGGTAGGTAGATAGATAGAGACAGATAGGTAGGTAGGTAGGTAGATTGATAGATACAGATAGGTAGGTAGGGAGATAGATAGATACAGATAGGTAGGTAGGTAGACTGATAGATAGAGATAGGTAGGTAGGTAGATAGATAGATAGATAGATAGAGATAGGTAGGTAGGTAGGTAGATAGATAGACATAGGTAGGTAGGTAGGTAGATAGATACAGATAGGTAGGTAGGTAGATCGATAGAGATAGGTAGGTAGGTAGATTGATAGATAGATAGGTAGGTAGGTAGACAGATAGATACAGATAGGAAGGTAGGTAGATAGATAGATACAGATAGGTTGGTAGGTAGGTAGATAGATAGAGATAGGTAGGTAGGTAGATAGATAGATAGAGATAGGTAGGTAGGTAGATTGATAGATAGAGATAGGTAGGTAGGTAGATAGATAGAGACAGATAGGTAGGTAGGTAGGTAGATAGATAGATAGAGATAGGCAGGTAGGTAGATAGATAGAAAGAGATAGGTAGGTAGGTAGGTAGATAGATAGAGATAGGTAGGTAGGTAGATAGATAGATAGAGATAGGTAGGTAGGTAGATAGATAGATAGAGATAGGTAGGTAGGTAAATTGATAGATACAGATAGGTAGGTAGGTAGATAGATAGATACAGATAGGTAGGTAGGTAGATAGATAGATAGAGATAGGTAGGTAGGTAGGTAGGTAGGTCGATAGAGATAGGTAGGTAAGTAGGTAGATATATACAGATAGGTAGGTAGGTAGATAGATAAATACAGATAGGTAGGTAGGTAGATAGATAGAGATAGATAGGTAGGTAGATTGATAGATAAAGATCGGTATGTAGGTAGATAGATAGATAGAGATAGGTAGGTAGATAGATAGATAGAGATAGGTAGGTAGGAAGATTGATAGATACAGATAGGTAGGTAGGTAGATAGATAGATAGATAAAGATAGGTAGGTAGGTAGGTAGATAGATAGAGATAGTTAGGTAGGTAGGTAGATAGATAGAGATAGATAGGTAGGTAGATAGATAGATAAAGATAGGTAGGTAGGTAGATAGATAGATAGACATAGGTAGGTAGGTAGGTAGGTAGGTAGATAGATACAGATAGGTAGCTAGCTATATAGATAGAGATAGGTAGGTAGGTAGATTGATAGATACAGATAGGTAGGTAGGTAGACAGATAGATACAGATAGGTAGGTAGGTAGATAGATAGATACAGATAGGTAGGTAGGTAGGTAGATAGATAGAGATAGGTAGGTAGGTAGATAGATAGATAGAGATAGGTAGGTAGGTAGATTGATAGATAGAGATAGGTAGGTAGGTAGATAGATAGAGACAGATAGGTAGGTAGGTAGGTAGGTAGGTAGATAGAGATAGGTAGGTAGGTAGATTGATAGATACAGATAGGTAGGTAGGTAGATTGATAGAGATAGGTAGGTAGGTAGGTAGGTAGATAGATAGAGATAGGTAGGTAGGTAGATTGATAGATACAGATAGGTAGGTAGGTAGATAGATAGATACAGATAGGTAGGTAGGTAGATTGATTGATAGATAGAGATAGGCAGGTAGGTAGATAGATAGAAAGAGATAGGTAGGTAGGTAGATAGATAGAGATAGGTAGGTAGGTAGATAGATAGATAGAGATAGGTAGGTAGGTAGATAGATAGATAGAGATAGGTAGGTAGGTAAATTGATAGATACAGATAGGTAGGTAGATAGATAGATAGATACAGATAGGTAGGTAGGTAGATAGATAGATAGAGATAGGTAGGTAGGTAGGTAGGTAGGTAGGTAGGTAGGTAGGTAGGTCGATAGAGATAGGTAGGTAAGTAGGTAGATATATACACATAGGTAGGTAGGTAGATAGATAAATACAGATAGGTAGGTAGGTAGATAGATAGATAGAGATAGATAGGTAGGTAGATTGATAGATAGAGATCGGTATGTAGGTAGATAGATAGATAGAGATAGGTAGGTAGGCAGATAGATAGAGACAGATAGGTAGGTAGGTAGATAGATAGAGATAGGTAGGTAGGTAGATTGATAGATACAGATAGGTAGGTAGGGAGATAGATAGATACAGATAGGTAGGTATGTAGATGGATAAATACAGATAGGTAGGTAGGTAAATTGATAGATACAGATAGGTAGGTAGGTAGATAGATAGATAGAGATAGGTAGGTAGGTAGATTGATAGATACAGATAGGTAGGTAGGTAGATAGATAGAAAGAGATAGGTAGGTAGGTAGATTGATAGATAGAGATAGGTAGGTAGGTAGGTAGATAGATAGAGATAGGTAGGTAGGTAGATAGATAGATAGAGATAGGTAGGTAGGTAGATTGATAGATAGAGATAGGTAGGTAGGTAGATTGATAGATACAGATAGGTAGGTAGGTAGGTAGATAGTTAGAGATAGGTAGGTAGGTAGATAGATAGATACAGATAGGTAGGTAGGTAGATAGATAGATACAGATAGGTAGGTAGGTAGATAGATAGATAGATAGATAAAGATAGGTAGGTAGGTAGGTAGATTGATAGAGATAGTTAGGTAGGTAGGTAGATAGATAGAGATAGATAGGTAGGTAGATAGATAGATAAAGATAGGTAGGTAGGTAGATAGATAGATAGACATAGGTAGGTAGGTAGGTAGGTAGACAGATACAGATAGGTAGCTAGGTATATAGATAGAGATAGGTAGGTAGGTAGATTGATAGATACAGATAGGTAGGTAGGTAGACAGATAGATACAGATAGGTAGGTAGGTAGATAGATAGATACAGATAGGTAGGTAGGTAGGTAGATAGATAGAGATAGGTAGGTAGGTAGATAGATAGATAGAGATAGGTAGGTAGGTAGATTGATAGATAGAGATAGGTAGGTAGGTAGATAGATAGACACAGATAGGTAGGTAGGTAGATAGATAGAGATAGGTAGGTAGGTAAATTGATAGATACAGATAGGTAGGTAGGTAGATAGATAGATAGAGATAGGTAGGTAGGTAGATTGATAGAGATAGGTAGGTAGGTAGATTGATAGATACAGATAGGTAGGTAGGGAGATAGATAGATACAGATAGGTAGGTAGGTAGATAGATAGAGACAGATAGGTAGGTAGGTAGATAGATAGAGATAGGTAGGTAGGTAGATTGATAGATACAGATAGGTAGGTAGGGAGATAGATAGATACAGATAGGTAGGTAGGTAGGTAGATAGACACAGATAGGTAGGTAGGTAGATAGATAGAGATAGGTAGGTAGGTAGATTGATAGATACAGATAGGTAGGTAGGGAGATAGATAGATACAGATAGGTAGGTAGGTAGATAGATAGAGACAGATAGGTAGGTAGGTAGATAGATAGAGATAGGTAGGTAGGTAGATTGATAGATACAGATAGGTAGGTAGGAAGATAGATAGATACAGATAGGTAGGTAGGTAGGTAGATAGATAGAGATAGGTAGGTAGGTAGATAGATAGATAGAGATAGGTAGGTAGGCAGATAGATAGAGGTAGGTAGGTAGGTAAATTGATAGATACAGATAGGTAGGTAGGTAGATAGATAGATAGAGATAGGTAGGTAGGTAGATTGATAGATACAGATAGGTAGGTAGGTAGATAGATAGAAAGAGATAGGTAGGTAGGTAGATTGATAGATAGAGATAGGTAGGTAGTTAGGTAGATAGATAGATAGAGGTAGGTAGGTAGGTAGATTGATAGATAGAGATAGGTAGGTAGGTAGATAGATAGAGACAGATATGTAGGTAGGTAGGTAGATAGATAGAGAAAGGTAGGTAGGTAGACAGATAGATACAGATAGGTAGGTAGGTAGATAGATAGATACAGATAGGTAGGTAGGTAGGTAGATAGATAGAGATAGGTAGGTAGGTAGATAGATAGATAGAGATAGGTAGGTAGGTAGATTGATAGATAGAGATAGGTAGGTAGGTAGATTGATAGATACAGATAGGTAGGTAGGTAGGTAGATAGATAGAGATAGGTAGGTAGGTAGATTGATAGATACAGATAGGTAGGTAGGTAGATAGATAGATACAGATAGGTAGGTAGGTAGATAGATAGATAGAGATAGGTAGGTAGGTAGATAGATAGAGATAGATAGGTAGGTAGATAGATAGATAAAGATAGGTAGGTAGGTAGATAGATAGATAGACATAGGTAGGTAGGTAGGTAGGTAGGTAGACAGATACAGATAGGTAGCTAGGTATATAGATAGAGATAGGTAGGTAGGTAGATTGATAGATACAGATAGGTAGGTAGGTAGACAGATAGATACAGATAGGTAGGTAGGTAGATAGATAGATACAGATAGGTAGGTAGGTAGGTAGATAGATAGAGATAGGTAGGTAGGTAGATAGATAGATAGAGATAGGTAGGTAGGTAGATTGATAGATAGAGATAGGTAGGTAGGTAGATAGATAGAGACAGATAGGTAGGTAGGTAGATAGATAGAGATAGGTAGGTAGGTAGATAGATAGAGATAGGTAGGTAGGTAGATTGATAAATAGAGATAGGTAGGTAGATAGATAGAGACAGATAGGTAGGTAGGTAGATAGATAGAGATAGGTAGGTAGGTAGATTGATAGATACAGATAGGTAGGTAGGGAGATAGATAGATACAGATAGATAGGTAGGTAGGTAGATAGATAGATAGAGATAGGTAGGTAGGTAGATTGATAGATAGAGATAGGTAGGTAGGTAGATAGATAGAGACAGATAGGTAGGTAGGTAGATAGATAGAGATAGGTATGTAGGTAGATTGATAGATACAGATAGGTAGGTAGGGAGATAGATAGATACAGATAGGTAGGTAGGTAGACAGATAGATACAGATAGGTAGGTAGGTAGGTAGATAGATAGAGATAGGTAGGTAGGTAGATAGATAGATAGAGATAGGTAGGTAGGTAGATTGATAGATAGAGATAGGTAGGTAGGTAGATAGATAGAGACAGATAGGTAGGTACGTAGATAGATAGAGATAGGTAGGTAGGTAGATTGATAGATACAGATAGGTAGGTAGGGAGATAGATAGATACAGATAGGTAGGTAGGTAGATTGATAGATAGAGATAGGTAGGTAGGTAGATAGATAGATAGAGATAGGTAGGTAGGTAGGTAGATAGATAGACATAGGTAGGTAGGTAGGTAGATAGATACAGATATGTAGGTAGGTAGATCGTTAGAGATAGGTAGGTAGGTAGATTGATAGATAGATAGGTAGGTAGGTAGACAGATAGATACAGATAGGAAGGTAGGTAGATAGATAGATACAGATAGGTTGGTAGGTAGGTAGATAGATAGAGATAGGTAGGTAGGTAGATAGATAGATAGAGATAGGTAGGTAGGTAGATTGATAGATAGAGATAGGTAGGTAGGTAGATAGATAGAGACAGATTGGTAGGTAGGTAGGTAGATAGATAGAGATAGGTAGGTAGGTAGATTGATAGATACAGATAGGTAGGTAGGTAGATAGATAGATACAGATAGGTAGGTAGGTAGATTGATTGATAGATAGAGATAGGCAGGTAGGTAGATAGATAGAAAGAGATAGGTAGGTAGGTAGGTAGATAGATAGAGATAGGTAGGTAGGTAGATAGATAGATAGAGATAGGTAGGTAGGTAGATAGATAGATAGAGATAGGTAGGTAGCTAAATTGATAGATACAGATAGGTAGGTAGGTAGGTAGATAGATACAGATAGGTAGGTAGGTAGATAGATAGATAGAGATAGGTAGGTAGGTAGGTAGGTAGGTCGATAGAGATAGGTAGGTAAGTAGGTAGATATATACAGATAGGTAGGTAGGTAGATAGATAAATACAGATAGGTAGGTAGGTAGATAGATAGATAGAGATAGATAGGTAGGTAGATTGATAGATAGAGATCGGTATGTAGGTGGATAGATAGATAGAGATAGGTAGGTAGGCAGATAGATAGAGATAGGTAGGTAGGTAAATTGATAGATACAGATAGGTAGGTAGGTAGGTAGGTAGATAGATAGATAGAGATAGGTAGGTAGGTAGATTGATAGATACAGATAGGTAGGTAGGCAAATAGATAGAAAGAGATAGGTAGGTAGGTAGATTGATAGATAGAGATAGGTAGGTAGGTAGGTAGATAGATAGATAGAGGTACGTAGGTAGGTAGATTGATAGATAGAGATAGGTAGGTAGGTAGATAGATAGAGACAGATAGGTAGGTAGGTAGGTAGATAGATAGAGATAGGTAGGTAGGTAGAGAGATAGATACAGATAGGTAGGTAGGTAGATAGATAGATACAGATAGGTAGGTAGGTAGGTAGATAGATAGAGATAGGTAGGTAGGTAGATAGATAGATAGAGATAGGTAGGTAGGTAGATTGATAGATAGATAGAGATAGGTAGGTAGGTAGATTGATAGATACAGATAGGTAGGTAGGTAGGTAGATAGATAGAGATAGGTAGGTAGGTAGATAGATAGATAGAGATAGGTAGGTAGGTAGATTGATAGATACAGATAGGTAGGTAGGTAGATAGATTGATACAGATAGGTAGGTAGGTAGATAGATAGATAAAGATAGGTAGGTAGGTAGGTAGATAGATAGAGATAGTTAGGTAGGTAGGTAGATAGATAGAGATAGGTAGGTAGGTAGATTGATAGATACAGATAGGTAGGTAGGTAGACAGATAGATACAGATAGGTAGGTAGGTAGATAGATAGATACAGATAGGTAGGTAGTAGGTAGATAGATAGAGATAGGTAGGTAGGTAGATAGATAGATAGATAGATAGAGATAGGTAGGTAGGTAGATTGATAGATAGAGATAGGTAGGTAGGTAGATAGATAGAGACAGATAGGTAGGTAGGTAGATAGATAGAGATAGGTAGGTAGGTAGATTGATAGATACAGATAGGTAGGTAGGGAGATAGATAGATACAGATAGGTAGGTAGGTAGATTGATAGATAGAGATAGGTAGGTAGGTAGGTAGATAGATAGAGATAGGTAGGTAGGTAGGTAGATAGATAGACATAGGTAGGTAGGTAGGTAGATAGATACAGATAGGTAGGTAGGTAGATCGATAGAGATAGGTAGGTAGGTAGATTGATAGATAGATAGGTAGGTAGGTAGACAGATAGATACAGATAGGAAGGTAGGTAGATAGATAGATACAGATAGGTTGGTAGGTAGGTAGATAGATAGAGATAGGTAGGTAGGTAGATAGATAGATAGAGATAGGTAGCTAGGTAGATTGATAGATAGAGATAGGTAGGTAGGTAGATAGATAGAGACAGGTAGGTAGGTAGGTAGGTAGATAGATAGAGATAGGTAGGTAGGTAGATTGATAGATACAGATAGGTAGGTAGGTAGATAGATAGATACAGATAGGTAGGTAGGTAGATTGATTGATAGATAGAGATAGGCAGGTAGGTAGATAGATAGAAAGAGATAGGTAGGTAGGTAGATAGATAGATAGAGATAAGTAGGTAGGTAAATTGATAGATACAGATAGGTAGGTAGGTAGATAGATAGATACAGATAGGTAGGTAGGTAGATAGATAGATAGAGATAGGTAGGTAGGTAGGTAGGTAGGTAGGTCGATAGAGATAGGTAGGTAAGTAGGTAGATATATACAGATAGGTAGGTAGGTAGATAGATAAATACAGATAGGTAGGCAGGTAGATAGATAGAGATAGGTAGGTAGGTAGATTGATAGATACAGATAGGTAGGTAGGTAGATAGAAAGATACAGATAGGTAGGTAGGTAGATAGATAGATAGATAAAGATAGGTAGGTAGGTAGGTAGATAGATAGAGATAGTTAGGTAGGTAGGTAGATAGATAGAGATAGATAGGTAGGTAGATAGATAGATAAAGATAGGTAGGTAGGTAGATAGATAGATAGACATAGGTAGGTAGGTAGGTAGGTAGGTAGGTAGATAGATACAGATAGGTAGCTAGGTATATAGATAGAGATAGGTAGGTAGGTAGATTGATAGATACAGATAGGTAGGTATGTAGAGAGATAGATACAGAAAGGTAGGTAGGTAGATAGATGAATACAGATAGGTAGGTAGGTAGGTAGATAGATAGAGATAGGTAGGTAGGTAGATAGATAGATAGAGATAGGTAGGTAGGTAGATTGATAGATAGAGATAGGTAGGTAGGTAGATAGATAGAGACAGATAGGTAGGTAGGTAGGTAGGTAGGTAGGTAGGTAGATAGAGATAGGTAGGTAGGTAGATTGATAGATACAGATAGGTAGGTAGGTAGATAGATAGATACAGATAGGTAGGTAGGTAGATTGATAGATAGAGATAGGTAGGTAGGTAGGTAGATAGATAGAGGTAGGTAGGTAGGTAGGTAGATTGATAAATAGAGATAGGTAGGTAGGTAGATTGATAGATAGAGATAGGTAGGTAGGTAGATAGATAGATACAGATAGGTAGGTAGGTAGGTAGATAGATAGAGATAGGTAGGTAGGTAGATAGATAGATAGAGATAGGTAGGTAGGTAGATTGATAGATAGAGATAGGTAGGTAGGTAGATAGATAGATAGAGATAGGTAGGTAGGTAGATTGATAGATAGAGATAGGTAGGTAGGTAGATAGATAGAGACAGATAGGTAGGTAGGTAGGTAGATAGATAGAGATAGGTAGGTAGGTAGATTGATAGATACAGATAGGTAGGTAGGTAGATAGATAGATACAGATAGGTAGGTAGGTAGATTGATTGATAGATAGAGATAGGCAGGTAGGTAGATAGATAGAAAGAGATAGGTAGGTAGGTAGGTAGATAGATAGAGATAGGTAGGTAGGTAGATAGATAGATAGAGATAGGTAGGTAGGTAGATAGATAGATAGAGATAGGTAGGTAGGTAAATTGATAGATACAGATAGGTAGGTAGGTAGATAGATAGATACAGATAGGTAGGTAGGTAGATAGATAGATAGAGATAGGTAGGTAGGTAGGTAGGTAGGTAGGTCGATAGAGATAGGTAGGTAAGTAGGTAGATATATACAGATAGGTAGGTAGGTAGATAGATAAATACAGATAGGTAGGTAGGTAGATAGATAGATACAGATAGATAGGTAGGTAGATTGATAGATAGAGATCTGTATGTAGGTAGATAGATAGATAGAGATAGGTAGGTAGGCAGATAGATAGAGATAGGTAGGTAGGTAAATTGATAGATACAGATAGGTAGGTAGGTAGATAGATAGAGATAGGTAGGTAGGTAGATTGATAGATACAGATAGGTAGGTAGGTAGATAGATAGAAAGAGATAGGTAGGTAGGTAGATTGATAGATAGATATAGGTAGGTAGGTAGGTAGATAGATAGATAGAGGTAGGTAGGTAGGTAGATTGATAGATAGAGATAGGTAGGTAGGTAGATAGATAGAGACAGATAGGTAGGTAGGTAGGTAGATAGATAGAGATAGGTAGGTAGGTAGACAGATAGATACAGATAGGTAGGTAGGTAGGTAGATAGATAGATACAGATAGGTAGGTAGGTAGGTAGATAGATAGAGATAGGTAGGTAGGTAGATAGATAGATAGAGATAGGTAGGTAGGTAGATTGATAGATAGAGATAGGTAGGTAGGTAGGTAGATAGATAGAGATAGGTAGGTATGTAGATAGATAGATAGAGATAGGTAGGTAGGTAGATTGATAGATAGAGATAGGTAGGTAGGTAGATAGATAGATACAGATAGGTAGGTAGGTAGATAGATAGATAGATAGATAGATAGATAGATAGATAGATAGATAGATAAAGATAGGTAGGTAGGTAGGTAGATAGATAGAGATAGTTAGGTAGGTAGGTAGATAGATAGAGATAGATAGGTAGGTAGACAGATAGATAAAGATAGGTAGGTAGGTAGATAGATAGATAGACATAGGTAGGTAGGTAGGTAGGTAGACAGATACAGATAGGTAGCTAGGTATATAGATAGAGATAGGTAGGTAGGTAGATTGATAGATACAGATAGGTAGGTAGGTAGACAGATAGATACAGATAGGTAGGTAGGTAGATAGATAGATAAAGATAGGTAGGTAGGTAGGTAGATAGATAGAGATAGGTAGGTAGGTAGATAGATAGATAGAGATAGGTAGGTAGGTAGATTGATAGATAGAGATAGGTAGGTAGGTAGATAGATAGAGACAGATAGGTAGGTAGGTAGGTAGGTAGGTAGATAGAGATAGGTAGGTAGGTAGATTGATAGATACAGATAGGTAGGTAGGTAGATTGATAGATAGAGATAGGTAGGTAGGTAGGTAGATAGATAGATAGAGGTAGGTAGGTAGGTAGGTAGATTGATAGATAGAGATAGGTAGGTAGGCAGATAGATAGAGACAGATAGGTAGGTAGGTAGGTAGATAGATAGAGATAGGTAGGTAGGTAGATTGATAGATACAGATAGGTAGGTAGGGAGATAGATAGATACAGATAGGTAGGTAGGTAGATTGATAGATAGAGATAGGTAGGTAGGTAGATAGATAGATAGAGATAGGTAGGTAGGTAGGTAGATAGATAGAGATAGGTAGGTAGGTAGATAGATAGATAGAGATAGGTAGGTAGGTAGATAGATAGATAGAGATAGGTAGGTAGGTAAATTGATAGATACAGATAGGTAGGTAGGTAGATAGATAGATACAGATAGGTAGGTAGGTAGATAGATAGATAGAGATAGGTAGGTAGGTAGGTACATAGATATAGGTAGATAAGTAGGTAGATAGATACAGATAGGTAGGTAGGTAGATAGATAAATACAGATAGGTAGGTAGGTAGATAGATAGATAGAGATAGGTAGGTAGGTAGATAGATAGATAGAGATAGGTAGGTAGGTAGATTGATAGATAGAGATAGGTAGGTAGGTAGATAGATAGAGACAGATAGGTAGGTAGGTAGGTAGGTAGGTAGGTAGATAGAGATAGGTAGGTAGGTAGATTGATAGATACAGATAGGTAGGTAGGTAGATTGATAGATAGAGATAGGTAGGTAGGTAGGTAGATAGATAGAGGTAGGTAGGTAGGTAGGTAGATTGATAAATAGAGATAGGTAGGTAGGTAGATTGATAGATAGAGATAGGTAGGTAGGTAGATAGATAGATACAGATAGGTAGGTAGGTAGGTAGATAGATAGAGATAGGTAGGTAGGTAGATAGATAGATAGAGATAGGTAGGTAGGTAGATTGATAGATAGAGATAGGTAGGTAGGTAGATAGATAGATAGAGATAGGTAGGTAGGTAGATTGATAGATAGAGATAGGTAGGTAGGTAGATAGATAGAGACAGATAGGTAGGTAGGTAGGTAGATAGATAGAGATAGGTAGGTAGGTAGATTGATAGATACAGATAGGTAGGTAGGTAGATAGATAGATACAGATAGGTAGGTAGGTAGATTGATTGATAGATAGAGATAGGCAGGTAGGTAGATAGATAGAAAGAGATAGGTAGGTAGGTAGGTAGATAGATAGAGATAGGTAGGTAGGTAGATAGATAGATAGAGATAGGTAGGTAGGTAGATAGATAGATAGAGATAGGTAGGTAGGTAAATTGATAGATACAGATAGGTAGGTAGGTAGATAGATAGATACAGATAGGTAGGTAGGTAGATAGATAGATAGAGATAGGTAGGTAGGTAGGTAGGTAGGTAGGTCGATAGAGATAGGTAGGTAAGTAGGTAGATATATACAGATAGGTAGGTAGGTAGATAGATAAATACAGATAGGTAGGTAGGTAGATAGATAGATACAGATAGATAGGTAGGTAGATTGATAGATAGAGATCTGTATGTAGGTAGATAGATAGATAGAGATAGGTAGGTAGGCAGATAGATAGAGATAGGTAGGTAGGTAAATTGATAGATACAGATAGGTAGGTAGGTAGATAGATAGAGATAGGTAGGTAGGTAGATTGATAGATACAGATAGGTAGGTAGGTAGATAGATAGAAAGAGATAGGTAGGTAGGTAGATTGATAGATAGATATAGGTAGGTAGGTAGGTAGATAGATAGATAGAGGTAGGTAGGTAGGTAGATTGATAGATAGAGATAGGTAGGTAGGTAGATAGATAGAGACAGATAGGTAGGTAGGTAGGTAGATAGATAGAGATAGGTAGGTAGGTAGACAGATAGATACAGATAGGTAGGTAGGTAGGTAGATAGATAGATACAGATAGGTAGGTAGGTAGGTAGATAGATAGAGATAGGTAGGTAGGTAGATAGATAGATAGAGATAGGTAGGTAGGTAGATTGATAGATAGAGATAGGTAGGTAGGTAGGTAGATAGATAGAGATAGGTAGGTATGTAGATAGATAGATAGAGATAGGTAGGTAGGTAGATTGATAGATAGAGATAGGTAGGTAGGTAGATAGATAGATACAGATAGGTAGGTAGGTAGATAGATAGATAGATAGATAGATAGATAGATAGATAGATAGATAGATAGATAGATAGATAAAGATAGGTAGGTAGGTAGGTAGATAGATAGAGATAGTTAGGTAGGTAGGTAGATAGATAGAGATAGATAGGTAGGTAGACAGATAGATAAAGATAGGTAGGTAGGTAGATAGATAGATAGACATAGGTAGGTAGGTAGGTAGGTAGACAGATACAGATAGGTAGCTAGGTATATAGATAGAGATAGGTAGGTAGGTAGATTGATAGATACAGATAGGTAGGTAGGTAGACAGATAGATACAGATAGGTAGGTAGGTAGATAGATAGATAAAGATAGGTAGGTAGGTAGGTAGATAGATAGAGATAGGTAGGTAGGTAGATAGATAGATAGAGATAGGTAGGTAGGTAGATTGATAGATAGAGATAGGTAGGTAGGTAGATAGATAGAGACAGATAGGTAGGTAGGTAGGTAGGTAGGTAGATAGAGATAGGTAGGTAGGTAGATTGATAGATACAGATAGGTAGGTAGGTAGATTGATAGATAGAGATAGGTAGGTAGGTAGGTAGATAGATAGATAGAGGTAGGTAGGTAGGTAGGTAGATTGATAGATAGAGATAGGTAGGTAGGCAGATAGATAGAGACAGATAGGTAGGTAGGTAGGTAGATAGATAGAGATAGGTAGGTAGGTAGATTGATAGATACAGATAGGTAGGTAGGGAGATAGATAGATACAGATAGGTAGGTAGGTAGATTGATAGATAGAGATAGGTAGGTAGGTAGATAGATAGATAGAGATAGGTAGGTAGGTAGGTAGATAGATAGAGATAGGTAGGTAGGTAGATAGATAGATAGAGATAGGTAGGTAGGTAGATAGATAGATAGAGATAGGTAGGTAGGTAAATTGATAGATACAGATAGGTAGGTAGGTAGATAGATAGATACAGATAGGTAGGTAGGTAGATAGATAGATAGAGATAGGTAGGTAGGTAGGTAGATAGATATAGGTAGATAAGTAGGTAGATAGATACAGATAGGTAGGTAGGTAGATAGATAAATACAGATAGGTAGGTAGGTAGATAGATAGATAGAGATAGATAGGTAGGTAGATTGATAGATAGAGATAGGTAGGTAGGCAGATAGATAGATAGAGATAGATAGGTAGGCAGATAGATAGATAGAGATAGGTAGGTAGGTAAATTGATAGATACAGATAGGTAGGTAGGTAGATTGATAGACACAGATAGGTAGGTAGGTAGATAGATAGATAGAGATAGGTAGGTAGGTAGATTGATAGATACAGATAGGTAGGTAGGTAGATAGATAGATAGAGATAGGTAGGTAGGTAGATTGATAGATACAGATAGGTAGGTAGGTAGATAGATAGATACAGATAGGTAGGTAGGTAGATTGATAGATAGAGATAGGTAGGTAGGTAGATTGATAGATACAGATAGGTAGGTAGGTAGACAGATAGATACAGATAGGTAGGTAGGTAGATAGATATATACAGATAGGTAGGTAGGTAGATAGATAGATACAGATAGGTAGGTAGGTAGATTGATAGATAGAGATAGGTAGGTAGGTAGGTAGATAGATAGACAGAGGTAGGTAGGTAGGTAGATTGATAGATAGAGATAGGTAGGTCGGGAGATAGATAGATACAGATAGGTAGGTAGGCAGATAGATAGATAGAGATAGATAGGTAGGCAGATAGATAGATAGAGATAGGTAGGTAGGTAAATTAATAGATACAGATAGGTAGGTAGGTAGATTGATAGACACAGATAGGTAGGTAGGTAGATAGATCGATAGAGATAGGTAGGTAGGTAGATAGATAGATACAGATAGGTAGGTAGGTAGGTAGATAGATAGAGATAGGTAGGTAGGTAGATAGATAGATAGAGATAGGTAGGTAGGTAGATTGATAGATAGAGATAGGTAGGTAGGTAGATAGATAGAGACAGATAGGTAGGTAGGTAGGTAGGTAGGTAGGTAGATAGAGATAGGTAGGTAGGTAGATTGATAGATACAGATAGGTAGGTAGGTAGATAGATAGATACAGATAGGTAGGTAGGTAGATTGATAGAGATAGGTAGGTAGGTAGGTAGGTAGATAGATAGAGATAGGTAGGTAGGTAGATTGATAGATACAGATAGGTAGGTAGGTAGATAGATAGATACAGATAGGTAGGTAGGTAGATTGATTGATAGATAGAGATAGGTAGGTAGGTAGGTAGGTAGGTAGGTCGATAGAGATAGGTAGGTAAGTAGGTAGATATATACAGATAGGTAGGTAGGTAGATAGATAAATACAGATAGGTAGGTAGGTAGATAGATAGATACAGATAGATAGGTAGGTAGATTGATAGATAGAGATCTGTATGTAGGTAGATAGATAGATAGAGATAGGTAGGTAGGCAGATAGATAGAGATAGGTAGGTAGGTAAATTGATAGATACAGATAGGTAGGTAGGTAGATAGATAGAGATAGGTAGGTAGGTAGATTGATAGATACAGATAGGTAGGTAGGTAGATAGATAGAAAGAGATAGGTAGGTAGGTAGATTGATAGATAGATATAGGTAGGTAGGTAGGTAGATAGATAGATAGAGGTAGGTAGGTAGGTAGATTGATAGATAGAGATAGGTAGGTAGGTAGATAGATAGAGACAGATAGGTAGGTAGGTAGGTAGATAGATAGAGATAGGTAGGTAGGTAGACAGATAGATACAGATAGGTAGGTAGGTAGGTAGATAGATAGATACAGATAGGTAGGTAGGTAGGTAGATAGATAGAGATAGGTAGGTAGGTAGATAGATAGATAGAGATAGGTAGGTAGGTAGATTGATAGATAGAGATAGGTAGGTAGGTAGGTAGATAGATAGAGATAGGTAGGTATGTAGATAGATAGATAGAGATAGGTAGGTAGGTAGATTGATAGATAGAGATAGGTAGGTAGGTAGATAGATAGATACAGATAGGTAGGTAGGTAGATAGATAGATAGATAGATAGATAGATAGATAGATAAAGATAGGTAGGTAGGTAGGTAGATAGATAGAGATAGTTAGGTAGGTAGGTAGATAGATAGAGATAGATAGGTAGGTAGACAGATAGATAAAGATAGGTAGGTAGGTAGATAGATAGATAGACATAGGTAGGTAGGTAGGTAGGTAGACAGATACAGATAGGTAGCTAGGTATATAGATAGAGATAGGTAGGTAGGTAGATTGATAGATACAGATAGGTAGGTAGGTAGACAGATAGATACAGATAGGTAGGTAGGTAGATAGATAGATAAAGATAGGTAGGTAGGTAGGTAGATAGATAGAGATAGGTAGGTAGGTAGATAGATAGATAGAGATAGGTAGGTAGGTAGATTGATAGATAGAGATAGGTAGGTAGGTAGATAGATAGAGACAGATAGGTAGGTAGGTAGGTAGGTAGATAGAGATAGGTAGGTAGGTAGATTGATAGATACAGATAGGTAGGTAGGTAGATTGATAGATAGAGATAGGTAGGTAGGTAGGTAGATAGATAGATAGAGGTAGGTAGGTAGGTAGGTAGATTGATAGATAGAGATAGGTAGGTAGGCAGATAGATAGAGACAGATAGGTAGGTAGGTAGGTAGATAGATAGAGATAGGTAGGTAGGTAGATTGATAGATACAGATAGGTAGGTAGGGAGATAGATAGATACAGATAGGTAGGTAGGTAGATTGATAGATAGAGATAGGTAGGTAGGTAGATAGATAGATAGAGATAGGTAGGTAGGTAGGTAGATAGATAGAGATAGGTAGGTAGGTAGATAGATAGATAGAGATAGGTAGGTAGGTAGATAGATAGATAGAGATAGGTAGGTAGGTAAATTGATAGATACAGATAGGTAGGTAGGTAGATAGATAGATACAGATAGGTAGGTAGGTAGATAGATAGATAGAGATAGGTAGGTAGGTAGGTAGATAGATATAGGTAGATAAGTAGGTAGATAGATACAGATAGGTAGGTAGGTAGATAGATAAATACAGATAGGTAGGTAGGTAGATAGATAGATAGAGATAGATAGGTAGGTAGATTGATAGATAGAGATAGGTAGGTAGGCAGATAGATAGATAGAGATAGATAGGTAGGCAGATAGATAGATAGAGATAGGTAGGTAGGTAAATTGATAGATACAGATAGGTAGGTAGGTAGATTGATAGACACAGATAGGTAGGTAGGTAGATAGATAGATAGAGATAGGTAGGTAGGTAGATTGATAGATACAGATAGGTAGGTAGGTAGATAGATAGATAGAGATAGGTAGGTAGGTAGATTGATAGATACAGATAGGTAGGTAGGTAGATAGATAGATACAGATAGGTAGGTAGGTAGATTGATAGATAGAGATAGGTAGGTAGGTAGATTGATAGATACAGATAGGTAGGTAGGTAGACAGATAGATACAGATAGGTAGGTAGGTAGATAGATATATACAGATAGGTAGGTAGGTAGATAGATAGATACAGATAGGTAGGTAGGTAGATTGATAGATAGAGATAGGTAGGTAGGTAGGTAGATAGATAGACAGAGGTAGGTAGGTAGGTAGATTGATAGATAGAGATAGGTAGGTCGGGAGATAGATAGATACAGATAGGTAGGTAGGCAGATAGATAGATAGAGATAGATAGGTAGGCAGATAGATAGATAGAGATAGGTAGGTAGGTAAATTAATAGATACAGATAGGTAGGTAGGTAGATTGATAGACACAGATAGGTAGGTAGGTAGATAGATCGATAGAGATAGGTAGGTAGGTAGATAGATAGGTACAGATAGGTAGGTAGGTAGGTAGATAGATAGAGATAGGTAGGTAGGTAGATAGATAGATAGAGATAGGTAGGTAGGTAGATTGATAGATAGAGATAGGTAGGTAGGTAGATAGATAGAGACAGATAGGTAGGTAGGTAGGTAGGTAGGTAGGTAGATAGAGATAGGTAGGTAGGTAGATTGATAGATACAGATAGGTAGGTAGGTAGATAGATAGATACAGATAGGTAGGTAGGTAGATTGATAGAGATAGGTAGGTAGGTAGGTAGGTAGATAGATAGAGATAGGTAGGTAGGTAGATTGATAGATACAGATAGGTAGGTAGGTAGATAGATAGATACAGATAGGTAGGTAGGTAGATTGATTGATAGATAGAGATAGGCAGGTAGGTAGATAGATAGAAAGAGATAGGTAGGTAGGTAGGTAGATAGATAGAGATAGGTAGGTAGGTAGATAGATAGATAGAGATAGGTAGGTAAGTAGATAGATAGATAGAGATAGGTAGGTAGGTAAATTGATAGATACAGATAGGTAGGTAGGTAGATAGATAGATACAGATAGGTAGGTAGGTAGATAGATAGATAGAGATAGGTAGGTAGGTAGGTAGGTAGGTAGGTAGGTAGGTCGATAGAGATAGGTAGGTAAGTAGGTAGATATATACACATAGGTAGGTAGGTAGATAGATAAATACAGATAGGTAGGTAGGTAGATAGATAGATAGAGATAGATAGGTAGGTAGATTGATAGATAGAGGTAGGTAGGTAGGTAGGTAGATTGATAGATAGAGATAGGTAGGTAGGCAGATAGATAGAGACAGATAGGTAGGTAGGTAGGTAGATAGATAGAGATAGGTAGGTAGGTAGATTGATAGATACAGATAGGTAGGTAGGGAGATAGATAGATACAGATAGGTAGGTAGGTAGATTGATAGATAGAGATAGTAGGTAGGTAGATAGATAGATAGAGATAGGTAGGTAGGTTGGTAGATAGATAGAGATAGGTAGGTAGGTAGATAGATAGATAGAGATAGGTAGGTAGGTAGATAGATAGATAGAGATAGGTAGGTAGGTAAATTGATAGATACAGATAGGTAGGTAGGTAGATAGATAGATACAGATAGGTAGGTAGGTAGATAGATAGATAGAGATAGGTAGGTAGGTAGGTAGATAGATATAGGTAGATAAGTAGGTAGATAGATACAGATAGGTAGGTAGGTAGATAGATAAATACAGATAGGTAGGTAGGTAGATAGATAGATAGAGATAGATAGGTAGGTAGATTGATAGATAGAGATAGGTAGGTAGGCAGATAGATAGATAGAGATAGATAGGTAGGCAGATAGATAGATAGAGATAGGTAGGTAGGTAAATTGATAGATACAGATAGGTAGGTAGGTAGATTGATAGACACAGATAGGTAGGTAGGTAGATAGATAGATAGAGATAGGTAGGTAGGTAGATTGATAGATACAGATAGGTAGGTAGGTAGATAGATAGATAGAGATAGGTAGGTAGGTAGATTGATAGATACAGATAGGTAGGTAGGTAGATAGATAGATACAGATAGGTAGGTAGGTAGATTGATAGATAGAGATAGGTAGGTAGGTAGATTGATAGATACAGATAGGTAGGTAGGTAGACAGATAGATACAGATAGGTAGGTAGGTAGATAGATATATACAGATAGGTAGGTAGGTAGATAGATAGATACAGATAGGTAGGTAGGTAGATTGATAGATAGAGATAGGTAGGTAGGTAGGTAGATAGATAGACAGAGGTAGGTAGGTAGGTAGATTGATAGATAGAGATAGGTAGGTCGGGAGATAGATAGATACAGATAGGTAGGTAGGCAGATAGATAGATAGAGATAGATAGGTAGGCAGATAGATAGATAGAGATAGGTAGGTAGGTAAATTAATAGATACAGATAGGTAGGTAGGTAGATTGATAGACACAGATAGGTAGGTAGGTAGATAGATAGATAGAGATAGGTAGGTAGGTAGATAGATAGATACAGATAGGTAGGTAGGTAGGTAGATAGATAGAGATAGGTAGGTAGGTAGATAGATAGATAGAGATAGGTAGGTAGGTAGATTGATAGATAGAGATAGGTAGGTAGGTAGATAGATAGAGACAGATAGGTAGGTAGGTAGGTAGGTAGGTAGGTAGATAGAGATAGGTAGGTAGGTAGATTGATAGATACAGATAGGTAGGTAGGTAGATAGATAGATACAGATAGGTAGGTAGGTAGATTGATAGAGATAGGTAGGTAGGTAGGTAGGTAGATAGATAGAGATAGGTAGGTAGGTAGATTGATAGATACAGATAGGTAGGTAGGTAGATAGATAGATACAGATAGGTAGGTAGGTAGATTGATTGATAGATAGAGATAGGCAGGTAGGTAGATAGATAGAAAGAGATAGGTAGGTAGGTAGGTAGATAGATAGAGATAGGTAGGTAGGTAGATAGATAGAGATAGGTAGGTAAGTAGATAGATAGATAGAGATAGGTAGGTAGGTAAATTGATAGATACAGATAGGTAGGTAGGTAGATAGATAGATACAGATAGGTAGGTAGGTAGATAGATAGATAGAGATAGGTAGGTAGGTAGGTAGGTAGGTAGGTAGGTCGATAGAGATAGGTAGGTAAGTAGGTAGATATATACACATAGGTAGGTAGGTAGATAGATAAATACAGATAGGTAGGTAGGTAGATAGATAGATAGAGATAGATAGGTAGGTAGATTGATAGATAGAGATCGGTATGTAGGTAGATAGATAGATAGAGATAGGTAGGTAGGCAGATAGATAGAGACAGATAGGTAGGTAGGTAGATAGATAGATATAGGTAGGTAGGTAGATTGATAGATACAGATAGGTAGGTAGGGAGATAGATAGATACAGATAGGTAGGTATGTAGATAGATAAATACAGATAGGTAGGTAGGTAAATTGATAGATACAGATAGGTAGGTAGGTAGATAGATAGATAGAGATAGGTAGGTAGGTAGATTGATAGATACAGATAGGTAGGTAGGTAGATAGATAGAAAGAGATAGGTAGGTAGGTAGGTAGATAGATAGATAGAGGTAGGTAGGTAGGTAGATTGATAGATAGAGATAGGTAGGTAGGTAGATAGATAGAGACAGATAGGTAGGTAGGTAGGTAGATAGATACAGATAGGTAGGTAGGTAGGTAGATAGATAGAGATAGGTAGGTAGGTAGATAGATAGATAGAGATAGGTAGGTAGGTAGATTGATAGATAGAGATAGGTAGGTAGGTAGATTGATAGATACAGATAGGTAGGTAGGTAGGTAGATAGATAGAGATAGGTAGGTAGGTAGATAGATAGATAGAGATAGGTAGGTAGGTAGATTGATAGATACAGATAGGTAGGTAGGTAGATAGATAGATACAGATAGGTAGGTAGGTAGATAGATAGATAGATAAAGATAGGTAGGTAGGTAGGTAGATTTATAGAGATAGTTAGGTAGGTAGGTAGATAGATAGAGATAGATAGGTAGGTAGATAGATAGATAAAGATAGGTAGGTAGGTAGATAGATAGATAGACATAGGTAGGTAGGTAGGTAGGTAGACAGATACAGATAGGTAGCTAGGTATATAGATAGAGATAGGTAGGTAGGTAGATTGATAGATACAGATAGGTAGGTAGGTAGACAGATAGATACAGATAGGTAGGTAGGTAGGTAGATAGATAGAGATAGGTAGGTAGGTAGATTGATAGATAGAGATAGGTAGGTAGATAGATAGAGACAGATAGGTAGGTAGGTAGATAGATAGAGATAGGTAGGTAGGTAGATTGATAGATACAGATCGGTAGGTAGGGAGATAGATAGATACAGATAGGTAGGTAGGTAGGTAGATAGATAGAGATAGGTAGGTAGGTAGATAGATAGATAGAGATAGGTAGGTAGACAGATAGATAGAGATAGGTAGGTAGGTAAATTGATAGATACAGATAGGTAGGTAGGTAGATAGATAGATAGAGATAGGTAGGTAGGTAGATTGATAGATACAGATAGGTAGGTAGGTAGATAGATAGAAAGAGATAGGTAGGTAGGTAGATTGATAGATAGAGATAAGTAGGTAGGTAGGTAGATAGATAGATAGAGGTAGGTAGGTAGGTAGATTGATAGATAGAGATAGGTAGGTAGGTAGATAGATAGAGACAGATATGTAGGTAGGTAGGTAGATAGATAGAGAAAGGTAGGTAGGTAGACAGATAGATACAGATAGGTAGGTATGTAGATAGATAGATACAGATAGGTAGGTAGGTAGGTAGATAGATAGAGATAGGTAGGTAGGTAGATAGATAGATAGAGATAGGTAGGTAGGTAGATTGATAGATAGAGATAGGTAGGTAGGTAGATTGATAGATACAGATAGGTAGGTAGGTAGGTAGATAGATAGAGATAGGTAGGTAGGTAGATTGATAGATACAGATAGGTAGGTAGGTAGATAGATAGATACAGATAGGTAGGTAGGTAGATAGATAGATAGATAAAGATAGGTAGGTAGGTAGGTAGATAGATAGAGATAGTTAGGTAGGTAGGTAGATAGATAGAGATAGATAGGTAGGTAGATAGATAGATAAAGATAGGTAGGTAGGTAGATAGATAGATAGACATAGGTAGGTAGGTAGGTAGGTAGACAGATACAGATAGGTAGCTAGGTATATAGATAGAGATAGGTAGGTAGGTAGATTGATAGATACAGATAGGTAGGTAGGTAGAAAGATAGATACAGATAGGTAGGTAGGTAGATAGATAGATACAGATAGGTAGGTAGGTAGGTAGATAGATAGAGATAGGTAGGTAGGTAGATAGATAGATAGAGATAGGTAGGTAGGTAGATTGATAGATAGAGATAGGTAGGTAGGTAGATTGATAGATACAGATAGGTAGGTAGGTAGGTAGATAGATAGAGATAGGTAGGTAGGTAGATTGATATATACAGATAGGTAGGTAGGTAGATAGATAGATACAGATAGGTAGGTAGGTAGATAGATAGATAGATAAAGATAGGTAGGTAGGTAGGTAGATAGATAGAGATAGTTAGGTAGGTAGGTAGATAGATAGAGATAGATAGGTAGGTAGATAGATACATAAAGATAGGTAGGTAGGTAGATAGATAGATAGACATAGGTAGGTAGGTAGGTAGGTAGACAGATACAGATAGGTAGCTAGGTATATAGATAGAGATAGGTAGGTAGGTAGATTGATAGATACAGATAGGTAGGTAGGTAGAAAGATAGATACAGATAGGTAGGTAGGTAGATAGATAGATACAGATAGGTAGGTAGGTAGGTAGATAGATAGAGATAGGTAGGTAGGTAGATAGATAGATAGAGATAGGTAGGTAGGTAGATTGATAGATAGAGATAGGTAGGTAGGTAGATTGATAGATACAGATAGGTAGGTAGGGAGATAGATAGATACAGATAGGTAGGTAGGTAGGTAGATAGATAGAGATAGGTAGGTAGGTAGATAGATAGATAGAGATAGGTAGGTAGGTAGATTGATAGATAGAGGTAGGTAGGTAGATAGATAGAGACAGATAGGTAGGTAGGTAGATAGATAGAGATAGGTATGTAGGTAGATTGATAGATACAGATAGGTAGGTAGGGAGATAGATAGATACAGATAGGTAGGTAGGTAGATAGATAGATACAGATAGGTAGGTAGGTAGGTAGATAGATAGAGATAGGTAGGTAGGTAGATAGATAGATAGAGATAGGTAGGTAGGTAGATTGATAGATAGAGATAGGTAGGTAGGTAGATAGATAGAGACAGATAGGTAGGTACGTAGATAGATAGAGATAGGTAGGTAGGTAGATTGATAGATACAGATAGGTAGGTAGGGAGATAGATAGATACAGATAGGTAGGTAGGTAGATTGATAGATAGAGATAGGTAGGTAGGTAGATTGATAGATACAGATAGGTAGGTAGGTAGATAGATAGAAAGAGATAGGTAGGTAGGTAGGTAGATAGATAGATAGAGGTAGGTAGGTAGGTAGATTGATAGATAGAGATAGGTAGGTAGGTAGATAGATAGAGACAGATAGGTAGGTAGGTAGGTAGATAGATACAGATAGGTAGGTAGGTAGGTAGATAGATAGAGATAGGTAGGTAGGTAGATAGATAGATAGAGATAGGTAGGTAGGTAGATTGATAGATAGAGATAGGTAGGTAGGTAGATTGATAGATACAGATAGGTAGGTAGGTAGGTAGATAGATAGAGATAGGTAGGTAGGTAGATAGATAGATAGAGATAGGTAGGTAGGTAGATTGATAGATACAGATAGGTAGGTAGGTAGATAGATAGATACAGATAGGTAGGTAGGTAGATAGATAGATAGATAAAGATAGGTAGGTAGGTAGGTAGATTTATAGAGATAGTTAGGTAGGTAGGTAGATAGATAGAGATAGATAGGTAGGTAGATAGATAGATAAAGATAGGTAGGTAGGTAGATAGATAGATAGACATAGGTAGGTAGGTAGGTAGGTAGACAGATACAGATAGGTAGCTAGGTATATAGATAGAGATAGGTAGGTAGGTAGATTGATAGATACAGATAGGTAGGTAGGTAGACAGATAGATACAGATAGGTAGGTAGGTAGGTAGATAGATAGAGATAGGTAGGTAGGTAGATTGATAGATAGAGATAGGTAGGTAGATAGATAGAGACAGATAGGTAGGTAGGTAGATAGATAGAGATAGGTAGGTAGGTAGATTGATAGATACAGATCGGTAGGTAGGGAGATAGATAGATACAGATAGGTAGGTAGGTAGGTAGATAGATAGAGATAGGTAGGTAGGTAGATAGATAGATAGAGATAGGTAGGTAGACAGATAGATAGAGATAGGTAGGTAGGTAAATTGATAGATACAGATAGGTAGGTAGGTAGATAGATAGATAGAGATAGGTAGGTAGGTAGATTGATAGATACAGATAGGTAGGTAGGTAGATAGATAGAAAGAGATAGGTAGGTAGATAGATTGATAGATAGAGATAAGTAGGTAGGTAGGTAGATAGATAGATAGAGGTAGGTAGGTAGGTAGATTGATAGATAGAGATAGGTAGGTAGGTAGATAGATAGAGACAGATATGTAGGTAGGTAGGTAGATAGATAGAGAAAGGTAGGTAGGTAGACAGATAGATACAGATAGGTAGGTATGTAGATAGATAGATACAGATAGGTAGGTAGGTAGGTAGATAGATAGAGATAGGTAGGTAGGTAGATAGATAGATAGAGATAGGTAGGTAGGTAGATTGATAGATAGAGATAGGTAGGTAGGTAGATTGATAGATACAGATAGGTAGGTAGGTAGGTAGATAGATAGAGATAGGTAGGTAGGTAGATTGATAGATACAGATAGGTAGGTAGGTAGATAGATAGATACAGATAGGTAGGTAGGTAGATAGATAGATAGATAAAGATAGGTAGGTAGGTAGGTAGATAGATAGAGATAGTTAGGTAGGTAGGTAGATAGATAGAGATAGATAGGTAGGTAGATAGATAGATAAAGATAGGTAGGTAGGTAGATAGATAGATAGACATAGGTAGGTAGGTAGGTAGGTAGACAGATACAGATAGGTAGCTAGGTATATAGATAGAGATAGGTAGGTAGGTAGATTGATAGATACAGATAGGTAGGTAGGTAGAAAGATAGATACAGATAGGTAGGTAGGTAGATAGATAGATACAGATAGGTAGGTAGGTAGGTAGATAGATAGAGATAGGTAGGTAGGTAGATAGATAGATAGAGATAGGTAGGTAGGTAGATTGATAGATAGAGATAGGTAGGTAGGTAGATTGATAGATACAGATAGGTAGGTAGGTAGGTAGATAGATAGAGATAGGTAGGTAGGTAGATTGATATATACAGATAGGTAGGTAGGTAGATAGATAGATACAGATAGGTAGGTAGGTAGATAGATAGATAGATAAAGATAGGTAGGTAGGTAGGTAGATAGATAGAGATAGTTAGGTAGGTAGGTAGATAGATAGAGATAGATAGGTAGGTAGATAGATACATAAAGATAGGTAGGTAGGTAGATAGATAGATAGACATAGGTAGGTAGGTAGGTAGGTAGACAGATACAGATAGGTAGCTAGGTATATAGATAGAGATAGGTAGGTAGGTAGATTGATAGATACAGATAGGTAGGTAGGTAGAAAGATAGATACAGATAGGTAGGTAGGTAGATAGATAGATACAGATAGGTAGGTAGGTAGGTAGATAGATAGAGATAGGTAGGTAGGTAGATAGATAGATAGAGATAGGTAGGTAGGTAGATTGATAGATAGAGATAGGTAGGTAGGTAGATTGATAGATACAGATAGGTAGGTAGGTAGGTAGATAGATAGAGATAGGTAGGTAGGTAGATTGATATATACAGATAGGTAGGTAGGTAGATAGATAGATACAGATAGGTAGGTAGGTAGATAGATAGATAGATAAAGATAGGTAGGTAGGTAGGTAGATAGATAGAGATAGTTAGGTAGGTAGGTAGATAGATAGAGATAGATAGGTAGGTAGATAGATACATAAAGATAGGTAGGTAGGTAGATAGATAGATAGACATAGGTAGGTAGGTAGGTAGGTAGACAGATACAGATAGGTAGCTAGGTATATAGATAGAGATAGGTAGGTAGGTAGATTGATAGATACAGATAGGTAGGTAGGTAGAAAGATAGATACAGATAGGTAGGTAGGTAGATAGATAGATACAGATAGGTAGGTAGGTAGGTAGATAGATAGAGATAGGTAGGTAGGTAGATAGATAGATAGAGATAGGTAGGTAGGTAGATTGATAGATAGAGATAGGTAGGTAGGTAGATTGATAGATACAGATAGGTAGGTAGGGAGATAGATAGATACAGATAGGTAGGTAGGTAGGTAGATAGATAGAGATAGGTAGGTAGGTAGATAGATAGATAGAGATAGGTAGGTAGGTAGATTGATAGATAGAGATAGGTAGGTAGATAGATAGAGACAGATAGGTAGGTAGGTAGATAGATAGAGATAGGTAGGTAGGTAGATAGATAGATAGAGATAGGTAGGTAGGTAGATTGATAGATAGAGATAGGTAGGTAGGTAGATAGATAGAGACAGATAGGTAGGTACGTAGATAGATAGAGATAGGTAGGTAGGTAGATTGATAGATACAGATAGGTAGGTAGGGAGATAGATAGATACAGATAGGTAGGTAGGTAGATTGATAGATAGAGATAGGTAGGTAGGTAGATAGATAGATAGAGATAGGTAGGTAGGTAGGTAGATAGATAGACATAGGTAGGTAGGTATGTAGATAGATACAGATAGGTAGGTAGGTAGATCGTTAGAGATAGGTAGGTAGGTAGATTGATAGATAGATAGGTAGGTAGGTAGACAGATAGATACAGATAGGAAGGTAGGTAGATAGATAGATACAGATAGGTTGGTAGGTAGGTAGATAGATAGAGATAGGTAGGTAGGTAGATAGATAGATAGAGATAGGTAGGTAGGTAGATTGATAGATAGAGATAGGTAGGTAGGTAGATAGATAGAGACAGATTGGTAGGTAGGTAGGTAGATAGATAGAGATAGGTAGGTAGGTAGATTGATAGATACAGATAGGTAGGTAGGTAGATAGATAGATACAGATAGGTAGGTAGGTAGATTGATTGATAGATAGAGATAGGCAGGTAGGTAGATAGATAGAAAGAGATAGGTAGGTAGGTAGGTAGATAGATAGAGATAGGTAGGTAGGTAGATAGATCGATAGAGATAGGTAGGTAGGTAGATAGATAGATAGAGATAGGTAGGTAGGTAAATTGATAGATACAGATAGGTAGGTAGGTAGGTAGATAGATACAGATAGGTAGGTAGGTAGATAGATAGATAGAGATAGGTAGGTAGGTAGGTAGGTAGGTCGATAGAGATAGGTAGGTAAGTAGGTAGATATATACAGATAGGTAGGTAGGTAGATAGATAAATACAGATAGGTAGGTAGGTAGATAGATAGATAGAGATAGATAGGTAGGTAGATTGATAGATAGAGATCGGTATGTAGGTAGATAGATACATAAAGATAGGTAGGTAGGTAGATAGATAGATAGACATAGGTAGGTAGGTAGGTAGGTAGACAGATACAGATAGGTAGCTAGGTATATAGATAGAGATAGGTAGGTAGGTAGATTGATAGATACAGATAGGTAGGTAGGTAGAAAGATAGATACAGATAGGTAGGTAGGTAGATAGATAGATACAGATAGGTAGGTAGGTAGGTAGATAGATAGAGATAGGTAGGTAGGTAGATAGATAGATAGAGATAGGTAGGTAGGTAGATTGATAGATAGAGATAGGTAGGTAGGTAGATTGATAGATACAGATAGGTAGGTAGGTAGGTAGATAGATAGAGATAGGTAGGTAGGTAGATTGATATATACAGATAGGTAGGTAGGTAGATAGATAGATACAGATAGGTAGGTAGGTAGATAGATAGATAGATAAAGATAGGTAGGTAGGTAGGTAGATAGATAGAGATAGTTAGGTAGGTAGGTAGATAGATAGAGATAGATAGGTAGGTAGATAGATACATAAAGATAGGTAGGTAGGTAGATAGATAGATAGACATAGGTAGGTAGGTAGGTAGGTAGACAGATACAGATAGGTAGCTAGGTATATAGATAGAGATAGGTAGGTAGGTAGATTGATAGATACAGATAGGTAGGTAGGTAGAAAGATAGATACAGATAGGTAGGTAGGTAGATAGATAGATACAGATAGGTAGGTAGGTAGGTAGATAGATAGAGATAGGTAGGTAGGTAGATAGATAGATAGAGATAGGTAGGTAGGTAGATTGATAGATAGAGATAGGTAGGTAGGTAGATTGATAGATACAGATAGGTAGGTAGGGAGATAGATAGATACAGATAGGTAGGTAGGTAGGTAGATAGATAGAGATAGGTAGGTAGGTAGATAGATAGATAGAGATAGGTAGGTAGGTAGATTGATAGATAGAGATAGGTAGGTAGATAGATAGAGACAGATAGGTAGGTAGGTAGATAGATAGAGATAGGTAGGTAGGTAGATAGATAGATAGAGATAGGTAGGTAGGTAGATTGATAGATAGAGATAGGTAGGTAGGTAGATAGATAGAGACAGATAGGTAGGTACGTAGATAGATAGAGATAGGTAGGTAGGTAGATTGATAGATACAGATAGGTAGGTAGGGAGATAGATAGATACAGATAGGTAGGTAGGTAGATTGATAGATAGAGATAGGTAGGTAGGTAGATAGATAGATAGAGATAGGTAGGTAGGTAGGTAGATAGATAGACATAGGTAGGTAGGTATGTAGATAGATACAGATAGGTAGGTAGGTAGATCGTTAGAGATAGGTAGGTAGGTAGATTGATAGATAGATAGGTAGGTAGGTAGACAGATAGATACAGATAGGAAGGTAGGTAGATAGATAGATACAGATAGGTTGGTAGGTAGGTAGATAGATAGAGATAGGTAGGTAGGTAGATAGATAGATAGAGATAGGTAGGTAGGTAGATTGATAGATAGAGATAGGTAGGTAGGTAGATAGATAGAGACAGATTGGTAGGTAGGTAGGTAGATAGATAGAGATAGGTAGGTAGGTAGATTGATAGATACAGATAGGTAGGTAGGTAGATAGATAGATACAGATAGGTAGGTAGGTAGATTGATTGATAGATAGAGATAGGCAGGTAGGTAGATAGATAGAAAGAGATAGGTAGGTAGGTAGGTAGATAGATAGAGATAGGTAGGTAGGTAGATAGATCGATAGAGATAGGTAGGTAGGTAGATAGATAGATAGAGATAGGTAGGTAGGTAAATTGATAGATACAGATAGGTAGGTAGGTAGGTAGATAGATACAGATAGGTAGGTAGGTAGATAGATAGATAGAGATAGGTAGGTAGGTAGGTAGGTAGGTCGATAGAGATAGGTAGGTAAGTAGGTAGATATATACAGATAGGTAGGTAGGTAGATAGATAAATACAGATAGGTAGGTAGGTAGATAGATAGATAGAGATAGATAGGTAGGTAGATTGATAGATAGAGATCGGTATGTAGGTAGATAGATAGATAGAGATAGGTAGGTAGGCAGATAGATAGAGATAGGTAGGTAGGTAAATTGATAGATACAGATAGGTAGGTAGGTAGGTAGGTAGATAGATAGATAGATAGAGATAGGTAGGTAGGTAGATTGATAGATACAGATAGGTAGGTAGGCAAATAGATAGAAAGAGATAGGTAGGTAGGTAGATTGATAGATAGAGATAGGTAGGTAGGTAGGTAGATAGATAGATAGAGGTACGTAGGTAGGTAGATTGATAGATAGAGATAGGTAGGTAGGTAGATAGATAGAGACAGATAGGTAGGTAGGTAGGTAGATAGATAGAGATAGGTAGGTAGGTAGAGAGATAGATACAGATAGGTAGGTAGGTAGATAGATAGATACAGATAGGTAGGTATGTAGGTAGATAGATAGAGATAGGTAGGTAGGTAGATAGATAGATAGAGATAGGTAGGTAGGTAGATTGATAGATAGATAGAGATAGGTAGGTAGGTAGATTGATAGATACAGATAGGTAGGTAGGTAGGTAGATAGATAGAGATAGGTAGGTAGGTAGATAGATAGATAGAGATAGGTAGGTAGGTAGATTGATAGATACAGATAGGTAGGTAGGTAGATAGATTGATACAGATAGGTAGGTAGGTAGATAGATAGATAGATAAAGATAGGTAGGTAGGTAGGTAGATAGATAGAGATAGTTAGGTAGGTAGGTAGATAGATAGAGATAGGTAGGTAGGTAGATTGATAGATACAGATAGGTAGGTAGGTAGACAGATAGATACAGATAGGTAGGTAGGTAGATAGATAGATACAGATAGGTAGGTAGGTAGGTAGATAGATAGAGATAGGTAGGTAGGTAGATAGATAGATAGATAGAGATAGGTAGGTAGGTAGATTGATAGATAGAGATAGGTAGGTAGGTAGATAGATAGAGACAGATAGGTAGGTAGGTAGATAGATAGAGATAGGTAGGTAGGTAGATTGATAGATAGAGATAGGTAGGTAGGGAGATAGATAGATACAGATAGGTAGGTAGGTAGATTGATAGATAGAGATAGGTAGGTAGGTAGATAGATAGATAGAGATAGGTAGGTAGGTAGGTAGATAGATAGACATAGGTAGGTAGGTAGGTAGATAGATACAGATAGGTAGGTAGGTAGATCGATAGAGATAGGTAGGTAGGTAGATTGATAGATAGATAGGTAGGTAGGTAGACAGATAGATACAGATAGGAAGGTAGGTAGATAGATAGATACAGATAGGTAGGTAGGTAGGTAGATAGATAGAGATAGGTAGGTAGGTAGATAGATAGATAGAGATAGGTAGGTAGGTAGATTGATAGATAGATAGAGATAGGTAGGTAGGTAGATTGATAGATACAGATAGGTAGGTAGGTAGGTAGATAGATAGAGATAGGTAGGTAGGTAGATAGATAGATAGAGATAGGTAGGTAGGTAGATTGATAGATACAGATAGGTAGGTAGGTAGATAGATTGATACAGATAGGTAGGTAGGTAGATAGATAGATAGATAAAGATAGGTAGGTAGGTAGGTAGATAGATAGAGATAGTTAGGTAGGTAGGTAGATAGATAGAGATAGGTAGGTAGGTAGATTGATAGATACAGATAGGTAGGTAGGTAGACAGATAGATACAGATAGGTAGGTAGGTAGATAGATAGATACAGATAGGTAGGTAGGTAGGTAGATAGATAGAGATAGGTAGGTAGGTAGATAGATAGATAGATAGAGATAGGTAGGTAGGTAGATTGATAGATAGAGATAGGTAGGTAGGTAGATAGATAGAGACAGATAGGTAGGTAGGTAGATAGATAGAGATAGGTAGGTAGGTAGATTGATAGATAGAGATAGGTAGGTAGGGAGATAGATAGATACAGATAGGTAGGTAGGTAGATTGATAGATAGAGATAGGTAGGTAGGTAGATAGATAGATAGAGATAGGTAGGTAGGTAGGTAGATAGATAGACATAGGTAGGTAGGTAGGTAGATAGATACAGATAGGTAGGTAGGTAGATCGATAGAGATAGGTAGGTAGGTAGATTGATAGATAGATAGGTAGGTAGGTAGACAGATAGATACAGATAGGAAGGTAGGTAGATAGATAGATACAGATAGGTTGGTAGGTAGGTAGATAGATAGAGATAGGTAGGTAGGTAGATAGATAGATAGAGATAGGTAGCTAGGTAGATTGATAGATAGAGATAGGTAGGTAGGTAGATAGATAGAGACAGATAGGTAGGTAGGTAGGTAGATAGATAGAGATAGGTAGGTAGGTAGATTGATAGATACAGATAGGTAGGTAGGTAGATAGATAGATACAGATAGGTAGGTAGGTAGATTGATTGATAGATAGAGATAGGCAGGTAGGTAGATAGATAGAAAGAGATAGGTAAGTAGGTAGATAGATAGATAGAGATAGGTAGGTAGGTAAATTGATAGATACAGATAGGTAGGTAGATAGATAGATACAGATAGGTAGGTAGGTAGATAGATAGATAGAGATAGGTAGGTAGGTAGGTAGGTAGGTAGGTCGATAGAGATAGGTAGGTAAGTAGGTAGATATATACAGATAGGTAGGTAGGTAGATAGATAAATACAGATAGGTAGGTAGGTAGATAGATAGAGATAGATAGGTAGGTAGATTGATAGATAGAGATCGGTATGTAGGTAGATAGATAGATAGAGATAGGTAGGTAGGTAGGTAGATAGATAGAGATAGGTAGGTAGGTAGATTGATAGATACAGATAGGTAGGTAGGTAGATAGATAGATACAGATAGGTAGGTAGGTAGATAGATAGATAGATAAAGATAGGTAGGTAGGTAGGTAGATAGATAGAGATAGTTAGGTAGGTAGGTAGATAGATAGAGATAGATAGGTAGGTAGATAGATAGATAAAGATAGGTAGGTAGGTAGATAGATAGATAGACATAGGTAGGTAGGTAGGTAGGTAGGTAGATAGATACAGATAGGTAGCTAGGTATATAGATAGAGATAGGTAGGTAGGTAGATTGATAGATACAGATAGGTAGGTAGGTAGACAGATAGATACAGATAGGTAGGTAGGTAGATAGATAAATACAGATAGGTAGGTAGGTAGGTAGATAGATAGAGATAGGTAGGTAGGTAGATAGATAGATAGAGATAGGTAGGTAGGTAGATTGATAGATAGAGATAGGTAGGTAGGTAGATAGATAGAGACAGATAGGTAGGTAGGTAGGTAGGTAGGTAGATAGAGATAGGTAGGTAGGTAGATTGATAGATACAGATAGGTAGGTAGGTAGATAGATAGATACAGATAGGTAGGTAGGTAGATTGATAGATAGAGATAGGTAGGTAGGTAGGTAGATAGATAGAGGTAGGTAGGTAGGTAGGTAGATTGATAAATAGAGATAGGTAGGTAGGTAGATTGATAGATAGAGATAGGTAGGTAGGTAGATAGATAGATACAGATAGGTAGGTAGGTAGGTAGATAGATAGAGATAGGTAGGTAGGTAGATAGATAGATAGAGATAGGTAGGTAGGTAGATTGATAGATAGAGATAGGTAGGTAGGTAGATAGATAGATAGAGATAGGTAGGTAGGTAGATTGATAGATAGAGATAGGTAGGTAGGTAGATAGATAGAGACAGATAGGTAGGTAGGTAGGTAGATAGATAGAGATAGGTAGGTAGGTAGATTGATAGATACAGATAGGTAGGTAGGTAGATAGATAGATACAGATAGGTAGGTAGGTAGATTGATTGATAGATAGAGATAGGCAGGTAGGTAGATAGATAGAAAGAGATAGGTAGGTAGGTAGGTAGATAGATAGAGATAGGTAGGTAGGTAGATAGATAGATAGAGATAGGTAGGTAGGTAGATAGATAGATAGAGATAGGTAGGTAGGTAAATTGATAGATACAGATAGGTAGGTAGGTAGATAGATAGATACAGATAGGTAGGTAGGTAGATAGATAGATAGAGATAGGTAGGTATGTAGGTAGGTAGGTAGGTCGATAGAGATAGGTAGGTAAGTAGGTAGATATATACAGATAGGTAGGTAGGTAGATAGATAAATACAGATAGGTAGGTAGGTAGATAGATAGATAGAGATAGATAGGTAGGTAGATTGATAGATAGAGATCTGTATGTAGGTAGATAGATAGATAGAGATAGGTAGGTAGGCAGATAGATAGAGATAGGTAGGTAGGTAAATTGATAGATACAGATAGGTAGGTAGGTAGATAGATAGAGATAGGTAGGTAGGTAGATTGATAGATACAGATAGGTAGGTAGGTAGATAGATAGATAGAGATAGGTAGGTAGGTAGATTGATAGATAGATATAGGTAGGTAGGTAGCTAGATAGATAGATAGAGGTAGGTAGGTAGGTAGATTGATAGATAGAGATAGGTAGGTAGGTAGATAGATAGAGACAGATAGGTAGGTAGGTAGGTAGATAGATAGAGATAGGTAGGTAGGTAGACAGATAGATACAGATAGGTAGGTAGGTAGGTAGATAGATAGATACAGATAGGTAGGTAGGTAGATAGATAGAGATAGGTAGGTAGGTAGATAGATAGATAGAGATAGGTAGGTAGGTAGATTGATAGATAGAGATAGGTAGGTAGGTAGGTAGATAGATAGAGATAGGTAGGTAGGTAGATAGATAGATAGAGATAGGTAGGTAGGTAGATTGATAGATAGAGATAGGTAAGTAGGTAGATAGATAGATACAGATAGGTAGGTAGATAGATAGATAGATAGATAGATAGATAGATAAAGATAGGTAGGTAGGTAGGTAGATAGATAGAGATAGTTAGGTAGGTAGGTAGATAGATAGAGATAGATAGGTAGGTAGACAGATAGATAAAGATAGGTAGGTAGGTAGATAGATAGATAGACATAGGTAGGTAGGTAGGTAGGTAGACAGATACAGATAGGTAGCTAGGTATATAGATAGAGATAGGTAGGTAGGTAGATTGATAGATACAGATAGGTAGGTAGCTAGACAGATAGATACAGATAGGTAGGTAGGTAGATAGATAGATAAAGATAGGTAGGTAGGTAGGTAGATAGATAGAGATAGGTAGGTAGGTAGATAGATAGATAGAGATAGGTAGGTAGGTAGATTGATAGATAGAGATAGGTAGGTAGGTAGATTGATAGATAGAGATAGGTAGGTAGGTAGATAGATAGAGACAGATAGGTAGGTAGGTAGGTAGGTAGGTAGATAGAGATAGGTAGGTAGGTAGATTGATAGATACAGATAGGTAGGTAGGTAGATAGATACAGATAGGTAGGTAGGTAGATTGATAGATAGAGATAGGTAGGTAGGTAGGTAGATAGATAGATAGAGGTAGGTAGGTAGGTAGGTAGGTAGATTGATAGATACAGATAGGTAGGTAGGGAGATAGATAGATACAGATAGGTAGGTAGGTAGATTGATAGATAGAGATAGGTAGGTAGGTAGGTAGATAGATAGAGATAGGTAGGTAGGTAGATAGATAGATAGAGATAGGTAGGTAGGTAGATAGATAGATAGAGATAGGTAGGTAGGTAAATTGATAGATACAGATAGGTAGGTAGGTAGATAGATAGATACAGATAGGTAGGTAGGTAGATAGATAGATAGAGATAGGTAGGTAGGTAGGTAGATAGATATAGGTAGGTAAGTAGGTAGATAGATACAGATAGGTAGGTAGGTAGATAGATAAATACAGATAGGTAGGTAGGTAGATAGATAGATAGAGATAGATAGGTAGGTAGATTGATAGATAGAGATAGGTAGGTAGGCAGATAGATAGATAGAGATAGATAGGTAGGCAGATAGATAGATAGAGATAGGTAGGTAGGTAAATTGATAGATACAGATAGGTAGGTAGGTAGATTGATAGACACAGATAGGTAGGTAGGTAGATAGATAGATAGAGATAGGTAGGTAGGTAGATTGATAGATACAGATAGGTAGGTAGGTAGATAGATAGATAGAGATAGGTAGGTAGGTAGATTGATAGATACAGATAGGTAGGTAGGTAGATAGATAGATACAGATAGGTAGGTAGGTAGATTGATAGATAGAGATAGGTAGGTAGGTAGATTGATAGATACAGATAGGTAGGTAGGTAGACAGATAGATACAGATAGGTAGGTAGGTAGATAGATAGATACAGATAGGTAGGTAGATAGGTAGATAGATAGAGATAGGTAGGTAGGTAGATAGATAGATAGAGATAGGTAGGTAGGTAGATTGATAGATAGAGATAGGTAGGTAGGTAGATAGATAGAGAGAGATAGGTAGGTAGGTAGGTAGGTAGATAGAGATAGGTAGGTAGGTAGATTGATAGATACAGATAGGTAGGTAGGTAGGTAGGTAGGTAGATAGAGATAGGTAGGTAGGTAGATTGATAGATACAGATAGGTAGGTAGGTAGATAGATAGATACAGATAGGTAGGTAGGTAGATTGATAGATAGAGATAGGTAGGTAGGTAGGTAGATAGATAGAGGTAGGTAGGTAGGTAGGTAGATTGATAAATAGAGATAGGTAGGTAGGTAGATTGATAGATAGAGATAGGTAGGTAGGTAGATAGATAGATACAGATAGGTAGGTAGGTAGGTAGATAGATAGAGATAGGTAGGTAGGTAGATAGATAGATAGAGATAGGTAGGTAGGTAGATAGATAGATAGAGATAGGTAGGTAGGTAGATAGATAGATAGAGATAGGTAGGTAGGTAGATTGATAGATAGAGATAGGTAGGTAGGTAGATAGATAGAGACAGATAGGTAGGTAGTTAGGTAGATAGATAGAGATAGGTAGGTAGGTAGATTGATAGATACAGATAGGTAGGTAGGTAGATAGATAGATACAGATAGGTAGGTAGGTAGATTGATTGATAGATAGAGATAGGCAGGTAGGTAGATAGATAGAAAGAGATAGGTAGGTAGGTACGTAGATAGATAGAGATAGGTAGGTAGGTAGATAGATAGATAGAGATAGGTAGGTAGGTAGATAGATAGATAGAGATAGGTAGGTAGGTAGATTGATAGATACAGATAGGTAGGTAGGTAGATAGATAGATACAGATAGGTAGGTAGGTAGATTGATAGATAGAGATAGGTAGGTAGGTAGATTGATAGATACAGATAGGTAGGTAGGTAGACAGATAGATACAGATAGGTAGGTAGGTAGATAGATAGATACAGATAGGTAGGTAGGTAGGTAGATAGATAGAGATAGGTAGGTAGGTAGATAGATAGAGATAGGTAGGTAGGTAGATTGATAGATAGAGATAGGTAGGTAGGTAGATAGATAGAGAGAGATAGGTAGGTAGGTAGGTAGGTAGATAGAGATAGGTAGGTAGGTAGATAGATAGAGACAGATAGGTAGGTAGGTAGGTAGGTAGGTAGATAGAGATAGGTAGGTAGGTAAATTGATAGATACAGATAGGTAGGTAGGTAGATAGATAGATACAGATAGGTAGGTAGGTAGATTGATAGATAGAGATAGGTAGGTAGGTAGGTAGATAGATAGAGGTAGGTAGGTAGGTAGGTAGATTGATAAATAGAGATAGGTAGGTAGGTAGATTGATAGATAGAGATAGGTAGGTAGGTAGATAGATAGATACAGATAGGTAGGTAGGTAGGTAGATAGATAGAGATAGGTAGGTAGGTAGATAGATAGATAGAGATAGGTAGGTAGGTAGATTGATAGATAGAGATAGGTAGGTAGGTAGATAGATAGATAGAGATAGGTAGGTAGGTAGATTGATAGATAGAGATAGGTAGGTAGGTAGATAGATAGAGACAGATAGGTAGGTAGGTAGGTAGATAGATAGAGATAGGTAGGTAGGTAGATTGATAGATACAGATAGGTAGGTAGGTAGATAGATAGATACAGATAGGTAGGTAGGTAGATTGATTGATAGATAGAGATAGGCAGGTAGGTAGATAGATAGAAAGAGATAGGTAGGTAGGTAGGTAGATAGATAGAGATAGGTAGGTAGGTAGATAGATAGATAGAGATAGGTAGGTAGGTAGATAGATAGATAGAGATAGGTAGGTAGGTAAATTGATAGATACAGATAGGTAGGTAGGTAGATAGATAGATACAGATAGGTAGGTAGGTAGATAGATAGATAGAGATAGGTAGGTATGTAGGTAGGTAGGTAGGTCGATAGAGATAGGTAGGTAAGTAGGTAGATATATACAGATAGGTAGGTAGGTAGGTAGATAAATACAGATAGGTAGGTAGGTAGATAGATAGATAGAGATAGATAGGTAGGTAGATTGATAGATAGAGATCTGTATGTAGGTAGATAGATAGATAGAGATAGGTAGGTAGGCAGATAGATAGAGATAGGTAGGTAGGTAAATTGATAGATACAGATAGGTAGGTAGGTAGATAGATAGAGATAGGTAGGTAGGTAGATTGATAGATACAGATAGGTAGGTAGGTAGATAGATAGAAAGAGATAGGTAGGTAGGTAGATTGATAGATAGATATAGGTAGGTAGGTAGCTAGATAGATAGATAGAGGTAGGTAGGTAGGTAGATTGATAGATAGAGATAGGTAGGTAGGTAGATAGATAGAGACAGATAGGTAGGTAGGTAGGTAGATAGATAGAGATAGGTAGGTAGGTAGACAGATAGATACAGATAGGTAGGTAGGTAGGTAGATAGATAGATACAGATAGGTAGGTAGGTAGATAGATAGAGATAGGTAGGTAGGTAGATAGATAGATAGAGATAGGTAGGTAGGTAGATTGATAGATACAGATAGGTAGGTAGCTAGACAGATAGATACAGATAGGTAGGTAGGTAGATAGATAGATAAAGATAGGTAGGTAGGTAGGTAGATAGATAGAGATAGGTAGGTAGGTAGATAGATAGATAGAGATAGGTAGGTAGGTAGATTGATAGATAGAGATAGGTAGGTAGGTAGATTGATAGATAGAGATAGGTAGGTAGGTAGATAGATAGAGACAGACAGGTAGGTAGGTAGGTAGGTAGGTAGATAGAGATAGGTAGGTAGGTAGATTGATAGATACAGATAGGTAGGTAGGTAGATAGATAGATACAGATAGGTAGGTAGGTAGATTGATAGATAGAGATAGGTAGGTAGGTAGGTAGATAGATAGATAGAGGTAGGTAGGTAGGTAGGTAGATTGATAGATACAGATAGGTAGGTAGGGAGATAGATAGATACAGATAGGTAGGTAGGTAGATTGATAGATAGAGATAGGTAGGTAGGTAGGTAGATAGATAGAGATAGGTAGGTAGGTAGATAGATAGATAGAGATAGGTAGGTAGGTAGATAGATAGATAGAGATAGGTAGGTAGGTAAATTGATAGATACAGATAGGTAGGTAGGTAGATAGATAGATACAGATAGGTAGGTAGGTAGATAGATAGATAGAGATAGGTAGGTAGGTAGGTAGATAGATATAGGTAGGTAAGTAGGTAGATAGATACAGATAGGTAGGTAGGTAGATAGATAAATACAGATAGGTAGGTAGGTAGATAGATAGATAGAGATAGATAGGTAGGTAGATTGATAGATAGAGATAGGTAGGTAGGCAGATAGATAGATAGAGATAGATAGGTAGGCAGATAGATAGATAGAGATAGGTAGGTAGGTAAATTGATAGATACAGATAGGTAGGTAGGTAGATTGATAGACACAGATAGGTAGGTAGGTAGATAGATAGATAGAGATAGGTAGGTAGGTAGATTGATAGATACAGATAGGTAGGTAGGTAGATAGATAGATAGAGATAGGTAGGTAGGTAGATTGATAGATACAGATAGGTAGGTAGGTAGATAGATAGATACAGATAGGTAGGTAGGTAGATTGATAGATAGAGATAGGTAGGTAGGTAGATTGATAGATACAGATAGGTAGGTAGGTAGACAGATAGATACAGATAGGTAGGTAGGTAGATAGATAGATACAGATAGGTAGGTAGGTAGGTAGATAGATAGAGATAGGTAGGTAGGTAGATAGATAGATAGAGATAGGTAGGTAGGTAGATTGATAGATAGAGATAGGTAGGTAGGTAGATAGATAGAGAGAGATAGGTAGGTAGGTAGGTAGGTAGATAGAGATAGGTAGGTAGGTAGATTGATAGATACAGATAGGTAGGTAGGTAGATAGATAGATACAGATAGGTAGGTAGGTAGATTGATAGATAGAGATAGGTAGGTAGGTAGGTAGATAGATAGACAGAGGTAGGTAGGTAGGTAGATTGATAGATAGAGATAGGTAGGTAGGTAGATAGGTAGAGACAGATAGGTAGGTAGGTAGGTAGGTAGATAGAGATAGGTAGGTAGGTAGATTGATAGATAGAGATAGGTAGGTAGGTAGATTGATAGATACAGATAGGTAGGTAGGTAGACAGATAGATACAGATAGGTAGGTAGGTAGATAGATAGATACAGATAGGTAGGTAGGTAGGTAGATAGATAGAGATAGGTAGGTAGGTAGATAGATAGATAGATATAGGTAGGTAGGTAGATTGATAGATAGAGATAGGTAGGTAGGTAGATAGATAGAGAGAGATAGGTAGGTAGGTAGGTAGGTAGATAGAGATAGGTAGGTAGGTAGATTGATAGATACAGATAGGTAGGTAGGTAGGTAGATAGATAGAGATAGGTAGGTAGGTAGATTGATAGATACAGATAGGTAGGTAGGTAGATAGATAGATACAGATAGGTAGGTAGGTAGATTGATTGATAGATAGAGATAGGCAGGTAGGTAGATAGATAGAAAGAGATAGGTAGGTAGGTAGGTAGATAGATAGAGATAGGTAGGTAGGTAGATAGATAGATAGAGATAGGTAGGTAGGTAGATAGATAGATAGAGATAGGTAGGTAGGTAAATTGATAGATACAGATAGGTAGGTAGGTAGATAGATAGATACAGATAGGTAGGTAGGTAGATAGATAGATAGAGATAGGTAGGTATGTAGGTAGGTAGGTAGGTCGATAGAGATAGGTAGGTAAGTAGGTAGATATATACAGATAGGTAGGTAGGTAGGTAGATAAATACAGATAGGTAGGTAGGTAGATAGATAGATAGAGATAGATAGGTAGGTAGATTGATAGATAGAGATCTGTATGTAGGTAGATAGATAGATAGAGATAGGTAGGTAGGCAGATAGATAGAGATAGGTAGGTAGGTAAATTGATAGATACAGATAGGTAGGTAGGTAGATAGATAGAGATAGGTAGGTAGGTAGATTGATAGATACAGATAGGTAGGTAGGTAGATAGATAGAAAGAGATAGGTAGGTAGGTAGATTGATAGATAGATATAGGTAGGTAGGTAGCTAGATAGATAGATAGAGGTAGGTAGGTAGGTAGATTGATAGATAGAGATAGGTAGGTAGGTAGATAGATAGAGACAGATAGGTAGGTAGGTAGGTAGATAGATAGAGATAGGTAGGTAGGTAGACAGATAGATACAGATAGGTAGGTAGGTAGGTAGATAGATAGATACAGATAGGTAGGTAGGTAGATAGATAGAGATAGGTAGGTAGGTAGATAGATAGATAGAGATAGGTAGGTAGGTAGATTGATAGATACAGATAGGTAGGTAGCTAGACAGATAGATACAGATAGGTAGGTAGGTAGATAGATAGATAAAGATAGGTAGGTAGGTAGGTAGATAGATAGAGATAGGTAGGTAGGTAGATAGATAGATAGAGATAGGTAGGTAGGTAGATTGATAGATAGAGATAGGTAGGTAGGTAGATTGATAGATAGAGATAGGTAGGTAGGTAGATAGATAGAGACAGATAGGTAGGTAGGTAGGTAGGTAGGTAGATAGAGATAGGTAGGTAGGTAGATTGATAGATACAGATAGGTAGGTAGGTAGATAGATAGATACAGATAGGTAGGTAGGTAGATTGATAGATAGAGATAGGTAGGTAGGTAGGTAGATAGATAGATAGAGGTAGGTAGGTAGGTAGGTAGATTGATAGATACAGATAGGTAGGTAGGGAGATAGATAGATACAGATAGGTAGGTAGGTAGATTGATAGATAGAGATAGGTAGGTAGGTAGGTAGATAGATAGAGATAGGTAGGTAGGTAGATAGATAGATAGAGATAGGTAGGTAGGTAGATAGATAGATAGAGATAGGTAGGTAGGTAAATTGATAGATACAGATAGGTAGGTAGGTAGATAGATAGATACAGATAGGTAGGTAGGTAGATAGATAGATAGAGATAGGTAGGTAGGTAGGTAGATAGATATAGGTAGGTAAGTAGGTAGATAGATACAGATAGGTAGGTAGGTAGATAGATAAATACAGATAGGTAGGTAGGTAGATAGATAGATAGAGATAGATAGGTAGGTAGATTGATAGATAGAGATAGGTAGGTAGGCAGATAGATAGATAGAGATAGATAGGTAGGCAGATAGATAGATAGAGATAGGTAGGTAGGTAAATTGATAGATACAGATAGGTAGGTAGGTAGATTGATAGACACAGATAGGTAGGTAGGTAGATAGATAGATAGAGATAGGTAGGTAGGTAGATTGATAGATACAGATAGGTAGGTAGGTAGATAGATAGATAGAGATAGGTAGGTAGGTAGATTGATAGATACAGATAGGTAGGTAGGTAGATAGATAGATACAGATAGGTAGGTAGGTAGATTGATAGATAGAGATAGGTAGGTAGGTAGATTGATAGATACAGATAGGTAGGTAGGTAGACAGATAGATACAGATAGGTAGGTAGGTAGATAGATAGATACAGATAGGTAGGTAGGTAGGTAGATAGATAGAGATAGGTAGGTAGGTAGATAGATAGATAGAGATAGGTAGGTAGGTAGATTGATAGATAGAGATAGGTAGGTAGGTAGATTGATAGATAGAGATAGGTAGGTAGGTAGATTGATAGATACAGATAGGTAGGTAGGTAGACAGATAGATACAGATAGGTAGGTAGGTAGATAGATAGATACAGATAGGTAGGTAGGTAGATTGATAGATAGAGATAGGTAGGTAGGTAGGTAGATAGATAGACAGAGGTAGGTAGGTAGGTAGATTGATAGATAGAGATAGGTAGGTAGGTAGATAGGTAGAGACAGATAGGTAGGTAGGTAGGTAGGTAGATAGAGATAGGTAGGTAGGTAGATTGATAGATAGAGATAGGTAGGTAGGTAGATTGATAGATACAGATAGGTAGGTAGGTAGACAGATAGATACAGATAGGTAGGTAGGTAGATAGATAGATACAGATAGGTAGGTAGGTAGGTAGATAGATAGAGATAGGTAGGTAGGTAGATAGATAGATAGATATAGGTAGGTAGGTAGATTGATAGATAGAGATAGGTAGGTAGGTAGATAGATAGAGAGAGATAGGTAGGTAGGTAGGTAGGTAGATAGAGATAGGTAGGTAGGTAGATTGATAGATACAGATAGGTAGGTAGGTAGATAGATAGATACAGATAGGTAGGTAGGTAGATTGATAGATAGAGATAGGTAGGTAGGTAGGTAGATAGATAGACAGAGGTAGGTAGGTAGGTAGATTGATAGAGATAGGTAGGTAGGTAGATAGGTAGAGACAGATAGGTAGGTAGGTAGGTAGGTAGATAGAGATAGGTAGGTAGGTAGATTGATAGATACAGATAGGTAGGTAGGTAGATAGATAGATACAGATAGGTAGGTAGGTAGATTGATAGATAGAGATAGGTAGGTAGGTAGGTAGATAGATAGACAGAGGTAGGTAGGTAGGTAGATTGATAGATAGAGATAGGTAGGTAGGTAGATAGATAGAGACAGATAGGTAGGTAGCTAGGTAGATAGATAGAGATAGGTAGGTAGGTAGATTGATAGATACAGATAGGTAGGTCGGGAGATAGATAGATACAGATAGGTAGGTAGGTAGATTGATAGATAGAGATAGGTAGGTAGGTAGATAGATAGATAGAGATAGGTAGGTAGGTAAATTGATAGATACAGATAGGTAGGTAGGTAGATAGATAGATACAGATAGGTAGGTAGGTAGATAGATAGATAGAGATTGGTAGGTAGGTAGGTAGATAGATATAGGTAGGTAAGTAGGTAGATAGATACAGATAGGTAGGTAGGTAGATAGATAAATACAGATAGGTAGGTAGGTAGATAGATAGATAGAGATAGATAGGTAGGTAGATTGATACATAGAGATAGGTAGGTAGGCAGATAGATAGATAGAGATAGATAGGTAGGCAGATAGATAGATAGAGATAGGTAGGTAGGTAAATTAATAGATACAGATAGGTAGGTAGGTAGATTGATAGACACAGATAGGTAGGTAGGTAGATAGATAGATAGAGATAGGTAGGTAGGTAGATTGATAGATACAGATAGGTAGGTAGGTAGATAGATAGATACAGATAGGTAGGTAGGTAGATAGATAGATACAGATAGGTAGGTAGGTAGATAGATAGAGATAGGTAGGTAGGTAGATAGATAGAGATAGGTAGGTAGGTAGATTGATAGATACAGATATGTAGGTAGGTAGATAGATAGATACAGATAGGTAGATAGATAGATAGATAGATAGATAGATAGATAGATAGATAGATAGATAGATAGATAGATAGATAGATAGATAAAGATTGGTAGGTAGGTAGGTAGATAGATAGAGATAGTTAGGTAGGTAGGTAGATAGATAGAGATAGATAGGTAGGTAGATAGATAGATAAAAATAGGTAGGTAGGTAGATAGTTAGATAGACATAGGTAGGTAGGTAGATAGATACAGATAGGTAGGTAGGTAGATAGATAGAGATAGGTAGGTAGGTAGATTGATAGATAGATAGGTAGGTAGGTAGACAGATAGATACAGATAGGTAGGTAGGTAGATAGATAGATAGATACAGATAGGTTGGTAGGTAGGTAGATAGATAGAGATAGGTAGGTAGGTAGATAGATAAATACAGATAGGTAGGTAGGTAGATATATAGATAGAAATAGATAGGTAGGTAGATAGATAGATAGAGATAGGTAGGTAGGTAGATTGATAGATAGAGATAGGTAGGTAGGTAGATAGATAGAGAGAGATAGGTAGGTAGGTAGGTAGGTAGATAGAGATAGGTAGGTAGGTAGATTGATAGATACAGATAGGTAGGTAAGTAGGTAGATATATACAGATAGGTAGGTAGGTAGATAGATAAATACAGATAGGTAGGTAGGTAGATAGATAGAGAAAGATAGGTAGGTAGATTGATAGATAGAGATCGGTATGTAGGTAGATAGATAGATAGAGATAGGTAGGTAGGTAGGTAGATAGATAGAGATAGGTAGGTAGGTAGATTGATAGATACAGATAGGTAGGTAGGTAGATAGATAGATACAGATAGGTAGGTAGGTAGATAGATAGATAGATAGATAAAGATAGGTAGGTAGGTAGGTAGATAGATAGAGATAGTTAGGTAGGTAGGTAGATAGATAGAGATAGATAGGTAGGTAGATAGATAGATAAAGATAGGTAGGTAGGTAGATAGATAGATAGACATAGGTAGGTAGGTAGGTAGGTAGGTAGGTAGATAGATACAGATAGGTAGCTAGGTATATAGATAGAGATAGGTAGGTATGTAGATTGATAGATACAGATAGGTAGGTAGGTAGACAGATAGATACAGATAGGTAGGTAGGTAGATAGATAAATACAGATAGGTAGGTAGGTAGGTAGATAGATAGAGATAGGTAGGTAGGTAGATAGATAGATAGAGATAGGTAGGTAGGTAGATTGATAGATAGAGATAGGTAGGTAGGTAGATAGATAGAGACAGATAGGTAGGTAGGTAGGTAGGTAGGTAGGTAGATAGAGATAGGTAGGTAGGTAGATTGATAGATACAGATAGGTAGGTAGGTAGATAGATAGATACAGATAGGTAGGTAGGTAGATTGATAGATAGAGATAGGTAGGTAGGTAGGTAGATAGATAGAGGTAGGTAGGTAGGTAGGTAGATTGATAAATAGAGATAGGTAGGTAGGTAGATTGATAGATAGAGATAGGTAGGTAGGTAGATAGATAGATACAGATAGGTAGGTAGGTAGGTAGATAGATAGAGATAGGTAGGTAGGTAGATAGATAGATAGAGATAGGTAGGTAGGTAGATTGATAGATAGAGATAGGTAGGTAGGTAGATAGATAGATAGAGATAGGTAGGTAGGTAGATTGATAGATAGAGATAGGTAGGTAGGTAGATAGATAGAGACAGATAGGTAGGTAGGTAGGTAGATAGATAGAGATAGGTAGGTAGGTAGATTGATAGATACAGATAGGTAGGTAGGTAGATAGATAGATACAGATAGGTAGGTAGGTAGATTGATTGATAGATAGAGATAGGCAGGTAGGTAGATAGATAGAAAGAGATAGGTAGGTAGGTAGGTAGATAGATAGAGATAGGTAGGTAGGTAGATAGATAGATAGAGATAGGTAGGTAGGTAGATAGATAGATAGAGATAGGTAGGTAGGTAAATTGATAGATACAGATAGGTAGGTAGGTAGATAGATAGATACAGATAGGTAGGTAGGTAGATAGATAGATAGAGATAGGTAGGTATGTAGGTAGGTAGGTAGGTCGATAGAGATAGGTAGGTAAGTAGGTAGATATATGCAGATAGGTAGGTAGGTAGATAGATAAATACAGATAGGTAGGTAGGTAGATAGATAGATAGAGATAGATAGGTAGGTAGATTGATAGATAGAGATCTGTATGTAGGTAGATAGATAGATAGAGATAGGTAGGTAGGCAGATAGATAGAGATAGGTAGGTAGGTAAATTGATAGATACAGATAGGTAGGTAGGTAGATAGATAGAGATAGGTAGGTAGGTAGATTGATAGATACAGATAGGTAGGTAGGTAGATAGATAGAAAGAGATAGGTAGGTAGGTAGATTGATAGATAGAGATAGGTAGGTAGGTAGATAGATAGATAGAGATAGGTAGGTAGGTAGATTGATAGATAGAGATAGGTAGGTAGGTAGATAGATAGAGACAGATAGGTAGGTAGGTAGGTAGATAGATAGAGATAGGTAGGTAGGTAGATTGATAGATACAGATAGGTAGGTAGGTAGATAGATAGATACAGATAGGTAGGTAGGTAGATTGATTGATAGATAGAGATAGGCAGGTAGGTAGATAGATAGAAAGAGATAGGTAGGTAGGTAGGTAGATAGATAGAGATAGGTAGGTAGGTAGATAGATAGATAGAGATAGGTAGGTAGGTAGATAGATAGATAGAGATAGGTAGGTAGGTAAATTGATAGATACAGATAGGTAGGTAGGTAGATAGATAGATACAGATAGGTAGGTAGGTAGATAGATAGATAGAGATAGGTAGGTATGTAGGTAGGTAGGTAGGTCGATAGAGATAGGTAGGTAAGTAGGTAGATATATGCAGATAGGTAGGTAGGTAGATAGATAAATACAGATAGGTAGGTAGGTAGATAGATAGATAGAGATAGATAGGTAGGTAGATTGATAGATAGAGATCTGTATGTAGGTAGATAGATAGATAGAGATAGGTAGGTAGGCAGATAGATAGAGATAGGTAGGTAGGTAAATTGATAGATACAGATAGGTAGGTAGGTAGATAGATAGAGATAGGTAGGTAGGTAGATTGATAGATACAGATAGGTAGGTAGGTAGATAGATAGAAAGAGATAGGTAGGTAGGTAGATTGATAGATAGATATAGGTAGGTAGGTAGCTAGATAGATAGATAGAGGTAGGTAGGTAGGTAGATTGATAGATAGAGATAGGTAGGTAGGTAGATAGATAGAGACAGATAGGTAGGTAGGTAGGTAGATAGATAGAGATAGGTAGGTAGGTAGACAGATAGATACAGATAGGTAGGTAGGTAGGTAGATAGATAGATACAGATAGGTAGGTAGGTAGGTAGATAGATAGAGATAGGTAGGTAGGTAGATAGATAGATAGAGATAGGTAGGTAGGTAGATTGATAGATAGAGATAGGTAGGTAGGTAGGTAGATAGATAGAGATAGGTAGGTAGGTAGATAGATAGATAGAGATAGGTAGGTAGGTAGATTGATAGATAGAGATAGGTAAGTAGGTAGATAGATAGATACAGATAGGTAGGTAGATAGATAGATAGATAGATAGATAGATAGATAGATAGATAGATAGATAGATAGATAGATAAAGATAGGTAGGTAGGTAGGTAGATAGATAGAGATAGTTAGGTAGGTAGGTAGATAGATAGAGATAGATAGGTAGGTAGACAGATAGATAAAGATAGGTAGGTAGGTAGATAGATAGATAGACATAGGTAGGTAGGTAGGTAGGTAGACAGATACAGATAGGTAGCTAGGTATATAGATAGAGATAGGTAGGTAGGTAGATTGATAGATACAGATAGGTAGGTAGCTAGACAGATAGATACAGATAGGTAGGTAGGTAGATAGATAGATAAAGATAGGTAGGTAGGTAGGTAGATAGATAGAGATAGGTAGGTAGGTAGATAGATAGATAGAGATAGGTAGGTAGGTAGATTGATAGATAGAGATAGGTAGGTAGGTAGATTGATAGATAGAGATAGGTAGGTAGGTAGATAGATAGAGACAGATAGGTAGGTAGGTAGGTAGGTAGGTAGATAGAGATAGGTAGGTAGGTAGATTGATAGATACAGATAGGTAGGTAGGTAGATAGATAGATACAGATAGGTAGGTAGGTAGATTGATAGATAGAGATAGGTAGGTAGGTAGGTAGATAGATAGATAGAGGTAGGTAGGTAGGTAGGTAGGTAGATTGATAGATAGAGATAGGTAGGTAGGCAGATAGATAGAGACAGATAGGTAGGTAGGTAGGTAGATAGATAGAGATAGGTAGGTAGGTAGATTGATAGATACAGATAGGTAGGTAGGGAGATAGATAGATACAGATAGGTAGGTAGGTAGATTGATAGATAGAGATAGGTAGGTAGGTAGATAGATAGATAGAGATAGGTAGGTAGGTAGGTAGATAGATAGAGATAGGTAGGTAGGTAGATAGATAGATAGAGATAGGTAATAAGGTAGATAGATAGATAGAGATAGGTAGGTAGGTAAATTGATAGATACAGATAGGTAGGTAGGTAGATAGATAGATACAGATAGGTAGGTAGGTAGATAGATAGATAGAGATAGGTAGGTAGGTAGGTAGATAGATATAGGTAGGTAAGTAGGTAGATAGATACAGATAGGTAGGTAGGTAGATAGATAAATACAGATAGGTAGGTAGGTAGATAGATAGATAGAGATAGATAGGTAGGTAGATTGATAGATAGAGATAGGTAGGTAGGCAGATAGATAGATAGAGATAGATAGGTAGGCAGATAGATAGATAGAGATAGGTAGGTAGGTAAATTGATAGATACAGATAGGTAGGTAGGTAGATTGATAGACACAGATAGGTAGGTAGGTAGATAGATAGATAGAGATAGGTAGGTAGGTAGATTGATAGATACAGATAGGTAGGTAGGTAGATAGATAGATAGAGATAGGTAGGTAGGTAGATTGATAGATACAGATAGGTAGGTAGGTAGATAGATAGATACAGATAGGTAGGTAGGTAGATTGATAGATAGAGATAGGTAGGTAGGTAGATTGATAGATACAGATAGGTAGGTAGGTAGACAGATAGATACAGATAGGTAGGTAGGTAGATAGATAGATACAGATAGGTAGGTAGGTAGGTAGATAGATAGAGATAGGTAGGTAGGTAGATAGATAGATAGAGATAGGTAGGTAGGTAGATTGATAGATAGAGATAGGTAGGTAGGTAGATAGATAGAGAGAGATAGGTAGGTAGGTAGGTAGGTAGATAGAGATAGGTAGGTAGGTAGATTGATAGATACAGATATGTAGGTAGGTAGATAGATAGATACAGATAGGTAGGTAGGTAGATTGATAGATAGAGATAGGTAGGTAGGTAGGTAGATAGATAGACAGAGGTAGGTAGGTAGGTAGATTGATAGATAGAGATAGGTAGGTAGGTAGATAGGTAGAGACAGATAGGTAGGTAGGTAGGTAGGTAGATAGAGATAGGTAGGTAGGTAGATTGATAGATAGAGATAGGTAGGTAGGTAGATTGATAGATACAGATAGGTAGGTAGGTAGACAGATAGATACAGATAGGTAGGTAGGTAGATAGATAGATACAGATAGGTAGGTAGGTAGGTAGATAGATAGAGATAGGTAGGTAGGTAGATAGATAGATAGAGATAGGTAGGTAGGTAGATTGATAGATAGAGATAGGTAGGTAGGTAGATAGATAGAGAGAGATAGGTAGGTAGGTAGGTAGGTAGATAGAGATAGGTAGGTAGGTAGATTGATAGATACAGATAGGTAGGTAGGTAGATAGATAGATACAGATAGGTAGGTAGGTAGATTGATAGATAGAGATAGGTAGGTAGGTAGATAGATAGATAGAGATAGGTAGGTAGGTAGATTGATAGATAGAGATAGGTAGGTAGGTAGATAGATAGAGACAGATAGGTAGGTAGGTAGGTAGGTAGGTAGGTAGGTAGAGATAGGTAGGTAGGTAGATTGATAGATACAGATAGGTAGGTAGGTAGATAGATAGATACAGATAGGTAGGTAGGTAGATTGATAGATAGAGATAGGTAGGTAGGTAGGTAGATAGATAGAGGTAGGTAGGTAGGTAGGTAGATTGATAAATAGAGATAGGTAGGTAGGTAGATTGATAGATAGAGATAGGTAGGTAGGTAGATAGATAGATACAGATAGGTAGGTAGGTAGGTAGATAGATAGAGATAGGTAGGTAGGTAGATAGATAGATAGAGATAGGTAGGTAGGTAGATTGATAGATAGAGATAGGTAGGTAGGTAGATAGATAGATAGAGATAGGTAGGTAGGTAGATTGATAGATAGAGATAGGTAGGTAGGTAGATAGATAGAGACAGATAGGTAGGTAGGTAGGTAGATAGATAGAGATAGGTAGGTAGGTAGATTGATAGATACAGATAGGTAGGTAGGTAGATAGATAGATACAGATAGGTAGGTAGGTAGATTGATTGATAGATAGAGATAGGCAGGTAGGTAGATAGATAGAAAGAGATAGGTAGGTAGGTAGGTAGATAGATAGAGATAGGTAGGTAGGTAGATAGATAGATAGAGATAGGTAGGTAGGTAGATAGATAGATAGAGATAGGTAGGTAGGTAAATTGATAGATACAGATAGGTAGGTAGGTAGATAGATAGATACAGATAGGTAGGTAGGTAGATAGATAGATAGAGATAGGTAGGTATGTAGGTAGGTAGGTAGGTCGATAGAGATAGGTAGGTAAGTAGGTAGATATATACAGATAGGTAGGTAGGTAGATAGATAAATACAGATAGGTAGGTAGGTAGATAGATAGATAGAGATAGATAGGTAGGTAGATTGATAGATAGAGATCTGTATGTAGGTAGATAGATAGATAGAGATAGGTAGGTAGGCAGATAGATAGAGATAGGTAGGTAGGTAAATTGATAGATACAGATAGGTAGGTAGGTAGATAGATAGAGATAGGTAGGTAGGTAGATTGATAGATACAGATAGGTAGGTAGGTAGATAGATAGAAAGAGATAGGTAGGTAGGTAGATTGATAGATAGATATAGGTAGGTAGGTAGCTAGATAGATAGATAGAGGTAGGTAGGTAGGTAGATTGATAGATAGAGATAGGTAGGTAGGTAGATAGATAGAGACAGATAGGTAGGTAGGTAGGTAGATAGATAGAGATAGGTAGGTAGGTAGACAGATAGATACAGATAGGTAGGTAGGTAGGTAGATAGATAGATACAGATAGGTAGGTAGGTAGATAGATAGAGATAGGTAGGTAGGTAGATAGATAGATAGAGATAGGTAGGTAGGTAGATTGATAGATAGAGATAGGTAGGTAGGTAGGTAGATAGATAGAGATAGGTAGGTAGGTAGATAGATAGATAGAGATAGGTAGGTAGGTAGATTGATAGATAGAGATAGGTAAGTAGGTAGATAGATAGATACAGATAGGTAGGTAGATAGATAGATAGATAGATAGATAGATAGATAGATAGATAGATAGATAGATAGATAGATAGATAGATAGATAAAGATAGGTAGGTAGGTAGGTAGATAGATAGAGATAGTTAGGTAGGTAGGTAGATAGATAGAGATAGATAGGTAGGTAGACAGATAGATAAAGATAGGTAGGTAGGTAGATAGATAGATAGACATAGGTAGGTAGGTAGGTAGGTAGACAGATACAGATAGGTAGCTAGGTATATAGATAGAGATAGGTAGGTAGGTAGATTGATAGATACAGATAGGTAGGTAGCTAGACAGATAGATACAGATAGGTAGGTAGGTAGATAGATAGATAAAGATAGGTAGGTAGGTAGGTAGATAGATAGAGATAGGTAGGTAGGTAGATAGATAGATAGAGATAGGTAGGTAGGTAGATTGATAGATAGAGATAGGTAGGTAGGTAGATTGATAGATAGAGATAGGTAGGTAGGTAGATAGATAGAGACAGATAGGTAGGTAGGTAGGTAGGTAGGTAGATAGAGATAGGTAGGTAGGTAGATTGATAGATACAGATAGGTAGGTAGGTAGATAGATAGATACAGATAGGTAGGTAGGTAGATTGATAGATAGAGATAGGTAGGTAGGTAGGTAGATAGATAGATAGAGGTAGGTAGGTAGGTAGGTAGGTAGATTGATAGATAGAGATAGGTAGGTAGGCAGATAGATAGAGACAGATAGGTAGGTAGGTAGGTAGATAGATAGAGATAGGTAGGTAGGTAGATTGATAGATACAGATAGGTAGGTAGGGAGATAGATAGATACAGATAGGTAGGTAGGTAGATTGATAGATAGAGATAGGTAGGTAGGTAGATAGATAGATAGAGATAGGTAGGTAGGTAGGTAGATAGATAGAGATAGGTAGGTAGGTAGATAGATAGATAGAGATAGGTAGGTAGGTAGATAGATAGATAGAGATAGGTAGGTAGGTAAATTGATAGATACAGATAGGTAGGTAGGTAGATAGATAGATACAGATAATTAGGTAGGTAGATAGATAGATAGAGATAGGTAGGTAGGTAGGTAGATAGATATAGGTAGGTAAGTAGGTAGATAGATACAGATAGGTAGGTAGGTAGATAGATAAATACAGATAGGTAGGTAGGTAGATAGATAGATAGAGATAGATAGGTAGGTAGATTGATAGATAGAGATAGGTAGGTAGGCAGATAGATAGATAGAGATAGATAGGTAGGCAGATAGATAGATAGAGATAGGTAGGTAGGTAAATTGATAGATACAGATAGGTAGGTAGGTAGATTGATAGACACAGATAGGTAGGTAGGTAGATAGATAGATAGAGATAGGTAGGTAGGTAGATTGATAGATACAGATAGGTAGGTAGGTAGATAGATAGATAGAGATAGGTAGGTAGGTAGATTGATAGATACAGATAGGTAGGTAGGTAGATAGATAGATACAGATAGGTAGGTAGGTAGATTGATAGATAGAGATAGGTAGGTAGGTAGATTGATAGATACAGATAGGTAGGTAGGTAGACAGATAGATACAGATAGGTAGGTAGGTAGATAGATAGATACAGATAGGTAGGTAGGTAGGTAGATAGATAGAGATAGGTAGGTAGGTAGATTGATAGATAGAGATAGGTAGGTAGGTAGATAGATAGATACAGATAGGTAGGTAGGTAGATTGATAGATAGAGATAGGTAGGTAGGTAGGTAGATAGATAGACAGAGGTAGGTAGGTAGGTAGATTGATAGATAGAGATAGGTAGGTAGGTAGATAGGTAGAGACAGATAGGTAGGTAGGTAGGTAGGTAGATAGAGATAGGTAGGTAGGTAGATTGATAGATAGAGATAGGTAGGTAGGTAGATTGATAGATACAGATAGGTAGGTAGGTAGACAGATAGATACAGATAGGTAGGTAGGTAGATAGATAGATACAGATAGGTAGGTAGGTAGATAGATAGAGATAGGTAGGTAGGTAGATAGATAGATAGAGATAGGTAGGTAGGTAGATTGATAGATAGAGATAGGTAGGTAGGTAGATAGATAGAGAGAGATAGGTAGGTAGGTAGGTAGATAGAGATAGGTAGGTAGGTAGATTGATAGATACAGATAGGTAGGTAGGTAGATAGATAGATACAGATAGGTAGGTAGGTAGATTGATAGATAGAGATAGGTAGGTAGGTAGGTAGATAGATAGACAGAGGTAGGTAGGTAGGTAGATTGATAGAGATAGGTAGGTAGGTAGATAGGTAGAGACAGATAGGTAGGTAGGTAGGTAGGTAGATAGAGATAGGTAGGTAGGTAGATTGATAGATACAGATAGGTAGGTAGGTAGATAGATAGATACAGATAGGTAGGTAGGTAGATTGATAGATAGAGATAGGTAGGTAGGTAGGTAGATAGATAGACAGAGGTAGGTAGGTAGGTAGATTGATAGATAGAGATAGGTAGGTAGGTAGATAGATAGAGACAGATAGGTAGGTAGCTAGGTAGATAGATAGAGATAGGTAGGTAGGTAGATTGATAGATACAGATAGGTAGGTCGGGAGATAGATAGATACAGATAGGTAGGTAGGTAGATTGATAGATAGAGATAGGTAGGTAGGTAGATAGATAGATAGAGATAGGTAGGTAGGTAAATTGATAGATACAGATAGGTAGGTAGGTAGATAGATAGATACAGATAGGTAGGTAGGTAGATAGATAGATAGAGATAGGTAGGTAGGTAGGTAGATAGATATAGGTAGGTAAGTAGGTAGATAGATACAGATAGGTAGGTAGGTAGATAGATAAATACAGATAGGTAGGTAGGTAGATAGATAGATAGAGATAGATAGGTAGGTAGATTGATACATAGAGATAGGTAGGTAGGCAGATAGATAGATAGAGATAGATAGGTAGGCAGATAGATAGATAGAGATAGGTAGGTAGGTAAATTAATAGATACAGATAGGTAGGTAGGTAGATTGATAGACACAGATAGGTAGGTAGGTAGATAGATAGATAGAGATAGGTAGGTAGGTAGATTGATAGATACAGATAGGTAGGTAGGTAGATAGATAGATACAGATAGGTAGGTAGGTAGATAGATAGATACAGATAGGTAGGTAGGTAGATAGATAGAGATAGGTAGGTAGGTAGATAGATAGAGATAGGTAGGTAGGTAGATTGATAGATACAGATATGTAGGTAGGTAGATAGATAGATACAGATAGGTAGATAGATAGATAGATAGATAGATAGATAGATAGATAGATAGATAGATAGATAGATAGATAGATAGATAGATAGATAGATAAAGATTGGTAGGTAGGTAGGTAGATAGATAGAGATAGTTAGGTAGGTAGGTAGATAGATAGAGATAGATAGGTAGGTAGATAGATAGATAAAGATAGGTAGGTAGGTAGATAGTTAGATAGACATAGGTAGGTAGGTAGATAGATACAGATAGGTAGGTAGGTAGATAGATAGAGATAGGTAGGTAGGTAGATTGATAGATAGATAGGTAGGTAGGTAGACAGATAGATACAGATAGGTAGGTAGGTAGATAGATAGATATATACAGATAGGTTGGTAGGTAGGTAGATAGATAGAGATAGGTAGGTAGGTAGATAGATAAATACAGATAGGTAGGTAGGTAGATAGATAGATAGAAATAGATAGGTAGGTAGATTGATAGATAGAGATAGGTAGGTAGGTAGATAGATAGATAGAGATAGGTAGGTAGGCAGATAGATAGATACAGATAGGTAGGTAGGTAAGTTGATAGATACAGATAGGTAGGAAGGTAGATAGATAGATAGAGATAGGTAGGTAGGTAGATAGATAGATAGAGATAGGTAGGTAGGTAGATTGATGGATACAGATAGGTAGGTAGGTAGATAGATAGATACAGATAGGTAGGTAGGTAGATTGATAGATACAGATAGGTAGGTAGGTAGGTAGATATATAGAGATAGGTAGGTAGGTAGATTGATAGATACAGATAGGTAGGTAGGGAGATAGATAGATACAGATAGGTAGGTAGGTAGATTGATAGATAGAGATAGGTAGGTAGGTAGATTGATAGATAGAGATAGGTAGGTAGGTAGATTGATAGATAGAGATAGGTAGGTAGGTAGATAGATAGAGACAGATAGGTAGGTAGGTAGGTAGGTAGGTAGATAGAGATAGGTAGGTAGGTAAGTAGATAGATAGAGATAGTTAGGTAGGTAGGTAGATAGATAGAGATAGATAGGTAGGTTGATAGATAGATAAAGATAGGTAGGTAGGTAGATAGATAGATAGACATAGGTAGGTAGGTAGGTAGGTAGATAGATACAGATAGGTAGGTAGGTATATAGATAGAGATAGGTAGATAGGTAGATTGATAGATACAGATAGGTAGGTAGGTAGATTGATAGATACAGATAGGTAGGTAGGTAGACAGATAGATACAGATAGGTAGGTAGGTATATAGATAGATACAGATAGGTAGGTAGGTAGGTAGATAGATAGAGATAGGTAGGTAGGTAGATAGATAGATAGAGATAGGTAGGTAGGTAGATTGATAGATAGAGATAGGTAGGTAGGTAGATAGATAGAGACAGATAGGTAGGTAGGTAGGTAGGTAGGTAGATAGAGATAGGTAGGTAGGTAGATTGATAGATACAGATAGGTAGGTAGGTATATAGATAGAGATAGGTAGGTAGGTAGATTGATAGATACAGATAGGTAGGTAGGTAGATTGATAGATACAGATAGGTAGGTAGGTAGACAGATAGATACAGATAGGTAGGTAGGTATATAGATAGATACAGATAGGTAGGTAGGTAGGTAGGTAGATAGAGATAGGTAGGTAGGTAGATAGATAGATAGAGATAGGTAGGTAGGTAGATTGATAGATAGAGATAGGTAGGTAGGTAGATAGATAGAGACAGATAGGTAGGTAGGTAGGTAGGTAGGTAGATAGAGATAGGTAGGTAGGTAGATTGATAGATACAGATAGGTAGGTAGGTAGATAGATAGATACAGATAGGTAGGTAGGTAGATTGATAGATAGAGATAGGTAGGTAGGAAGGTAGATAGATAGATAGAGGTAGGTAGGTAGGTAGGTAGATTGATAGATAGAGATAGGTAGGTAGGTAGATAGATAGAGACAGATAGTTAGGTAGGTAGGTAGATTGATAGATACAGATAGGTAGGTAGGGAGATAGATAGATACAGATAGGTAGGTAGGTAGACTGATAGATAGAGATAGGTAGGTAGGTAGATTGATAGATACAGATAGGTAGGTAGGTAGATAGATAGATACAGATAGGTAGGTAGGTAGATAGATAGATAGATAAAGATAGGTAGGTAGGTAGGTAGATAGATAGAGATAGTTAGGTAGGTAGGTAGATAGATAGAGATAGATAGGTAGGTAGATAGATAGATAAAGATAGGTAGGTAGGTAGATAGATAGATAGACATAGGTAGGTAGGTAGGTAGGTAGGTAGGTAGGTAGGTAGGTAGGTAGATAGATACAGATAGGTAGCTAGGTATATAGATAGAGATAGGTAGGTAGGTAGATTGATAGATACAGATAGGTAGGTAGGTAGACAGATAGATACAGATAGGTAGGTAGGTAGATAGATAGATACAGATAGGTAGGTAGGTAGGTAGATAGATAGAGATAGGTAGGTAGGAAGATAGATAGATAGAGATAGGTAGGTAGGTAGATTGATAGATAGAGATAGGTAGGTAGGTAGATAGATAGAGACAGATAGGTAGGTAGGTAGGTAGGTAGGTAGGTAGGTAGATAGAGATAGGTAGGTAGGTAGATTGATAGATACAGATATGTAGGTAGGTAGATAGATAGATACAGATAGGTAGGTAGGTAGATTGATAGATAGAGATAGGTAGGTAGGTAGATTGATAGAGACAGATAGGTAGGTAGGTAGGTAGATAGATAGAGATAGGTAGGTAGGTAGATTGATAGATACAGATAGGTAGGTAGGTAGATAGATAGATACAGATAGGTAGGTAGGTAGATTGATTGATAGATAGAGATAGGCAGGTAGGTAGATAGATAGAAAGAGATAGGTAGGTAGGTAGGTAGATAGATAGAGATAGGTAGGTAGGTAGATAGATAGATAGAGATAGGTAGGTAGGTAGATAGATAGATAGAGATAGGTAGGTAGGTAAATTGATAGATACAGATAGGTAGGTAGGTAGATAGATGGATACAGATAGGTAGGTAGGTAGATAGATAGATAGAGATAGGTAGGTAGGTAGGTAGGTAGGTAGGTCGATAGAGATAGGTAGGTAAGTAGGTAGATATATACACATAGGTAGGTAGGTAGATAGATAAATACAGATAGGTAGGTAGGTAGATAGATAGAGATAGATAGGTAGGTAGATTGATAGATAGAGATCGGTATGTAGGTAGATAGATAGATAGAGATAGGTAGGTAGGCAGATAGATAGAGATAGGTAGGTAGGTAAATTGATAGATACAGATAGGTAGTTAGGTAGATAGATAGATAGATAGAGATAGGTAGGTAGGTAGATTGATAGATACAGATAGGTAGGTAGGTAGATAGATAGAAAGAGATAGGTAGGTAGGTAGATTGATAGATAGAGATAGGTAGGTAGGTAGGTAGATAGATAGATAGAGGTAGGTAGGTAGGTAGATTGATAGATAGAGATAGGTAGGTAGGTAGATAGATAGAGACAGATAGGTAGGTAGGTAGGTAGATAGATAGAGATAGGTAGGTAGGTAGACAGATAGATACAGATAGGTAGGTAGGTAGATAGATAGATACAGATAGGTAGGTAGGTAGGTAGGTAGATAGAGATAGGTAGGTAGGTAGATAGATAGATAGAGATAGGTAGGTAGGTAGATTGATAGATAGAGATAGGTAGGTAGGTAGATTGATAGATACAGATAGGTAGGTAGGTAGGTAGATAGATAGAGATAGGTAGGTAGGTAGATAGATAGATAGAGATAGGTAGGTAGGTAGATTGATAGATACAGATAGATAGGTAGGTAGACAGATAGATACAGATAGGTAGGTAGGTAGATAGATAGATAAAGATAGGTAGGTAGGTAGGTAGATAGATAGAGATAGTTAGGTAGGTAGGTAGATAGATAGAGATAGATAGGTAGGTAGATAGATAGATAAAGATAGGTAGGTAGGTAGATAGATAGATAGACATAGGTAGGTAGGTAGGTAGGTAGACAGATACAGATAGGTAGCTAGGTATATAGATAGAGATAGGTAGGTAGGTAGATTGATAGATACAGATAGGTAGGTAGGTAGACAGATAGATACAGATAGGTAGGTAGGTAGATAGATAGATACAGATAGGTAGGTAGGTAGGTAGATAGATAGAGATAGGTAGGTAGGTAGATAGATAGATAGAGATAGGTAGGTAGGTAGATTGATAGATTCAGATAGGTAGGTAGGTAGATAGATAGATACAGATAGGTAGGTAGGTAGATAGATAGATAGAGATAGGTAGGTAGGTAGGTAGGTAGGTCGATAGAGATAGGTAGGTAAGTAGGTAGATATATACAGATAGGTAGGTAGGTAGATAGATAAATACAGATAGGTAGGTAGGTAGATAGATAGATAGAGATAGATAGGTAGGTAGATTGATAGATAGAGATCTGTATGTAGGTAGATAGATAGATAGAGATAGGTAGGTAGGCAGATAGATAGAGATAGGTAGGTAGGTAAATTGATAGATACAGATAGGTAGGTAGGTAGATAGATAGAGATAGGTAGGTGGGTAGATTGATAGATACAGATAGGTAGGTAGGTAGATAGATAGAAAGAGATAGGTAGGTAGGTAGATTGATAGATAGAGATAGGTAGGTAGGTAGGTAGATAGATAGAGATAGGTAGGTAGGTAGATAGATAGATAGAGATAGGTAGGTAGGTAGATTGATAGATAGAGATAGGTAGGTAGGTAGATAGATAGAGACAGATAGGTAGGTAGGTAGGTAGGTAGGTAGATAGAGATAGGTAGGTAGGTAGATTGATAGATACAGATAGGTAGGTAGGTATATAGATAGAGATAGGTAGGTAGGTAGATTGATAGATACAGATAGGTAGGTAGGTAGATTGATAGATACAGATAGGTAGGTAGGTAGACAGATAGATACAGATAGGTAGGTAGGTATATAGATAGATACAGATAGGTAGGTAGGTAGGTAGATAGATAGAGATAGGTAGGTAGGTAGATAGATAGATAGAGATAGGTAGGTAGGTAGATTGATAGATAGAGATAGGTAGGTAGGTAGATAGATAGAGACAGATAGGTAGGTAGGTAGGTAGGTAGGTAGGTAGATAGAGATAGGTAGGTAGGTAGATTGATAGATACAGATAGGTAGGTAGGTAGATAGATAGATACAGATAGGTAGGTAGGTAGATTGATAGATAGAGATAGGTAGGTAGGAAGGTAGATAGATAGATAGAGGTAGGTAGGTAGGTAGGTAGGTAGATTGATAGATAGAGATAGGTAGGTAGGTAGATAGATAGAGACAGATAGTTAGGTAGGTAGGTAGATTGATAGATACAGATAGGTAGGTAGGGAGATAGATAGATACAGATAGGTAGGTAGGTAGACTGATAGATAGAGATAGGTAGGTAGGTAGATTGATAGATACAGATAGGTAGGTAGGTAGATAGATAGATACAGATAGGTAGGTAGGTAGATAGATAGATAGATAAAGATAGGTAGGTAGGTAGGTAGATAGATAGAGATAGTTAGGTAGGTAGGTAGATAGATAGAGATAGATAGGTAGGTAGATAGATAGATAAAGATAGGTAGGTAGGTAGATAGATAGATAGACATAGGTAGGTAGGTAGGTAGGTAGGTAGGTAGATAGATACAGATAGGTAGCTAGGTATATAGATAGAGATAGGTAGGTAGGTAGATTGATAGATACAGATAGGTAGGTAGGTAGACAGATAGATACAGATAGGTAGGTAGGTAGATAGATAGATACAGATAGGTAGGTAGGTAGGTAGATAGATAGAGATAGGTAGGTAGGAAGATAGATAGATAGAGATAGGTAGGTAGGTAGATTGATAGATAGAGATAGGTAGGTAGGTAGATAGATAGAGACAGATAGGTAGGTAGGTAGGTAGGTAGGTAGGTAGGTAGATAGAGATAGGTAGGTAGGTAGATTGATAGATACAGATATGTAGGTAGGTAGATAGATAGATACAGATAGGTAGGTAGGTAGATTGATAGATAGAGATAGGTAGGTAGGTAGATTGATAGAGACAGATAGGTAGGTAGGTAGGTAGATAGATAGAGATAGGTAGGTAGGTAGATTGATAGATACAGATAGGTAGGTAGGTAGATAGATAGATACAGATAGGTAGGTAGGTAGATTGATTGATAGATAGAGATAGGCAGGTAGGTAGATAGATAGAAAGAGATAGGTAGGTAGGTAGGTAGATAGATAGAGATAGGTAGGTAGGTAGATAGATAGATAGAGATAGGTAGGTAGATAGATAGATAGATAGAGATAGGTAGGTAGGTAAATTGATAGATACAGATAGGTAGGTAGGTAGATAGATAGATACAGATAGGTAGGTAGGTAGATAGATAGATAGAGATAGGTAGGTAGGTAGGTAGGTAGGTAGGTCGATAGAGATAGGTAGGTAAGTAGGTAGATATATACACATAGGTAGGTAGGTAGATAGATAAATACAGATAGGTAGGTAGGTAGATAGATAGAGATAGATAGGTAGGTAGATTGATAGATAGAGATCGGTATGTAGGTAGATAGATAGATAGAGATAGGTAGGTAGGCAGATAGATAGAGATAGGTAGGTAGGTAAATTGATAGATACAGATAGGTAGGTAGGTAGATAGATAGATAGATAGAGATAGGTAGGTAGGTAGATTGATAGATACAGATAGGTAGGTAGGTAGATAGATAGAAAGAGATAGGTAGGTAGGTAGATTGATAGATAGAGATAGGTAGGTAGGTAGGTAGATAGATAGATAGAGGTAGGTAGGTAGGTAGATTGATAGATAGAGATAGGTAGGTAGGTAGATAGATAGAGACAGATAGGTAGGTAGGTAGGTAGATAGATAGAGATAGGTAGGTAGGTAGACAGATAGATACAGATAGGTAGGTAGGTAGATAGATAGATACAGATAGGTAGGTAGGTAGGTAGGTAGATAGAGATAGGTAGGTAGGTAGATAGATAGATAGAGATAGGTAGGTAGGTAGATTGATAGATAGAGATAGGTAGGTAGGTAGATTGATAGATACAGATAGGTAGGTAGGTAGGTAGATAGATAGAGATATGTAGGTAGGTAGATAGATAGATAGAGATAGGTAGGTAGGTAGATTGATAGATACAGATAGATAGGTAGGTAGACAGATAGATACAGATAGGTAGGTAGGTAGATAGATAGATAAAGATAGGTAGGTAGGTAGGTAGATAGATAGAGATAGTTAGGTAGGTAGGTAGATAGATAGAGATAGATAGGTAGGTAGATAGATAGATAAAGATAGGTAGGTAGGTAGATAGATAGATAGACATAGGTAGGTAGGTAGGTAGGTAGACAGATACAGATAGGTAGCTAGGTATATAGATATAGGTAGGTAGGTAGATTGATAGATACAGATAGGTAGGTAGACAGATAGATACAGATAGGTAGGTAGGTAGATAGATAGATACAGATAGGTAGGTAGGTAGGTAGATAGATAGAGATAGGTAGGTAGGTAGATAGATAGATAGAGATAGGTAGGTAGGTAGATTGATAGATTCAGATAGGTAGGTAGGTAGATAGATAGATACAGATAGGTAGGTAGGTAGATAGATAGATAGAGATAGGTAGGTAGGTAGGTAGGTAGGTCGATAGAGATAGGTAGGTAAGTAGGTAGATATATACAGATAGGTAGGTAGGTAGATAGATAAATACAGATAGGTAGGTAGGTAGATAGATAGATAGAGATAGATAGGTAGGTAGATTGATAGATAGAGATCTGTATGTAGGTAGATAGATAGATAGAGATAGGTAGGTAGGCAGATAGATAGAGATAGGTAGGTAGGTAAATTGATAGATACAGATAGGTAGGTAGGTAGATAGATAGAGATAGGTAGGTGGGTAGATTGATAGATACAGATAGGTAGGTAGGTAGATAGATAGAAAGAGATAGGTAGGTAGGTAGATTGATAGATAGAGATAGGTAGGTAGGTAGGTAGATAGATAGATAGAGGTAGGTAGGTAGGTAGATTGATAGATAGAGATAGGTAGGTAGGTAGATAGATAGAGACAGATAGGTAGGTAGGTAGGTACATAGATAGAGATAGGTAGGTAGGTAGACAGATAGATACAGATAGGTAGGTAGGTAGATAGATAGATACAGATAGGTAGGTAGGTAGGTAGATAGATAGAGATAGGTAGGTAGGTAGATAGATAGATACAGATAGGTAGGTAGGTAGATTGATAGATACAGATAGGTAGGTAGGTAGGTAGATAGATAGAGATAGGTAGGTAGGTAGATAGATAGATAGAGATAGGTAGGTAGGTAGATTGATAGATAGAGATAGGTAGGTAGGTAGATAGATAGATACAGATAGGTAGGTAGGTAGATAGATAGATAGATAAATATAGGTAGGTAGGTAGGTAGATAGATAGAGATAGTTAGGTAGGTAGGTAGATAGATAGAGATAGATAGGTAGGTAGACAGATAGATAAAGATAGGTAGGTAGATAGATAGATAGACATAGGTAGGTAGGTAGGTAGGTAGACAGATACAGATAGGTAGCTAGGTATATAGATAGAGATAGGTAGGTACGTAGATTGATAGATACAGATAGGTAGGTAGGTAGACAGATAGATACAGATAGGTAGGTAGGTAGATAGATAGATAAAGATAGGTAGGTAGGTAGGTAGATAGATAGAGATAGGTTGGTAGGTAGATAGATAGATAGAGATAGGTAGGTAGGTAGATTGATAGACAGAGATAGGTAGGTAGGTAGATAGATAGAGACAGATAGGTAGGTAGGTAGGTAGGTAGGTAGATAGAGATAGGTAGGTAGGTAGATTGATAGATACAGATAGGTAGGTAGGTAGATAGATAGATACAGATAGGTAGGTAGGTAGATTGATAGATAGAGATAGGTAGGTAGGTAGGTAGGTAGATAGATAGATAGAGGTAGGTAGGTAGGTAGGTAGATTGATAGATAGAGATAGGTAGGTAGGCAGATAGATAGAGACAGATAGGTAGGTAGGTAGGTAGATAGATAGAGATAGGTAGGTAGGTAGATTGATAGATACAGATAGGTAGGTAGGTAGATAGATAGATACAGATAGGTAGGTAGGTAGATAGATAGATAGAGATAGGTAGGTAGGTAGGTAGATAGATATACGTAGGTAAGTAGGTAGATAGATACAGATAGGTAGGTAGGTAGATAGATAAATACAGATAGGTAGGTAGGTAGATAGATAGATAGAGATAGATAGGTAGGTAGATTGATAGATAGAGATAGGTAGGTAGGTAAATTGATAGATACAGATAGGTAGGCAGGTAGATTGATAGATACAGATAGGTAGGTAGGTAGACAGATAGATACAGATAGGTAGGTAGGTACATAGATAGATACAGATAGGTAGGTAGGTAGGTAGATAGATAGAGATAGGTAGGTAGGTAGATAGATAGATAGAGATAGGTAGGTAGGTAGATTGATAGATAGAGATAGGTAGGTAGGTAGATAGAGAGAGAGAGATAGGTAGGTAGGTAGGTAGGTAGATAGAGATAGGTAGGTAGGTAGATTGATAGATACAGATAGGTAGGTAGGTAGATAGAGAGATACAGATAGGTAGGTAGGTAGATTGATAGTTAGAGATAGGTAGGTAGGTAGGTAGATAGATAGACAGAGGTAGGTAGGTAGGTAGATTGATAGATAGAGATAGGTAGGTAGGTAGATAGGTAGAGACAGATAGGTAGGTAGGTAGGTAGATAGAGATAGGTAGGTAGGTAGATTGATAGATACAGATAGGTAGGTAGGTAGATAGATAGATACAGATAGGTAGGTAGGTAGATTGATAGATAGAGATAGGTAGGTAGGTAGGTAGATAGATAGACAGAGGTAGGTAGGTAGGTAGGTAGATTGATAGATAGAGATAGGTAGGTAGGTAGATAGATAGAGACAGATAGGTAGGTAGGTAGGTAGATAGATAGAGATAGGTAGGTAGGTAGATTGATAGATACAGATAGGTAGGTCGGGAGATAGATAGATACAGATAGGTAGGTAGGTAGATTGATAGATAGAGATAGGTAGGTAGGTAGATAGATAGATAGAGATAGGTAGGTAGGTAGATAGATAGAGATAGGTAGGTAGGTAGATAGATAGATAGAGATAGGTAGGTAGGTAGATAGATAGATAGAGATAGGTAGGTAGGTAAATTGATAGATACAGATAGGTAGGTAGGTAGATAGATAGATACAGATAGGTAGGTAGGTAGATAGATAGATACAGATAGGTAGGTAGGCAGATAGATAGATAGAGATAGATAGGTAGGCAGATAGATAGATAGAGATAGGTAGGTAGGTAAATTAATAGATACAGATAGGTAGGTAGGTAGATTGATAGACACAGATAGGTAGGTAGGTAGATAGATAGATAGAGATAGGTAGGTAGGTAGATTGATAGATACAGATAGGTAGGTAGGTAGATAGATAGATACAGATAGGTAGGTAGGTAGATAGATAGATACAGATAGGTAGGTAGGTAGGTAGATAGATAGAGATAGGTAGGTAGGTAGATAGATAGAGATAGGTAGGTAGGTAGATTGATAGATACAGATAGGTAGGTAGGTAGATAGATAGATACAGATAGGTAGATAGATAGATAGATAGATAGATAGATAGATAGATAGATAGATAGATAGATAGATAGATAGATAGATAGATAAAGATAGGTAGGTAGGTAGGTAGATAGATAGAGATAGTTAGGTAGGTAGGTAGATAGATAGAGATAGATAGGTAAGTAGATAGATAGATAAAGATAGGTAGGTAGGTAGATAGTTAGATAGACATAGGTAGGTAGGTAGATAGATACAGATAGGTAGGTAGGTAGATAGATAGAGATAGGTAGGTAGGTAGATTGATAGATAGATAGGTAGGTAGGTAGACAGATAGATACAGATAGGTAGGTAGGTAGATAGATAGATACAGATAGGTTGGTAGGTAGGTAGATAGATAGAGATAGGTAGGTAGGTAGATAGATAAATACAGATAGGTAGGTAGATAGATAGATAGAAATAGATAGGTAGGTAGAATGATAGATAGAGATAGGTAGGTAGGTAGATAGATAGATAGAGATAGGTAGGTAGGCAGATAGATAGATACAGATAGGTAGGTAGGTAGATTGATAGATACAGATAGGTAGGTAGGTAGGTAGATAGATAGAGATAGGTAGGTAGGTAGATAGATAGATAGAGATAGGTAGGTAGGTAGATAGATAGATACAGATTGGTAGGTAGGTAGATAGATAGATAGATAGATAGATAGATAGATAGATAGATAAAGATAGGTAGGTAGGTACGTAGATAGATAGAGATAGTTAGGTAGGTAGGTAGATAGATAGATAGACATAGGTAGGTAGGTAGATAGATACAGATAGGTAGGTAGGTATATAGATAGAGATAGGTAGGTAGGTAGATTGATAGATACAGATAGGTAGGTAGGTAGACAGATAGATACAGATAGGTAGGTAGGTAGATAGATAGATACAGATAGGTAGGTAGGTAGGTAGATAGATACAGATAGGTAGGTAGGTAGATAGATAGAGATAGGTAGGTAGGTAGATTGATAGATACAGATAGGTAAGTAGGTAGCTAGATAGATACAGATAGGTAGGTAGGTAGATAGATAGATAAAGATAGGTAGGTAGGTAGGTAGATAGATAGAGATAGGTTGGTAGGTAGATAGATAGATAGAGATAGGTAGGTAGGTAGATTGATAGACAGAGATAGGTAGGTAGGTAGATAGATAGAGACAGATAGGTAGGTAGGTAGGTAGGTAGGTAGATAGAGATAGGTAGGTAGGTAGATTGATAGATACAGATAGGTAGGTAGGTAGATAGATAGATACAGATAGGTAGGTAGGTAGATTGATAGATAGAGATAGGTAGGTAGGTAGGTAGGTAGATAGATAGATAGAGGTAGGTAGGTAGGTAGGTAGATTGATAGATAGAGATAGGTAGGTAGGCAGATAGATAGAGACAGATAGGTAGGTAGGTAGGTAGATAGATAGAGATAGGTAGGTAGGTAGATTGATAGATACAGATAGGTAGGTAGGTAGATAGATAGATACAGATAGGTAGGTAGGTAGATAGATAGATAGAGATAGGTAGGTAGGTAGGTAGATAGATATACGTAGGTAAGTAGGTAGATAGATACAGATAGGTAGGTAGGTAGATAGATAAATACAGATAGGTAGGTAGGTAGATAGATAGATAGAGATAGATAGGTAGGTAGATTGATAGATAGAGATAGGTAGGTAGGCAGATAAATAGATAGAGATAGATAGGTAGGCAGATAGATAGATAGAGATAGGTAGGTAGGTAAATTGATAGATACAGATAGGTAGGCAGGTAGATTGATAGATACAGATAGGTAGGTAGGTAGACAGATAGATACAGATAGGTAGGTAGGTACATAGATAGATACAGATAGGTAGGTAGGTAGGTAGATAGATAGAGATAGGTAGGTAGGTAGATAGATAGATAGAGATAGGTAGGTAGGTAGATTGATAGATAGAGATAGGTAGGTAGGTAGATAGAGAGAGAGAGATAGGTAGGTAGGTAGGTAGGTAGATAGAGATAGGTAGGTAGGTAGATTGATAGATACAGATAGGTAGGTAGGTAGATAGAGAGATACAGATAGGTAGGTAGGTAGATTGATAGTTAGAGATAGGTAGGTAGGTAGGTAGATAGATAGACAGAGGTAGGTAGGTAGGTAGATTGATAGATAGAGATAGGTAGGTAGGTAGATAGGTAGAGACAGATAGGTAGGTAGGTAGGTAGATAGAGATAGGTAGGTAGGTAGATTGATAGATACAGATAGGTAGGTAGGTAGATAGATAGATACAGATAGGTAGGTAGGTAGATTGATAGATAGAGATAGGTAGGTAGGTAGGTAGATAGATAGACAGAGGTAGGTAGGTAGGTAGGTAGATTGATAGATAGAGATAGGTAGGTAGGTAGATAGATAGAGACAGATAGGTAGGTAGGTAGGTAGATAGATAGAGATAGGTAGGTAGGTAGATTGATAGATACAGATAGGTAGGTCGGGAGATAGATAGATACAGATAGGTAGGTAGGTAGATTGATAGATAGAGATAGGTAGGTAGGTAGATAGATAGATAGAGATAGGTAGGTAGGTAGATAGATAGAGATAGGTAGGTAGGTAGATAGATAGATAGAGATAGGTAGGTAGGTAAATTGATAGATACAGATAGGTAGGTAGGTAGATAGATAGATACAGATAGGTAGGTAGGTAGATAGATAGATACAGATAGGTAGGTAGGCAGATAGATAGATAGAGATAGATAGGTAGGCAGATAGATAGATAGAGATAGGTAGGTAGGTAAATTAATAGATACAGATAGGTAGGTAGGTAGATTGATAGACACAGATAGGTAGGTAGGTAGATAGATAGATAGAGATAGGTAGGTAGGTAGATTGATAGATACAGATAGGTAGGTAGGTAGATAGATAGATACAGATAGGTAGGTAGGTAGATAGATAGATACAGATAGGTAGGTAGGTAGGTAGATAGATAGAGATAGGTAGGTAGGTAGATAGATAGAGATAGGTAGGTAGGTAGATTGATAGATACAGATAGGTAGGTAGGTAGATAGATAGATACAGATAGGTAGATAGATAGATAGATAGATAGATAGATAGATAGATAGATAGATAGATAGATAGATAAAGATAGGTAGGTAGGTAGGTAGATAGATAGAGATAGTTAGGTAGGTAGGTAGATAGATAGAGATAGATAGGTAAGTAGATAGATAGATAAAGATAGGTAGGTAGGTAGATAGTTAGATAGACATAGGTAGGTAGGTAGATAGATACAGATAGGTAGGTAGGTAGATAGATAGAGATAGGTAGGTAGGTAGATTGATAGATAGATAGGTAGGTAGGTAGACAGATAGATACAGATAGGTAGGTAGGTAGATAGATAGATACAGATAGGTTGGTAGGTAGGTAGATAGATAGAGATAGGTAGGTAGGTAGATAGATAAATACAGATAGGTAGGTAGATAGATAGATAGAAATAGATAGGTAGGTAGAATGATAGATAGAGATAGGTAGGTAGGTAGATAGATAGATAGAGATAGGTAGGTAGGCAGATAGATAGATACAGATAGGTAGGTAGGTAGATTGATAGATACAGATAGGTAGGTAGGTAGGTAGATAGATAGAGATAGGTAGGTAGGTAGATAGATAGATAGAGATAGGTAGGTAGGTAGATAGATAGATACAGATTGGTAGGTAGGTAGATAGATAGATAGATAGATAGATAGATAGATAGATAAAGATAGGTAGGTAGGTACGTAGATAGATAGAGATAGTTAGGTAGGTAGGTAGATAGATAGATAGACATAGGTAGGTAGGTAGATAGATACAGATAGGTAGGTAGGTATATAGATAGAGATAGGTAGGTAGGTAGATTGATAGATACAGATAGGTAGGTAGGTAGACAGATAGATACAGATAGGTAGGTAGGTAGATAGATAGATACAGATAGGTAGGTAGGTAGGTAGATAGATACAGATAGGTAGGTAGGTAGATAGATAGAGATAGGTAGGTAGGTAGATTGATAGATACAGATAGGTAAGTAGGTAGCTAGATAGATACAGATAGGTAGGTAGGTAGATTGATAGACAGAGATAGGTAGGTAGGTAGATAGATAGATACAGATAGGTAGGTAGGTAGATTGATAGATACAGATAGGTAGGTAGGTAGATAGATAGATAGAGATAGGTAGGTAGGTAGATTGATAGATACAGATAGGTAGGTAGGTAGATAGATAGATACAGATAGGTAGTTAGGTAGATTGATAAATACAGATAGGTAGGTAGGTAGGTAGATAGATAGATATAGGTAGGTAGGTAGATAGATAGATAGAGATAGGTAGGTAGGTAGATTGAGAGATACAGATAGGTAGGTAGGTAGATAGATAGATACAGATTGGTAGGTAGGTAGATAGATAGATAGATAGATAGATAGATAGATAGATAGATAAAGATAGGTAGGTAGGTAGGTAGATAGATAGAGATAGTTAGGTAGGGAGGTAGATAGATAGATAGATAGATATAGGTAGGTAGGTAGGTAGATAGATACATATAGGTAGGTAGGTATATAGATAGAGATAGGTAGGTAGGTAGATTGATAGATACAGATAGGTAGGTAGGTAGACAGATAGATACAGATAGGTAGGTAGGTAGATTGATAGATACAGATAGGTAGGTAGCTAGATTGATAGATACAGATAGGTAGGTAGGTAGGTAGATAGATAGAGATAGGTAGGTAGGTAGATAGATAGATAGAGATAGGTAGGTAGGTAGATTGATAGATACAGATAGGTAGGTAGGTAGATAGATAGATAGAGATAGGTAGGTAGGTAGATTGATAGATACAGATAGGTAGGTAGGTAGGTAGATAGATACAGATAGGTAGTTAGGTAGATTGATAGATACAGATAGTTAGGTAGGTAGGTAGATAGATAGATATAGGTAGGTAGGTAGATAGATAGATAGAGATAGGTAGGTAGGTAGATTGATAGATACAGATAGGTAGGTAGGTAGATAGATAGATACAGATTGGTAGGTAGGTAGATAGATAGATAGATAGATAGATAGATAGATAGATAGATAGATAGATAGATAGATAGATAGATAGATAAAGATAGGTAGGTAGGTAGGTAGATAGATAGAGATAGTTAGGTAGGTAGGTAGATAGATAGATAGATATAGGTAGGTAGGTAGGTAGGTAGATAGATACATATAGGTAGGTAGGTATATAGATAGAGATAGGTAGGTAGGTAGATTGATAGATACAGATAGGTAGGTAGGTAGACAGATAGATACAGATAGGTAGGTAGGTAGATAGATAGATACAGATAGGTAGGTAGGTAGGTAGATAGATAGAGATAGGTAGGTAGGTAGATAGATAGATAGAGATAGGTAGGTAGGTAGATTGATAGATACAGATAGGTAGGTAGCTAGATTGATAGATACAGATAGGTAGGTATGTAGGTAGATAGATAGAGATAGGTAGGTAGGTAGATAGATAGATAGAGATAGGTAGGTAGGTAGATTGATAGATAGAGATAGGTAGGTAGATAGATAGAGAGAGATAGGTAGGTAGGTAGATAGAGATAGGTAGGTAGGTAGATTGATAGATACAGATAGGTAGGTAGGTAGATTGATAGATAGAGATAGGTAGGTAGGTAGGTAGATAGATAGACAGAGGTAGGTAGGTAGGTAGATTGATAGATAGAGATAGGTAGGTAGGTAGATAGATAGAGACAGATAGGTAGGTAGGTAGGTAGATAGATAGAGATAGGTAGGTAGGTAGATTGATAGATACAGATAGGTAGGTAGGGAGATAGATAGATACAGATAGGTAGGTAGGTAGATTGATAGATAGAGATAGGTAGGTAGGTAGATAGATAGATAGAGATAGGTAGGTAGGTAGGTAGATAGATAGAGATAGGTAGGTAGGTAGATAGATAGATAGAGATAGGTAGGTAGGTAGATAGATAGATAGAGATAGGTAGGTAGGTAAATTGATAGATACAGATAGGTAGGTAGGTAGATAGATAGATACAGATAGGTAGGTAGGTAGATAGATAGATAGATAGATAGATAGAGATAGGTAGGTAGGTAGGTAGATAGATATAGGTAGGTAAGTAGGTAGATAGATACAGATAGGTAGGTAGGTAGATAGATAGATACAGATAGGTAGGTAGGTAGGTAGGTAGATAGATAGATAGATAGATAGATAGATAGATAGATAGATAGATAGATAGATAGATAGATAGATAGATAGATAGATAAAGATAGTTAGGTAGGTAGGTGAATAGATAGATAGAGATAGTTAGGTAGGTAGGTAGAGAGATAGAGATAGATAGGTAGGTAGATAGATAGATAAAGATAGGTAGGTAGGTAGATAGATAGATAGACATAGGTAGGTAGGTAGGTAGATAGATACAGATAGGTAGGTAGACAGATAGATACAGATAGGTAGGTAGGTAGATAGATAGATACAGATAGGTAGGTAGGTAGGTAGATAGATAGAGATAGGTAGGTAGGTAGATAGATAGATAGAGATAGGTAGGTAGGTAGATTGATAGATAGAGATAGGTAGGTAGGTAGATATATAGAGAGAGATAGGTAGGTAGGTAGATAGAGATAGGTAGGTAGGTAGATTGATAGATACAGATAGGTAGGTAGGTAGATAGATAGATACAGATAGGTAGGTAGGTAGATTGATAGATAGAGATAGGTAGGTAGGTAGGTAGATAGATAGACAGAGGTAGGTAGGTAGGTAGATTGATAGATAGAGATAGGTAGGTAGGTAGATAGATGGAGACAGATAGGTAGGTAGGTAGGTAGATAGATAGAGATAGGTAGGTAGGTAGATTGATAGATACAGATAGGTAGGTAGGGAGATAGATAGATACAGATAGGTAGGTAGGTAGATTGATAGATAGAGATAGGTAGGTAGGTAGATAGATAGATAGAGATAGGTAGGTAGGTAGGTAGATAGATAGAGATAGGTAGGTAGGTAGATAGATAGATAGAGATAGGTAGGTAGGTAGATAGATAGATAGAGATAGGTAGGTAGGTAAATTGATAGATACAGATAGGTAGGTAGGTAGATAGATAGATACAGATTGGTAGGTAGGTAGATAGATAGATAGATAGATAGATAGATAAAGATAGGTAGGTAGGTAGGTAGATAGATAGAGATAGTTAGGTAGGTAGGTAGATAGATAGATAGATATAGGTAGGTAGGTAGGTAGATAGATACATATAGGTAGGTAGGTATATAGATAGAGATAGGTAGGTAGGTAGATTGATAGATACAGATAGGTAGGTAGGTAGACAGATAGATACAGATAGGTAGGTAGGTAGATTGATAGATACAGATAGGTAGGTAGCTAGATTGATAGATACAGATAGGTAGGTAGGTAGGTAGATAGATAGAGATAGGTAGGTAGGTAGATAGATAGATAGAGATAGGTAGGTAGGTAGATTGATAGATACAGATAGGTAGGTAGGTAGATAGATAGATAGAGATAGGTAGGTAGGTAGATTGATAGATACAGATAGGTAGGTAGGTAGATAGATAGATACAGATAGGTAGTTAGGTAGATTGATAGATACAGATAGTTAGGTAGGTAGGTAGATAGATAGATATAGGTACGTAGGTAGATAGATAGATAGAGATAGGTAGGTAGGTAGATTGATAGATACAGATAGGTAGGTAGGTAGATAGATAGATACAGATTGGTAGGTAGGTAGATAGATAGATAGATAGATAGATAGATAGGTAGATAGATAGATAGATAGATAGATAGATAGATAAAGATAGGTAGGTAGGTAGGTAGATAGATAGAGATAGTTAGGTAGGTAGGTAGATAGATAGATAGATATAGGTAGGTAGGTAGGTAGGTAGGTAGATAGATACATATAGGTAGGTAGGTATATAGATAGAGATAGGTAGGTAGGTAGATTGATAGATACAGATAGGTAGGTAGGTAGACAGATAGATACAGATAGGTAGGTAGGTAGATAGATAGATACAGATAGGTAGGTAGGTAGGTAGATAGATAGAGATAGGTAGGTAGGTAGATAGATAGATAGAGATAGGTAGGTAGGTAGATTGATAGATACAGATAGGTAGGTAGCTAGATTGATAGATACAGATAGGTAGGTATGTAGGTAGATAGATAGAGATAGGTAGGTAGGTAGATAGATAGATAGAGATAGGTAGGTAGGTAGATTGATAGATACAGATAGGTAGGTAGGTAGATAGATAGATACAGATAGGTAGGTAGATAGATAGATAGATAGATAGATAGATAGATAGATAGATAGATAGATAGATAGATAGATAGATAGATAGATAGATAGATAGATAGATAAAGATAGTTAGGTAGGTAGGTGAATAGATAGATAGAGATAGTTAGGTAGGTAGGTAGAGAGATAGAGATAGATAGGTAGGTAGATAGATAGATAAAGATAGGTAGGTATGTAGATAGATAGATAGACATAGGTAGGTAGGTAGATAGATACAGATAGGTAGGTAGACAGATAGATACAGATAGGTAGGTAGGTAGATAGATAGATACAGATAGGTAGGTAGGTAGGTAGATAGATAGAGATAGGTAGGTAGGTAGATAGATAGATAGAGATAGGTAGGTAGGTAGATTGATAGATAGAGATAGGTAGGTAGGTAGATAGATAGAGAGAGATAGGTAGGTAGGTAGATAGAGATAGGTAGGTAGGTAGATAGATAGAGACAGATAGGTAGGTAGGTAGGTAGATAGATAGAGATAGGTAGGTAGGTAGATTGATAGATACAGATAGGTAGGTAGGGAGATAGATAGATACAGATAGGTAGGTAGGTAGATTGATAGATAGAGATAGGTAGGTAGGTAGATAGATAGATAGTGATAGGTAGGTAGGTAGGTAGATAGATAGAGATAGGTAGGTAGGTAGATAGATAGATAGAGATAGGTAGGTAGGTAGATGGATAGATAGAGATAGGTAGGTAGGTAAATTGATAGATACAGATAGGTAGGTAGGTAGATAGATAGATACAGATAGGTAGGTAGGTAGATAGATAGATAGATAGAGATAGGTAGGTAGGTAGGTAGATAGATATAGGTAGGTAAGTAGGTAGATAGATACAGATAGGTAGGTAGGTAGATAGATAAATACAGATAGGTAGGTAGGCAGATAGATAGATAGAGATAGATAGGTAGGCAGATAGATAGATAGAGATAGGTAGGTAGGTAAATTAATAGATAGAGATAGGTAGGTAGGTAGATTGATAGACACAGATAGGTAGGTAGGTAGATAGATAGAGATAGGTAGGTAGGTAGATTGATAGATACAGATAGGTAGGTAGGTAGATAGATAGATACAGATAGGTAGGTAGGTAGATAGATAGATACAGATAGGTAGGTAGGTAGGTAGATAGATAGAGATAGGTAGGTAGGTAGATAGATAGAGATAGTTAGGTAGGTAGATTGATAGATACAGATAGGTAGGTAGGTAGATAGATCGATACAGATAGGTAGGTATATAGATAGATAGATAGATAGATAGATAGATAGATAGATAGATAGATAGATAGGTAGGTAGATAGATAGAGATAGGTAGGTAGGTAAATTAATAGATAGAGATAGGTAGGTAGGTAGGTAGATAGATACAGATAGGTAGGTAGGTAGATAGATAGAGATAGGTAGGTAGGTAGATTGATAGATAGATAGGTAGGTAGGTAGACAGATAGATACAGATAGGTAGGTAGGTAGATAGATAGATACAGATAGGTTGGTAGGTAGGTAGATAGATAGAGATAGGTAGGTAGGTAGATAGATAGATAGAGATAGGTAGGTAGGTAGGTAGATAGATAGAGATAGGTAGGTAGGTAGATAGATAGATAGAGATAGGTAGGTAGGTAGATTGATAGATAGAGATAGGTAGGTAGGTAGATAGATAGAGAGAGATAGGTAGGTAGGTAGGCAGGTAGGTAGATAGAGATAGGTAGGTAGGTAGATTGATAGATACAGATAGATAGGTAGGTAGATAGATAGATACAGATAGGTAGGTAGGTAGATTGATAGATAGAGATAGGTAGGTAGGTAGGTAGATAGATAGACAGAGGTAGGTAGGTAGGTAGATGGATAGATAGAGATAGGTAGGTAGGTAGATAGATAGAGACAGATAGGTAGGTAGGTAGGTAGATAGATAGAGATAGGTAGGTAGGTAGATTGATAGATACAGATAGGTAGGTAGGGAGATAGATAGATACAGATAGGTAGGTAGGTAGATTGATAGATAGAGATAGGTAGGTAGGTAGATAGATAGATAGAGATAGGTAGGTAGGTAGATTGATAGATACAGATAGGTAGGTAGGTAGATTGATAGATACAGATAGGTAGGTCGGTAGGTAGGTAGGTAGGTAGATAGAGATAGGTAGGTAGGTAGATTGATAGATACAGATAGGTAGGTAGGTAGATAGATACAGATAGGTAGGTAGGTAGATTGATAGATAGAGATAGGTAGGTAGGTAGATAGATAGATAGAGGTAGGTAGGTAGGTAGATTGATAGATAGAGGTAGGTAGGTAGATAGATAGAGACAGATAGGTATGTAGGTAGATAGATAGAGATAGGTAGGTAGGTAGACAGATAGATACAGATAGGTAGGTAGGTAGATAGATAGATACAGATAGGTAGGTAGGTAGGTAGATAGATAGAGATAGGTAGGTAGGTAGATTGATAGATACAGATAGGTAGGTAGGTAGATTGATAGATACAGATAGGTAGGTAGGTAGATAGATAGATAGAGATAGGTAGGTAGGTAGATAGATAGATAGAGATAGGTAGGTAGGTAGATTGATAGATACAGATAGGTAGGTAGGTAGATAGATAGATACAGATAGGTAGGTAGGTAGATAGATAGATAGATAAAGATAGGTAGATAGGTAGGTAGATAGATAGAGATAGTTAGGTAGGTAGGTAGATAGATAGAGATAGATAGGTAGGTAGATAGATAGATAAAGATAGGTAGGTAGGTAGATAGATAGATAGACATAGGTAGGTAGGTAGGTAGGTAGATAGATACAGATAGGTAGGTAGGTATATAGATAGAGATAGGTAGGTAGGTAGATTGATAGATACAGATAGGTAGGTAGGTAGACAGATAGATAGAGATAGGTAGGTAGATAGATAGATAGATACAGATAGGTAGGTAGGTAGATAGATAGAGATAGGTAGGTAGGTAGATAGATAGATAGAGATAGGTAGGTAGGTAGATTGATAGATAGAGATAGGTAGGTAGGTAGATAGATAGAGACAGATAGGTAGGTAGGTAGGTAGGTAGGTAGATAGAGATAGGTAGGTAGGTAGATTGATACATACAGATAGGTAGGTAGGTAGATAAATAGATACATATAGGTAGGTAGGTAGATTGATAGATAGAGATAGGTAGGTAGGTAGGTAGATAGATAGATAGAGGTAGGTAGGTAGGTAGATTGATAGATAGAGATAGGTAGGTAGGTAGATAGATAGAGACAGATAGGTAAGTAGGTAGGTAGATAGATAGAGATAGGTAGGTAGGTAGATTGATAGATACAGATAGGTAGGTAGGGAGATAGATAGATACAGATAGGTAGGTAGGTAGATTGATAGATAGAGATAGGTAGGTAGGTAGATAGATAGATAGAGATAGGTAGGTAGGTAGGTAGATAGATAGAGATAGGTAGGTAGGTAGATTGATAGATACAGATAGGTAGGTAGGTAGGTAGATAGATAGAGATAGGTAGGTAGGTAAATTGATAGATACAGATAGGTAGGTAGGTAGATAGATAGATAGAGATAGGTAGGTAGGTAGATAGATATAGGTAGGTAAGTAGGTAGATAGATACAGATAGGTAGGTAGGTAGATAGATAAATACAGATAGGTAGGTAGGTAGATAGATAGATAGAGATAGATAGGTAGGTAGAATGATAGATAGAGATAGGTAGGTAGGCAGATAGATAGATAGAGATAGATAGGTAGGCAGATAGATAGATAGAGATAGGTAGGTAGGTAAATTGATAGATACAGATAGGTAGGTAGGTAGATTGATAGACACAGATAGGTAGGTAGCTAGATTGATAGATACAGATAGGTAGGTATGTAGGTAGATAGATAGAGATAGGTAGGTAGGTAGATAGATAGATAGAGATAGGTAGGTAGGTAGATTGATAGATACAGATAGGTAGGTAGGTAGATAGATAGATACAGATAGGTAGGTAGGTAGATAGATAGATAGATAGATAGATAGATAGATAGATAGATAGATAGATAGATAGATAGATAGATAGATAGATAGATAAAGATAGTTAGGTAGGTAGGTGAATAGATAGATAGAGATAGTTAGGTAGGTAGGTAGAGAGATAGAGATAGATAGGTAGGTAGATAGATAGATAAAGATAGGTAGGTATGTAGATAGATAGATAGACATAGGTAGGTAGGTAGATAGATACAGATAGGTAGGTAGACAGATAGATACAGATAGGTAGGTAGGTAGATAGATAGATACAGATAGGTAGGTAGGTAGGTAGATAGATAGAGATAGGTAGGTAGGTAGATAGATAGATAGAGATAGGTAGGTAGGTAGATTGATAGATAGAGATAGGTAGGTAGGTAGATAGATAGAGAGAGATAGGTAGGTAGGTAGATAGAGATAGGTAGGTAGGTAGATAGATAGAGACAGATAGGTAGGTAGGTAGGTAGATAGATAGAGATAGGTAGGTAGGTAGATTGATAGATACAGATAGGTAGGTAGGGAGATAGATAGATACAGATAGGTAGGTAGGTAGATTGATAGATAGAGATAGGTAGGTAGGTAGATAGATAGATAGTGATAGGTAGGTAGGTAGGTAGATAGATAGAGATAGGTAGGTAGGTAGATAGATAGATAGAGATAGGTAGGTAGGTAGATGGATAGATAGAGATAGGTAGGTAGGTAAATTGATAGATACAGATAGGTAGGTAGGTAGATAGATAGATACAGATAGGTAGGTAGGTAGATAGATAGATAGATAGAGATAGGTAGGTAGGTAGGTAGATAGATATAGGTAGGTAAGTAGGTAGATAGATACAGATAGGTAGGTAGGTAGATAGATAAATACAGATAGGTAGGTAGGCAGATAGATAGATAGAGATAGATAGGTAGGCAGATAGATAGATAGAGATAGGTAGGTAGGTAAATTAATAGATAGAGATAGGTAGGTAGGTAGATTGATAGACACAGATAGGTAGGTAGGTAGATAGATAGAGATAGGTAGGTAGGTAGATTGATAGATACAGATAGGTAGGTAGGTAGATAGATAGATACAGATAGGTAGGTAGGTAGATAGATAGATACAGATAGGTAGGTAGGTAGGTAGATAGATAGAGATAGGTAGGTAGGTAGATAGATAGAGATAGTTAGGTAGGTAGATTGATAGATACAGATAGGTAGGTAGGTAGATAGATCGATACAGATAGGTAGGTATATAGATAGATAGATAGATAGATAGATAGATAGATAGATAGATAGATAGATAGATAGGTAGGTAGATAGATAGAGATAGGTAGGTAGGTAAATTAATAGATAGAGATAGGTAGGTAGGTAGGTAGATAGATACAGATAGGTAGGTAGGTAGATAGATAGAGATAGGTAGGTAGGTAGATTGATAGATAGATAGGTAGGTAGGTAGACAGATAGATACAGATAGGTAGGTAGGTAGATAGATAGATACAGATAGGTTGGTAGGTAGGTAGATAGATAGAGATAGGTAGGTAGGTAGATAGATAGATAGAGATAGGTAGGTAGGTAGGTAGATAGATAGAGATAGGTAGGTAGGTAGATAGATAGATAGAGATAGGTAGGTAGGTAGATTGATAGATAGAGATAGGTAGGTAGGTAGATAGATAGAGAGAGATAGGTAGGTAGGTAGGCAGGTAGGTAGATAGAGATAGGTAGGTAGGTAGATTGATAGATACAGATAGATAGGTAGGTAGATAGATAGATACAGATAGGTAGGTAGGTAGATTGATAGATAGAGATAGGTAGGTAGGTAGGTAGATAGATAGACAGAGGTAGGTAGGTAGGTAGATGGATAGATAGAGATAGGTAGGTAGGTAGATAGATAGAGACAGATAGGTAGGTAGGTAGGTAGATAGATAGAGATAGGTAGGTAGGTAGATTGATAGATACAGATAGGTAGGTAGGGAGATAGATAGATACAGATAGGTAGGTAGGTAGATTGATAGATAGAGATAGGTAGGTAGGTAGATAGATAGATAGAGATAGGTAGGTAGGTAGATTGATAGATACAGATAGGTAGGTAGGTAGATTGATAGATACAGATAGGTAGGTCGGTAGGTAGGTAGGTAGGTAGATAGAGATAGGTAGGTAGGTAGATTGATAGATACAGATAGGTAGGTAGGTAGATAGATACAGATAGGTAGGTAGGTAGATTGATAGATAGAGATAGGTAGGTAGGTAGATAGATAGATAGAGGTAGGTAGGTAGGTAGATTGATAGATAGAGGTAGGTAGGTAGATAGATAGAGACAGATAGGTATGTAGGTAGATAGATAGAGATAGGTAGGTAGGTAGACAGATAGATACAGATAGGTAGGTAGGTAGATAGATAGATACAGATAGGTAGGTAGGTAGGTAGATAGATAGAGATAGGTAGGTAGGTAGATTGATAGATACAGATAGGTAGGTAGGTAGATTGATAGATACAGATAGGTAGGTAGGTAGATAGATAGATAGAGATAGGTAGGTAGGTAGATAGATAGATAGAGATAGGTAGGTAGGTAGATTGATAGATACAGATAGGTAGGTAGGTAGATAGATAGATACAGATAGGTAGGTAGGTAGATAGATAGATAGATAAAGATAGGTAGATAGGTAGGTAGATAGATAGAGATAGTTAGGTAGGTAGGTAGATAGATAGAGATAGATAGGTAGGTAGATAGATAGATAAAGATAGGTAGGTAGGTAGATAGATAGATAGACATAGGTAGGTAGGTAGGTAGGTAGATAGATACAGATAGGTAGGTAGGTATATAGATAGAGATAGGTAGGTAGGTAGATTGATAGATACAGATAGGTAGGTAGGTAGACAGATAGATAGAGATAGGTAGGTAGATAGATAGATAGATACAGATAGGTAGGTAGGTAGATAGATAGAGATAGGTAGGTAGGTAGATAGATAGATAGAGATAGGTAGGTAGGTAGATTGATAGATAGAGATAGGTAGGTAGGTAGATAGATAGAGACAGATAGGTAGGTAGGTAGGTAGGTAGGTAGATAGAGATAGGTAGGTAGGTAGATTGATACATACAGATAGGTAGGTAGGTAGATAAATAGATACATATAGGTAGGTAGGTAGATTGATAGATAGAGATAGGTAGGTAGGTAGGTAGATAGATAGATAGAGGTAGGTAGGTAGGTAGATTGATAGATAGAGATAGGTAGGTAGGTAGATAGATAGAGACAGATAGGTAAGTAGGTAGGTAGATAGATAGAGATAGGTAGGTAGGTAGATTGATAGATACAGATAGGTAGGTAGATAGATAGATAGATACAGATAGGTAGGTAGGTAGATAGATAGAGATAGGTAGGTAGGTAGATAGATAGATAGAGATAGGTAGGTAGGTAGATTGATAGATAGAGATAGGTAGGTAGGTAGATAGATAGAGACAGATAGGTAGGTAGGTAGGTAGGTAGGTAGATAGAGATAGGTAGGTAGGTAGATTGATACATACAGATAGGTAGGTAGGTAGATAAATAGATACATATAGGTAGGTAGGTAGATTGATAGATAGAGATAGGTAGGTAGGTAGGTAGATAGATAGATAGAGGTAGGTAGGTAGGTAGATTGATAGATAGAGATAGGTAGGTAGGTAGATAGATAGAGACAGATAGGTAAGTAGGTAGGTAGATAGATAGAGATAGGTAGGTAGGTAGATTGATAGATACAGATAGGTAGGTAGGGAGATAGATAGATACAGATAGGTAGGTAGGTAGATTGATAGATAGAGATAGGTAGGTAGGTAGATAGATAGATAGAGATAGGTAGGTAGGTAGGTAGATAGATAGAGATAGGTAGGTAGGTAGATTGATAGATACAGATAGGTAGGTAGGTAGGTAGATAGATAGAGATAGGTAGGTAGGTAAATTGATAGATACAGATAGGTAGGTAGGTAGATAGATAGATAGAGATAGGTAGGTAGGTAGATAGATATAGGTAGGTAAGTAGGTAGATAGATACAGATAGGTAGGTAGGTAGATAGATAAATACAGATAGGTAGGTAGGTAGATAGATAGATAGAGATAGATAGGTAGGTAGAATGATAGATAGAGATAGGTAGGTAGGCAGATAGATAGATAGAGATAGATAGGTAGGCAGATAGATAGATAGAGATAGGTAGGTAGGTAAATTGATAGATACAGATAGGTAGGTAGGTAGATTGATAGACACAGATAGGTAGGTAGGTAGATAGATAGATAGAGATAGGTAGGTAGGTAGATTGATAGATACAGATAGGTAGGTAGGTAGATAGATAGATACAGATAGGTAGGTAGGTAGATAGATAGATACAGATAGGTAGGTAGGTAGGTAGGTAGATAGAGATAGGTAGGTAGGTAGATTGATAGATACATAGGTAGGTAGGTAGATAGATAGATACAGATAGGTAGGTAGATAGATAGATAGATAGATAGATAGATAGATAGATAGATAGATAGATAGATAGATAGATAGATAGATAGATAAAGATAGGTAGGTAGGTAGATAGATAGAGATAGTTAGGTAGGTAGGTAGATAGATAGAGATAGATAGGTAGGTAGATAGATAGATAAAGATAGGTAGGTAGGTAGATAGTTAGATAGACATAGGTAGGTAGGTAGGTAGGTAGATACAGATAGGTAGGTAGGTAGATAGATAGAGATAGGTAGGTAGGTAGGTAGATAGAGATAGGTAGGTAGGTAGGTAGGTAGATAGATAGAGATAGGTAGGTAGGTAGACAGATAGATACAGATAGGTAGGTAGGTAGGTAGATAGATAGAGATAGGTAGGTAGGTAGACAGATAGATACAGATAGGTAGGTAGGTAGATAGATAGATACAGATAGGTAGGTAGGTAGGTAGATAGATAAAGATAGGTAGGTAGGTAGATAGATAGATAGAGATAGGTAGGTAGGTAGATTGAAAGATACAGATAGGTAGGTAGGTAGATTGATAGATACAGATAGGTAGGTAGGTAGGTAGATAGATAGAGATAGGTAGGTAGGTAGATAGATAGATAGAGATAGGTAGGTAGGTAGATTGATAGATACAGATAGGTAGGTAGGTAGATTGATAGATACAGATAGGTAGGTAGGTAGGTAGATAAAGATAGGTAGGTAGGTAGGTAGATAGATAGACATAGGTAGGTAGGTAGGTAGGTAGATCGATACAGATAGGTAGGTAGGTATATAGATAGAGATAGGTAGGTAGGTAGATTGATAGATACAGATAGGTAGGTAGGTAGATTGATAGATACAGATAGGTAGGTAGGTAGACAGATAGATACAGATAGGTAGGTAGGTAGATAGATAAATACAGATAGGTAGGTAGGTAGATAGATAGATAGAGATAGATAGGTAGGCAGATAGATAGATAGAGATAGGTAGGTAGGTAAATTGATAGATACAGATAGGTAGGTAGGTAGATTGATAGACACAGATAGGTAGGTAGGTAGATAGATAGATAGAGATAGGTAGGTAGGTAGATAGATAGATACAGATAGGTAGGTAGGTAGATAGATAGATACAGATAGGTAGGTAGGTAGGTAGATAGATAGAGATAGGTAGGTAGGTAGATAGATAGAGATAGGTAGGTAGGTAGATTGATAGATACAGATAGGTAGGTAGGTAGATAGATAGATACAGATAGGTAGGTAGGTAGATAGATAGATACAGATAGGTAGCTAGGTAGGTAGATAGATAGAGATAGGTAGGTAGGTAGATAGATAGAGATAGTTAGGTAGGTAGATTGATAGATACAGATAGGTAGGTAGGTAGATAGATCGATACAGATAGGTAGGTATATAGATAGATAGATAGATAGATAGATAGATAGATAGATAGATAGATAGATAGATAGGTAGGTAGGTAGATAGATAGAGATAGTTAGGTAGGTAGGTAGATAGATAGAGATAGATAGGTAGGTAGATAGATAGATAAAGATAGGTAGGTAGGTAGATAGTTAGATAGACATAGGTAGGTAGGTAGATAGATACAGATAGGTAGGTAGGTAGATAGATAGAGATAGGTAGGTAGGTAGATTGATAGATAGGTAGGTAGGTAGACAGATAGATACAGATAGGTAGGTAGGTAGATAGATAGATACAGATAGGTTGGTAGGTAGGTAGATAGATAGAGATAGGTAGGTAGGTAGATAGATAGATAGAGATAGGTAGGTAGGTAGGTAGATAGATAGAGATAGGTAGGTAGGTAGATAGATAGATAGAGATAGGTAGGTAGGTAGATTGATAGATAGAGATAGGTAGGTAGGTAGATAGATAGAGAGAGATAGGTAGGTAGGTAGGCAGGTAGGTAGATAGAGATAGGTAGGTAGGTAGATTGATAGATACAGATAGATAGGTAGGTAGATAGATAGATACAGATAGGTAGGTAGGTAGATTGATAGATAGAGATAGGTAGGTAGGTAGGTAGATAGATAGACAGAGGTAGGTAGGTAGGTAGATTGATAGAAAGAGATAGGTAGGTAGGTAGATAGATAGAGACAGATAGGTAGGTAGGTAGGTAGATAGATAGAGATAGGTAGGTAGGTAGATTGATAGATACAGATAGGTAGGTAGGGAGATAGATAGATACAGATAGGTAGGTAGGTAGATTGATAGATAGAGATAGGTAGGTAGGTAGATAGATAGATAGAGATAGGTAGGTAGGTAGATTGATAGATACAGATAGGTAGGTAGGTAGATTGATAGATACAGATAGGTAGGTCGGTAGGTAGGTAGGTAGGTAGATAGAGATAGGTAGGTAGGTAGATTGATAGATACAGATAGGTAGGTAGGTAGATAGATACAGATAGGTAGGTAGGTAGATTGATAGATAGAGATAGGTAGGTAGGTAGATAGATAGATAGAGGTAGGTAGGTAGGTAGATTGATAGATAGAGGTAGGTAGGTAGATAGATAGAGACAGATAGGTATGTAGGTAGATAGATAGAGATAGGTAGGTAGGTAGACAGATAGATACAGATAGGTAGGTAGGTAGATAGATAGATACAGATAGGTAGGTAGGTAGGTAGATAGATAGAGATAGGTAGGTAGGTAGATTGATAGATACAGATAGGTAGGTAGGTAGATTGATAGATACAGATAGGTAGGTAGGTAGATAGATAGATAGAGATAGGTAGGTAGGTAGATAGATAGATAGAGATAGGTAGGTAGGTAGATTGATAGATACAGATAGGTAGGTAGGTAGATAGATAGATAGATACAGATAGGTAGGTAGGTAGATAGATAGATAGATAAAGATAGGTAGATAGGTAGGTAGATAGATAGAGATAGTTAGGTAGGTAGGTAGATAGATAGAGATAGATAGGTAGGTAGATAGATAGATAAAGATAGGTAGGTAGGTAGATAGATAGATAGACATAGGTAGGTAGGTAGGTAGGTAGATAGATACAGATAGGTAGGTAGGTATATAGATAGAGATAGGTAGGTAGGTAGATTGATAGATACAGATAGGTAGGTAGGTAGACAGATAGATACAGATAGGTAGGTAGATAGATAGATAGATACAGATAGGTAGGTAGGTAGATAGATAGAGATAGGTAGGTAGGTAGATAGATAGATAGAGATAGGTAGGTAGGTAGATTGATAGATAGAGATAGGTAGGTAGGTAGATAGATAGAGACAGATAGGTAGGTAGGTAGGTAGGTAGGTAGATAGAGATAGGTAGGTAGGTAGATTGATACATACAGATAGGTAGGTAGGTAGATAAATAGATACATATAGGTAGGTAGGTAGATTGATAGATAGAGATAGGTAGGTAGGTAGGTAGATAGATAGATAGAGGTAGGTAGGTAGGTAGATTGATAGATAGAGATAGGTAGGTAGGTAGATAGATAGAGACAGATAGGTAGGTAGGTAGATAGATAGAGATAGGTAGGTAGGTAGATTGATAGATACAGATAGGTAGGTAGGGAGATAGATACAGATAGGTAGGTAGGTAGATTGATAGATAGAGATAGGTAGGTAGGTAGATAGATAGATAGAGATAGGTAGGTAGGTAGGTAGATAGATAGAGATAGGTAGGTAGGTAGATTGATAGATACAGATAGGTAGGTAGGTAGGTAGATAGATAGAGATAGGTAGGTAGGTAAATTGATAGATACAGATAGGTAGGTAGGTAGATAGATAGATAGAGATAGGTAGGTAGGTAGATTGATAGATACAGATAGGTAGGTAGGTAGATAGATAGATACAGATAGGTAGGTAGGTAGGTAGGTAGATAGAGATAGGTAGGTAGGTAGATTGATAGATACAGATAGGTAGGTAGGTAGATAGATAGATACAGATAGGTAGGTAGGTAGATAGATAGATACAGATAGGTAGGTAGGTAGGTAGGTAGATAGAGATAGGTAGGTAGGTAGATTGATAGATACAGATAGGTAGGTAGGTAGATAGATAGATACAGATAGGTAGGTAGATAGATAGATAGATAGATAGATAGATAGATAGATAGATAGATAGATAGATAGATAAAGATAGGTAGGTAGGTAGGTAGATAGATAGAGATAGTTAGGTAGGTAGGTAGATAGATAGAGATAGATAGGTAGGTAGATAGATAGATAAAGATAGGTAGGTAGGTAGATAGTTAGATAGACATAGGTAGGTAGGTAGGTAGGTAGATACAGATAGGTAGGTAGGTAGATAGATAGAGATAGGTAGGTAGGTAGGTAGATAGAGATAGGTAGGTAGGTAGGTAGATAGATAGAGATAGGTAGGTAGGTAGACAGATAGATACAGATAGGTAGGTAGGTAGGTAGATAGATAGAGATAGGTAGGTAGGTAGACAGATAGATACAGATAGGTAGGTAGGTAGATTGATAGATACAGATAGGTAGGTAGGTAGGTAGATAGATAGAGATAGGTAGGTAGGTAGATAGATAGATAGAGATAGGTAGGTAGGTAGATTGATAGATACAGATAGGTAGGTAGGTAGATTGATAGATACAGATAGGTAGGTAGGTAGGTAGATAAAGATAGGTAGGTAGGTAGATAGATAGATAGACATAGGTAGGTAGGTAGGTAGGTAGATCGATACAGATAGGTAGGTAGGTATATAGATAGAGATAGGTAGGTAGGTAGATTGATAGATACAGATAGGTAGGTAGGTAGATTGATAGATACAGATAGGTAGGTAGGTAGACAGATAGATACAGATAGGTAGGTAGGTAGATAGATAAATACAGATAGGTAGGTAGGTAGATAGATAGATAGAGATAGATAGGTAGGCAGATAGATAGATAGAGATAGGTAGGTAGGTAAATTGATAGATACAGATAGGTAGGTAGGTAGATTGATAGACACAGATAGGTAGGTAGGTAGATAGATAGATAGAGATAGGTAGGTAGGTAGATAGATAGATACAGATAGGTAGGTAGGTAGATAGATAGATACAGATAGGTAGGTAGGTAGGTAGATAGATAGAGATAGGTAGGTAGGTAGATAGATAGAGATAGGTTGGTAGGTAGATTGATAGATACAGATAGGTAGGTAGGTAGATAGATAGATACAGATAGGTAGGTAGATAGATAGATAGATAGATAGATAGATAGATAGATAGATAGATAGATAGATAAAGATAGGTAGGTAGGTAGGTAGATAGATAGAGATAGTTAGGTAGGTAGGTAGATAGATAGAGATAGATAGGTAGGTAGATAGATAGATAAAGATAGGTAGGTAGGTAGATAGTTAGATAGACATAGGTAGGTAGGTAGGTAGGTAGATACAGATAGGTAGGTAGGTAGATAGATAGAGATAGGTAGGTAGGTAGGTAGATAGATAGAGATAGGTAGGTAGGTAGACAGATAGATACAGATAGGTAGGTAGGTAGGTAGATAGATAGAGATAGGTAGGTAGGTAGACAGATAGATACAGATAGGTAGGTAGGTAGATAGATAGATACAGATAGGTAGGTAGGTAGGTAGATAGATAAAGATAGGTAGGTAGGTAGATAGATAGATAGAGATAGGTAGGTAGGTAGATTGATAGATACAGATAGGTAGGTAGGTAGATTGATATATACAGATAGGTAGGTAGGTAGGTAGATAGATAGAGATAGGTAGGTAGGTAGATAGATAGATAGAGATAGGTAGGTAGGTAGATTGATAGATACAGATAGGTAGGTAGGTAGATAGATAGATAGATAGATAGATAAAGATAGGTAGGTAGGTAGGTAGATATAAAGAGATAGTTAGGTAGGTAGGTAGATAGATAGAGATAGATAGGTAGGTAGATAGATAAAGATAGGTAGGTAGGTAGATAGATAGATAGACATAGGTAGGTAGGTAGGTAGGTAGATCGATACAGATAGGTAGGTATATAGATAGAGATAGGTAGGTAGGTAGATTGATAGATACAGATAGGTAGGTAGGTAGATTGATAGATACAGATATGTAGGTAGGTAGACAGATAGATACAGATAGGTAGGTAGGTAGATAGATAGATACAGATAGGTAGGTAGGTAGGTAGATAGATAGAGATAGGTAGGTAGGTAGATAGATAGATAGAGATAGGTAGGTAGGTAGATTGATAGATAGATAGAGATAGGTAGGTAGGTAGATAGATAGAGACAGATAGGTAGGTAGGTAGGTAGGTAGATAGAGATAGGTAGGTAGGTAGATTGATAGATACAGATAGGTAGGTAGGTAGATAGATACAGATAGGTAGGTAGGTAGATTGATAGATAGAGATAGGTAGGTAGGTAGGTAGATAGATAGAGATAGTTAGGTAGGTAGGTAGATAGATACAGATAGATAGGTAGGTAGATAGATAGATAAAGATAGGTAGGTAGGTAGATAGATAGATAGACATAGGTAGGTAGGTAGGTAGGTAGATAGATACAGATAGGTAGGTAGATAGATAGATAGATACAGATAGGTAGGTAGGTAGATAGATAGAGATAGGTAGGTAGGTAGATAGATAGATAGAGATAGGTAGGTAGGTAGATTGATAGATAGAGATAGGTAGGTAGGTAGATAGATAGAGACAGATAGGTAGGTAGGTAGGTAGGTAGGTAGATAGAGATAGGTAGGTAGGTAGATTGATACATACAGATAGGTAGGTAGGTAGATAAATAGATACATATAGGTAGGTAGGTAGATTGATAGATAGAGATAGGTAGGTAGGTAGGTAGATAGATAGATAGAGGTAGGTAGGTAGGTAGATTGATAGATAGAGATAGGTAGGTAGGTAGATAGATAGAGACAGATAGGTAAGTAGGTAGGTAGATAGATAGAGATAGGTAGGTAGGTAGATTGATAGATACAGATAGGTAGGTAGGGAGATAGATAGATACAGATAGGTAGGTAGGTAGATTGATAGATAGAGATAGGTAGGTAGGTAGATAGATAGATAGAGATAGGTAGGTAGGTAGGTAGATAGATAGAGATAGGTAGGTAGGTAGATTGATAGATACAGATAGGTAGGTAGGTAGGTAGATAGATAGAGATAGGTAGGTAGGTAAATTGATAGATACAGATAGGTAGGTAGGTAGATAGATAGATAGAGATAGGTAGGTAGGTAGATAGATATAGGTAGGTAAGTAGGTAGATAGATACAGATAGGTAGGTAGGTAGATAGATAAATACAGATAGGTAGGTAGGTAGATAGATAGATAGAGATAGATAGGTAGGTAGAATGATAGATAGAGATAGGTAGGTAGGCAGATAGATAGATAGAGATAGATAGGTAGGCAGATAGATAGATAGAGATAGGTAGGTAGGTAAATTGATAGATACAGATAGGTAGGTAGGTAGATTGATAGACACAGATAGGTAGGTAGGTAGATAGATAGATAGAGATAGGTAGGTAGGTAGATTGATAGATACAGATAGGTAGGTAGGTAGATAGATAGATACAGATAGGTAGGTAGGTAGATAGATAGATACAGATAGGTAGGTAGGTAGGTAGGTAGATAGAGATAGGTAGGTAGGTAGATTGATAGATACATAGGTAGGTAGGTAGATAGATAGATACAGATAGGTAGGTAGATAGATAGATAGATAGATAGATAGATAGATAGATAGATAGATAGATAGATAGATAGATAGATAGATAGATAGATAAAGATAGGTAGGTAGGTAGATAGATAGAGATAGTTAGGTAGGTAGGTAGATAGATAGAGATAGATAGGTAGGTAGATAGATAGATAAAGATAGGTAGGTAGGTAGATAGTTAGATAGACATAGGTAGGTAGGTAGGTAGGTAGATACAGATAGGTAGGTAGGTAGATAGATAGAGATAGGTAGGTAGGTAGGTAGATAGAGATAGGTAGGTAGGTAGGTAGGTAGATAGATAGAGATAGGTAGGTAGGTAGACAGATAGATACAGATAGGTAGGTAGGTAGGTAGATAGATAGAGATAGGTAGGTAGGTAGACAGATAGATACAGATAGGTAGGTAGGTAGATAGATAGATACAGATAGGTAGGTAGGTAGGTAGATAGATAAAGATAGGTAGGTAGGTAGATAGATAGATAGAGATAGGTAGGTAGGTAGATTGAAAGATACAGATAGGTAGGTAGGTAGATTGATAGATACAGATAGGTAGGTAGGTAGGTAGATAGATAGAGATAGGTAGGTAGGTAGATAGATAGATAGAGATAGGTAGGTAGGTAGATTGATAGATACAGATAGGTAGGTAGGTAGATTGATAGATACAGATAGGTAGGTAGGTAGGTAGATAAAGATAGGTAGGTAGGTAGGTAGATAGATAGACATAGGTAGGTAGGTAGGTAGGTAGATCGATACAGATAGGTAGGTAGGTATATAGATAGAGATAGGTAGGTAGGTAGATTGATAGATACAGATAGGTAGGTAGGTAGATTGATAGATACAGATAGGTAGGTAGGTAGACAGATAGATACAGATAGGTAGGTAGGTAGATAGATAAATACAGATAGGTAGGTAGGTAGATAGATAGATAGAGATAGATAGGTAGGCAGATAGATAGATAGAGATAGGTAGGTAGGTAAATTGATAGATACAGATAGGTAGGTAGGTAGATTGATAGACACAGATAGGTAGGTAGGTAGATAGATAGATAGAGATAGGTAGGTAGGTAGATAGATAGATACAGATAGGTAGGTAGGTAGATAGATAGATACAGATAGGTAGGTAGGTAGGTAGATAGATAGAGATAGGTAGGTAGGTAGATAGATAGAGATAGGTAGGTAGGTAGATTGATAGATACAGATAGGTAGGTAGGTAGATAGATAGATACAGATAGGTAGGTAGGTAGATAGATAGATACAGATAGGTAGCTAGGTAGGTAGATAGATAGAGATAGGTAGGTAGGTAGATAGATAGAGATAGTTAGGTAGGTAGATTGATAGATACAGATAGGTAGGTAGGTAGATAGATCGATACAGATAGGTAGGTATATAGATAGATAGATAGATAGATAGATAGATAGATAGATAGATAGATAGATAGGTAGGTAGGTAGATAGATAGAGATAGTTAGGTAGGTAGGTAGATAGATAGAGATAGATAGGTAGGTAGATAGATAGATAAAGATAGGTAGGTAGGTAGATAGTTAGATAGACATAGGTAGGTAGGTAGATAGATACAGATAGGTAGGTAGGTAGATAGATAGAGATAGGTAGGTAGGTAGATTGATAGATAGGTAGGTAGGTAGACAGATAGATACAGATAGGTAGGTAGGTAGATAGATAGATACAGATAGGTTGGTAGGTAGGTAGATAGATAGAGATAGGTAGGTAGGTAGATAGATAGATAGAGATAGGTAGGTAGGTAGGTAGATAGATAGAGATAGGTAGGTAGGTAGATAGATAGATAGAGATAGGTAGGTAGGTAGATTGATAGATAGAGATAGGTAGGTAGGTAGATAGATAGAGAGAGATAGGTAGGTAGGTAGGCAGGTAGGTAGATAGAGATAGGTAGGTAGGTAGATTGATAGATACAGATAGATAGGTAGGTAGATAGATAGATACAGATAGGTAGGTAGGTAGATTGATAGATAGAGATAGGTAGGTAGGTAGGTAGATAGATAGACAGAGGTAGGTAGGTAGGTAGATTGATAGAAAGAGATAGGTAGGTAGGTAGATAGATAGAGACAGATAGGTAGGTAGGTAGGTAGATAGATAGAGATAGGTAGGTAGGTAGATTGATAGATACAGATAGGTAGGTAGGGAGATAGATAGATACAGATAGGTAGGTAGGTAGATTGATAGATAGAGATAGGTAGGTAGGTAGATAGATAGATAGAGATAGGTAGGTAGGTAGATTGATAGATACAGATAGGTAGGTAGGTAGATTGATAGATACAGATAGGTAGGTCGGTAGGTAGGTAGGTAGGTAGATAGAGATAGGTAGGTAGGTAGATTGATAGATACAGATAGGTAGGTAGGTAGATAGATACAGATAGGTAGGTAGGTAGATTGATAGATAGAGATAGGTAGGTAGGTAGATAGATAGATAGAGGTAGGTAGGTAGGTAGATTGATAGATAGAGGTAGGTAGGTAGATAGATAGAGACAGATAGGTATGTAGGTAGATAGATAGAGATAGGTAGGTAGGTAGACAGATAGATACAGATAGGTAGGTAGGTAGATAGATAGATACAGATAGGTAGGTAGGTAGGTAGATAGATAGAGATAGGTAGGTAGGTAGATTGATAGATACAGATAGGTAGGTAGGTAGATTGATAGATACAGATAGGTAGGTAGGTAGATAGATAGATAGAGATAGGTAGGTAGGTAGATAGATAGATAGAGATAGGTAGGTAGGTAGATTGATAGATACAGATAGGTAGGTAGGTAGATAGATAGATAGATACAGATAGGTAGGTAGGTAGATAGATAGATAGATAAAGATAGGTAGATAGGTAGGTAGATAGATAGAGATAGTTAGGTAGGTAGGTAGATAGATAGAGATAGATAGGTAGGTAGATAGATAGATAAAGATAGGTAGGTAGGTAGATAGATAGATAGACATAGGTAGGTAGGTAGGTAGGTAGATAGATACAGATAGGTAGGTAGGTATATAGATAGAGATAGGTAGGTAGGTAGATTGATAGATACAGATAGGTAGGTAGGTAGACAGATAGATACAGATAGGTAGGTAGATAGATAGATAGATACAGATAGGTAGGTAGGTAGATAGATAGAGATAGGTAGGTAGGTAGATAGATAGATAGAGATAGGTAGGTAGGTAGATTGATAGATAGAGATAGGTAGGTAGGTAGATAGATAGAGACAGATAGGTAGGTAGGTAGGTAGGTAGGTAGATAGAGATAGGTAGGTAGGTAGATTGATACATACAGATAGGTAGGTAGGTAGATAAATAGATACATATAGGTAGGTAGGTAGATTGATAGATAGAGATAGGTAGGTAGGTAGGTAGATAGATAGATAGAGGTAGGTAGGTAGGTAGATTGATAGATAGAGATAGGTAGGTAGGTAGATAGATAGAGACAGATAGGTAGGTAGGTAGATAGATAGAGATAGGTAGGTAGGTAGATTGATAGATACAGATAGGTAGGTAGGGAGATAGATACAGATAGGTAGGTAGGTAGATTGATAGATAGAGATAGGTAGGTAGGTAGATAGATAGATAGAGATAGGTAGGTAGGTAGGTAGATAGATAGAGATAGGTAGGTAGGTAGATTGATAGATACAGATAGGTAGGTAGGTAGGTAGATAGATAGAGATAGGTAGGTAGGTAAATTGATAGATACAGATAGGTAGGTAGGTAGATAGATAGATAGAGATAGGTAGGTAGGTAGATTGATAGATACAGATAGGTAGGTAGGTAGATAGATAGATACAGATAGGTAGGTAGGTAGGTAGGTAGATAGAGATAGGTAGGTAGGTAGATTGATAGATACAGATAGGTAGGTAGGTAGATAGATAGATACAGATAGGTAGGTAGGTAGATAGATAGATACAGATAGGTAGGTAGGTAGGTAGGTAGATAGAGATAGGTAGGTAGGTAGATTGATAGATACAGATAGGTAGGTAGGTAGATAGATAGATACAGATAGGTAGGTAGATAGATAGATAGATAGATAGATAGATAGATAGATAGATAGATAGATAAAGATAGGTAGGTAGGTAGGTAGATAGATAGAGATAGTTAGGTAGGTAGGTAGATAGATAGAGATAGATAGGTAGGTAGATAGATAGATAAAGATAGGTAGGTAGGTAGATAGTTAGATAGACATAGGTAGGTAGGTAGGTAGGTAGATACAGATAGGTAGGTAGGTAGATAGATAGAGATAGGTAGGTAGGTAGGTAGATAGAGATAGGTAGGTAGGTAGGTAGATAGATAGAGATAGGTAGGTAGGTAGACAGATAGATACAGATAGGTAGGTAGGTAGGTAGATAGATAGAGATAGGTAGGTAGGTAGACAGATAGATACAGATAGGTAGGTAGGTAGATTGATAGATACAGATAGGTAGGTAGGTAGGTAGATAGATAGAGATAGGTAGGTAGGTAGATAGATAGATAGAGATAGGTAGGTAGGTAGATTGATAGATACAGATAGGTAGGTAGGTAGATTGATAGATACAGATAGGTAGGTAGGTAGGTAGATAAAGATAGGTAGGTAGGTAGATAGATAGATAGACATAGGTAGGTAGGTAGGTAGGTAGATCGATACAGATAGGTAGGTAGGTATATAGATAGAGATAGGTAGGTAGGTAGATTGATAGATACAGATAGGTAGGTAGGTAGATTGATAGATACAGATAGGTAGGTAGGTAGACAGATAGATACAGATAGGTAGGTAGGTAGATAGATAAATACAGATAGGTAGGTAGGTAGATAGATAGATAGAGATAGATAGGTAGGCAGATAGATAGATAGAGATAGGTAGGTAGGTAAATTGATAGATACAGATAGGTAGGTAGGTAGATTGATAGACACAGATAGGTAGGTAGGTAGATAGATAGATAGAGATAGGTAGGTAGGTAGATAGATAGATACAGATAGGTAGGTAGGTAGATAGATAGATACAGATAGGTAGGTAGGTAGGTAGATAGATAGAGATAGGTAGGTAGGTAGATAGATAGAGATAGGTTGGTAGGTAGATTGATAGATACAGATAGGTAGGTAGGTAGATAGATAGATACAGATAGGTAGGTAGATAGATAGATAGATAGATAGATAGATAGATAGATAGATAGATAGATAGATAAAGATAGGTAGGTAGGTAGGTAGATAGATAGAGATAGTTAGGTAGGTAGGTAGATAGATAGAGATAGATAGGTAGGTAGATAGATAGATAAAGATAGGTAGGTAGGTAGATAGTTAGATAGACATAGGTAGGTAGGTAGGTAGGTAGATACAGATAGGTAGGTAGGTAGATAGATAGAGATAGGTAGGTAGGTAGGTAGATAGATAGAGATAGGTAGGTAGGTAGACAGATAGATACAGATAGGTAGGTAGGTAGGTAGATAGATAGAGATAGGTAGGTAGGTAGACAGATAGATACAGATAGGTAGGTAGGTAGATAGATAGATACAGATAGGTAGGTAGGTAGGTAGATAGATAAAGATAGGTAGGTAGGTAGATAGATAGATAGAGATAGGTAGGTAGGTAGATTGATAGATACAGATAGGTAGGTAGGTAGATTGATATATACAGATAGGTAGGTAGGTAGGTAGATAGATAGAGATAGGTAGGTAGGTAGATAGATAGATAGATAGAGATAGGTAGGTAGGTAGATTGATAGATACAGATAGGTAGGTAGGTAGATAGATAGATAGATAGATAGATAAAGATAGGTAGGTAGGTAGGTAGATATAAAGAGATAGTTAGGTAGGTAGGTAGATAGATAGAGATAGATAGGTAGGTAGATAGATAAAGATAGGTAGGTAGGTAGATAGATAGATAGACATAGGTAGGTAGGTAGGTAGGTAGATCGATACAGATAGGTAGGTATATAGATAGAGATAGGTAGGTAGGTAGATTGATAGATACAGATAGGTAGGTAGGTAGATTGATAGATACAGATATGTAGGTAGGTAGACAGATAGATACAGATAGGTAGGTAGGTAGATAGATAGATACAGATAGGTAGGTAGGTAGGTAGATAGATAGAGATAGGTAGGTAGGTAGATAGATAGATAGAGATAGGTAGGTAGGTAGATTGATAGATAGATAGAGATAGGTAGGTAGGTAGATAGATAGAGACAGATAGGTAGGTAGGTAGGTAGGTAGATAGAGATAGGTAGGTAGGTAGATTGATAGATACAGATAGGTAGGTAGGTAGATAGATACAGATAGGTAGGTAGGTAGATTGATAGATAGAGATAGGTAGGTAGGTAGGTAGATAGATAGAGATAGTTAGGTAGGTAGGTAGATAGATACAGATAGATAGGTAGGTAGATAGATAGATAAAGATAGGTAGGTAGGTAGATAGATAGATAGACATAGGTAGGTAGGTAGGTAGGTAGATAGATACAGATAGGTAGCTAGGTATATAGATAGAGATAGGTAGGTAGGTAGATTGATAGATACAGATAGGTAGGTAGGTAGGTACAGATAGGTAGGTAGATAGATAGATAGATAGATAGATAGATAGATAGATAGATAGATAGATAGATAAAGATAGGTAGGTAGGTAGGTAGATAGATAGAGATAGTTAGGTAGGTAGGTAGATAGATAGAGATAGATAGGTAGGTAGATAGATAAAGATAGGTAGGTAGGTAGATAGATAGATAGACATAGGTAGGTAGGTAGGTAGGTAGATCGATACAGATAGGTAGGTAGGTATATAGATAGAGATAGGTAGGTAGGTAGATTGATAGATACAGATAGGTAGGTAGGTAGATTGATAGATACAGATAGGTAGGTAGGTAGACAGATAGATACAGATAGGTAGGTAGGTAGATAGATAGATACAGATAGGTAGGTAGGTAGGTAGATAGATAGAGATAGGTAGGTAGATAGATAGATAGAGATAGGTAGGTAGGTAGATTGATAGATAGAGATAGGTAGGTAGGTAGATAGATAGAGACAGATAGGTAGGTAGGTAGGTAGATAGAGATAGGTAGGTAGGTAGATTGATAGATACAGATAGGTAGGTAGGTAGATAGATAGATACAGATAGGTAGGTAGGTAGATTGATAGATAGAGATAGGTAGGTAGGAAGGTAGATAGATAGATAGAGGTAGGTAGGTAGGTAGGTAGATTGATAGATAGAGATAGGTAGGTAGGTAGATAGATAGAGACAGATAGGTAGATAGGTAGATAGATAGAGATAGGTAGGTAGGTAGATTGATAGATACAGATAGGTAGGTAGGGAGATAGATAGATACAGATAGGTAGGTAGGTAGATCGATAGATAGAGATAGGTAGGTAGGTAGACAGATAGATAGAGATAGGTAGGTAGGTAGGTAGATAGATAGAGATAGGTAGGTAGGTAGATAGATAGATAGAGATAGGTAGGTAGGTAGATAGATAGATAGAGATAGGTAGGTAGGTAAATTGATAGATACAGATAGGTAGGTAGGTAGATAGATAGATACAGATAGGTAGGTAGGTAGATAGATAGATAGAGATAGGTAGGTAGGTAGGTAGATAGATAGAGATAGATAGGTAGGTAGATAGATAGATAAAGATAGGTAGTTAGGTAGATAGATAGATAGACATAGGTAGGTAGGTATGTAGATAGATACAGATAGGTAGGTAGGTAGATCGATAGAGATAGGTAGGTAGGTAGATTGATAGATAGATAGGTAGGTAGGTAGATTGATAGATAGAGATAGGTAGGTAGGTAGATAGATAGAGACAGATAGGTAGGTAGGTAGGTAGATAGATAGAGATAGGTAGGTAGGTAGATTGATAGATACAGATAGGTAGGTAGGTAGATAGATACAGATAGGTAGGTAGGTAGATTGATTGATAGATAGAGATAGGCAGGTAGGTAGATAGATAGAAAGAGATAGGTAGGTAGGTAGGTAGATAGATCGAGATAGGTAGGTAGGTAGATAGATAGATAGAGATAGGTAGGTAGATAGATAGATAGAGATAGGTAGGTAGGTAAATTGGTAGATACAGATAGGTAGGTAGGTAGATAGATATATACAGATAGGTAGGTAGGTAGATAGATAGATAGAGATAGGTAGGTAGGTAGGTAGGTAGGTCGATAGAGATAGGTAGGTAAGTAGGTAGATATATACAGATAGGTAGGTAGGTAGATAGATAAATACAGATAGGTAGGTAGGTAGGTAGATTGATAGATAGAGATCGGTATGTAGGTAGATAGATAGATAGAGATAGGTAGGTAGGTAGATAGATAGATAGAGATAGGTAGGTAGGTAGATTGATAGATACAGATAGGTAGGTAGGTAGATAGATAGATACAGATAGGTAGGTAGGTAGATAGATAGATAGATAAAGATAGGTAGGTAGGTAGGTAGATAGATAGAGATAGTTAGGTAGGTAGGTAGATAGATACAGATAGATAGGTAGGTAGATAGATAGATAAAGATAGGTAGGTAGGTAGATAGATAGATAGACATAGGTAGGTAGGTAGGTAGGTAGATAGATACAGATAGGTAGCTAGGTATATAGATAGAGATAGGTAGGTAGGTAGATTGATAGATACAGATAGGTAGGTAGGTAGACAGATAGATACAGATAGGTAGGTAGATAGATAGATAGATAGATAGATAGATAGATAAAGATAGGTAGGTAGGTAGGTAGATAGATAGAGATAGGTAGGTAGGTAGATAGATAGAGATAGGTAGGTAGATAGATAAAGATAGGTAGGTAGGTAGATAGATAGATAGACATAGGTAGGTAGGTAGGTAGATCGATACAGATAGGTAGGAAGGTATATAGATAGAGATAGGTAGGTAGGTAGATTGATAGATACAGATAGGTAGGTAGGTAGATTGATAGATACAGATAGGTAGGTAGGTAGGTAGATAGATAGAGATAGGTAGGTAGATAGATAGATAGAGATAGGTAGGTAGGTAGATTGATAGATAGAGATAGGTAGGTAGGTAGATAGATAGAGACAGATAGGTAGGTAGGTAGGTAGATAGAGATAGGTAGGTAGGTAGATTGATAGATACAGATAGGTAGGTAGGTAGATTGATAGATAGAGATAGGTAGGTAGGAAGGTAGATAGATAGATAGAGGTAGGTAGGTAGGTAGGTAGATTGATAGATAGAGATAGGTAGGTAGGTAGATAGATAGAGACAGATAGGTAGATAGATAGCGATAGGTAGGTAGGTAGATTGATAGATACAGATAGGTAGGTAGGGAGATAGATAGATACAGATAGGTAGTTAGGTAGATCGATAGATAGAGATAGGTAGGTAGGTAGACAGATAGATAGAGATAGGTAGGTAGGTAGGTAGATAGATAGAGATAGGTAGGTAGGTAGATAGATAGATAGAGATAGGTAGGTAGGTAGATAGATAGATAGAGATAGGTAGGTAGGTAAATTGATAGATACAGATAGGTAGGTAGGTAGATAGATAGATACAGATAGGTAGGTAGGTAGATAGATAGATAGAGATAGGTAGGTAGGTAGGTAGATAGATAGAGATAGATAGGTAGGTAGATAGATAGATAAAGATAGGTAGTTAGGTAGATAGATAGATAGACATAGGTAGGTAGGTAGGTAGATACAGATAGGTAGGTAGGTAGATCGATAGAGATAGGTAGGTAGGTAGATTGATAGATAGATAGGTAGGTAGGTAGATTGATAGATAGAGATAGGTAGGTAGGTAGATAGATAGAGACAGATAGGTAGGTAGGTAGGTAGATAGATAGAGATAGGTAGGTAGGTAGATTGATAGATACAGATAGGTAGGTAGGTAGATAGATACAGATAGGTAGGTAGGTAGGTAGATTGATTGATAGATAGAGATAGGCAGGTAGGTAGATAGATAGAAAGAGATAGGTAGGTAGGTAGGTAGATAGATAGAGATAGGTAGGTAGGTAGATAGATAGATAGAGATAGGTAGGTAGGTAGGTAAATTGATAGATACATATAGGTAGGTAGGTAGATAGATAGATACAGATAGGTAGGTAGGTAGATAGATAGATAGAGATAGGTAGGTAGGTAGGTAGGTAGGTCGATAGAGATAGGTAGGTAAGTAGGTAGATATATACAGATAGGTAGGTAGGTAGATAGATAAATACAGATAGGTAGGTAGGTAGATAGATAGAGATAGATAGGTAGGTAGATTGATAGATAGAGATCGGTATGTAGGTAGATAGATAGATAGAGATAGGTAGGTAGGTAGATAGATAGATAGAGATAGGTAGGTAGGTAGATTGATAGATACAGATAGGTAGGTAGGTAGATAGATAGATACAGATAGGTAGGTAGGTAGATAGATAGATAGATAAAGATAGGTAGGTAGGTAGGTAGATAGATAGAGATAGTTAGGTAGGTAGGTAGATAGATAGAGATAGATAGGTAGGTAGATAGATAGATAAAGATAGGTAGGTAGGTAGATAGATACAGATAGGTAGCTAGGTATATAGATAGAGATAGGTAGGTAGGTAGATTGATAGATACAGATAGGTAGGTAGGTAGACAGATAGATACAGATAGGTAGGTAGGTAGATAGATACAGATAGGTAGGTAGGTAGGTAGATAGATAGAGATAGGTAGGTAGGTAGATAGATAGATAGAGATAGGTAGGTAGGTAGATTGATAGATAGAGATAGGTAGGTAGGTAGATAGATAGAGACAGATAGGTAGGTAGGTAGGTAGGTAGGTAGATAGAGATAGGTAGGTATGTAGATTGATAGATACAGATAGGTAGGTAGGTAGATAGATAGATACAGATAGGTAGGTAGGTAGATTGATAGATAGAGATAGGTAGGTAGGTAGGTAGATAGATAGATAGATGTAGGTAGGTAGGTAGGTAGATTGATAGATAGAGATAGGTAGGTAGGTAGATTGATAGATAGAGATAGGTAGGTAGGTAGATAGATAGAGACAGATAGGTAGGTAGGTAGGTAGATAGATAGAGATAGGGAGGTAGGTAGATAGATAGATAGAGATAGGTAGGTAGGTAGATTGATAGATAGAGATAGGTAGGTAGGTAGATAGATAGAGACAGATAGGTAGGTAGGTAGGTAGATAGATAGAGATAGGTAGGTAGGTAGATTGATAGATACAGATAGGTAGGTAGGTAGATAGATAGATAGAGATAGATAGGTAGGTAGATTGATAGATAGAGATCGGTATGTAGGTAGATAGATAGATAGAGATAGGTAGGTAGGCAGATAGATAGAGATAGGTAGGTAGGTAAATTGATAGATACAGATAGGTAGGTAGGTAGATAGATAGATAGAGATAGGTAGGTAGGTAGATTGATAGATACAGATAGGTAGGTAGGTAGATAGATAGAAAGAGATAGGTAGGTAGGTAGATTGATAGATAGAGATAGGTAGGTAGGTAGGTAGATAGATAGATAGAGGTAGGTAGGTAGGTATATTGATAGATAGAGATAGGTAGGTAGGTAGATAGATAGAGACAGATAGGTTGGTAGGTAGGTAGATAGATAGAGATAGGTAGGTAGGTAGACAGATAGATACAGATAGGTAGGTAGGTAGATAGATAGATACAGATAGGTAGGTAGGTAGGTAGATAGATAGAGATAGGTAGGTAGGTAGATAGATAGATAGAGATAGGTAGGTAGGTAGATTGATAGATACAGATAGGTAGGTAGGTAGATAGATAGATAGATAGATAAAGATAGGTAGGTAGGTAGATAGATAGAGATAGTTAGGTAGGTAGGTAGATAGATAGAGATAGATAGGTAGGTAGATAGATAGATAAAGATAGGTAGGTAGGTAGATAGATAGATAGACATAGGTAGGTAGGTAGGTAGGTAGATAGATACAGATAGGTAGGTAGGTATATAGATAGAGATAGGTAGGAAGGTAGATTGATAGATACAGATAGGTAGGTAGGTAGATTGATAGATACAGATAGGTAGGTAGGTAGACAGATAGATACAGATAGGTAGGTAGGTAGATAGATAGATAGAGATAGGTAGGTAGGTAGGTAGATAGATAGAGATAGGTAGGTAGGTAGATAGATAGATAGAGATAGGTAGGTAGGTAGATTGATAGATAGAGATAGGTAGGTAGGTAGATAGATAGAGACAGATAGGTAGGTAGGTAGGTAGGTAGATAGATAGAGATAGGTAGGTAGGTAGATTGATAGATACAGATAGGTAGGTAGGTAGATAGATAGATACAGATAGGTAGGTAGGTAGATTGATAGATTGGAATAGGTAGGTAGGAAGGTAGATAGATAGATAGAGGTAGGTAGGTAGGTAGGTAGATTGATAGATAGAGATAGGTAGGTAGGTAGATAGATAGAGACAGATAGGTAGGTAGGTAGATAGATAGAGATAGGTAGGTAGGTAGATTGATAGATACAGATAGGTAGGTAGGGAGATAGATAGATACAGATAGGTAGGTAGGTAGATAGATAGATAGAGATAGGTAGGTAGGTAGGTAGATAGATAGAGATAGATATGTAGGTAGATAGATAGAGATAGGTAGGTAGGTAGATAGATAGATAGAGATAGGTAGGTAGGTAGATTGATAGATAAAGATAGGTAGGTAGGTAGATAGATAGATAGACATAGGTAGGTAGGTAGGTAGGTAGGTAGATACAGATAGGTAGCTAGGTATATAGATAGAGATAGGTAGGTAGGTAGATTGATAGATACAGATAGGTAGGTAGGTAGACAGATAGATTCAGATAGGTAGGTAGGTAGATAGATAGATACAGATAGGTAGGTAGGTAGGTAGATAGATAGAGATAGGTAGGTAGGTAGATAGATAGATAGAGATATGTAGGTAGGTAGATTGATAGATAGAGATAGGTAGGTAGGTAGATAGATAGAGACAGATAGGTAGGTAGGTAGGTAGGTAGGTAGATAGATTTAGGTAGGTAGGTAGATTGATAGATACAGATATGTAGGTAGGTAGATAGATAGATACAGATAGGTAGGTAGGTAGATTGATAGATAGAGATAGGTAGGTAGGTAGGTAGATAGATAGATAGAGGTAGGTAGGTAGGTAGGTAGATTGATAGATAGAGATAGGTAGGTAGGTAGATTGATAGATAGAGATTGGTAGGTAGGTAGATAGATAGAGACAGATAGGTAGGTATGTAGGTAGATAGATAGAGATAGATAGGTAGTTAGATTGATAGATAGAGATCGGTATGTAGGTAGATAGATAGATAGAGATAGGTAGGTAGGTAGATAGATAGATAGAGATAGGTAGGTAGGTAGATTGATAGATAAAGATAGGTAGGTAGGTAGATAGATAGATAGACATAGGTAGGTAGGTAGGTAGGTAGATAGATACAGATAGGTAGCTAGGTATATAGATAGAGATAGGTAGGTAGGTAGATTGATAGATACAGATAGGTAGGTAGGTAGACAGATAGATTCAGATAGGTAGGTAGGTAGATAGATAGATACAGATAGGTAGGTAGTTAGGTAGATAGATAGAGATAGGTAGGTAGGTAGATAGATAGATAGAGATAGGTAGGTAGGTAGATTGATAGATAGAGATAGGTAGGTAGGTAGATAGATAGAGACAGATAGGTAGGTAGGTAGGTAGGTAGGTAGGTAGGTAGATAGATTTAGGTAGGTAGGTAGATTGATAGATACAGATAGGTAGGTAGGTAGGTAGATAGATAGATAGAGGTAGGTAGGTAGGTAGGTAGATTGATAGATAGAGATAAGTAGGTAGGTAGATAGATAGAGACAGATAGGTAGGTAGGTAGGTAGATAGATAGAGATAGGTAGGTAGGTAGATTGATAGATACAGATAGGTAGGTAGGTAGATAGATAGATAATGATAGGTAGGTAGGTAGATTGATACATAGAGATAGGTAGGTAGGTAGGTAGATAGATACAGATAGGTAGGTAGGTAGATAGATAGATAAAGATAGGTAGGTAGGTAGATAGATAGATAGATAGACATAGGTAGGTAGGTAGGTAGATAGATACAGATAGGTAGGTAGGTAGATAGATAGAGATAGGTAGGTAGGTAGATTGATAGATACAGATAGGTAGGTAGGTAGATAGATAGATACAGAAAGGTAGGTAGGTAGATAGATAGATACAGATAGGTAGGTAAGTAAGTAGATAGATAGAGGTAGGTAGGTAGGTAGATTGATAGATAGAGATAGGTAGGTATGTAGATAGATAGAGACAGATAGGTAGGTAGGTAGGTAGATAGATAGAGATAGGTAGGTAGGTAGATAGATAGATAGAGATAGGTAGGTAGGTAGGTAGATAGATAGAGATAGGTAGGTAGGTAGATAGATAGATAGAGATAGGTAGGTAGGTAGATAGATAGATAGAGATAGGTAGGTAGGTAAATTGATAGATACAGAAAGGTAGGTAGGTAGATAGATAGATACAGATAGGTAGGTAGGTAGATTGATAGATAGAGATAGGTAGGTAGGTAGATTGATAGATACAGATAGGTAGGTAGGTAGATAGATAGATACAGATAGGTAGGTAGGTAGATTGATTGATAGATAGAGATATGCAGGTAGGTAGGTAGATAGATAGAGATAGGTAGGTAGGTAGATAGATAGATAGAGATAGGTAGGTAGGCAGATAGATAGATAGAGATAGGTAGGTAGGTAAATTGATAGATACAGATAGGTAGGTAGGTAGATAGATAGATACAGATAGGTAGGTAGGTAGATAGATAGATAGAGATAGATAGGTAGGTAGATTGATAGATAGAGATCGGTATGTAGGTAGATAGATAGATAGAGATAGGTAGGTAGGCAGATAGATAGAGATAGGTAGGTAGGTAAATTGATAGATACAGATAGGTAGGTAGGTAGATAGATAGATAGAGATAGGTAGGCAGGTAGATTGATAGATACAGATAGGTAGGTAGGTAGATAGATAGAAAGAGATAGGTAGGTAGGTAGATTGATAGATAGAGATAGGTAGGTAGGTAGGTAGATAGATAGATAGAGGTAGGTAGGTAGGTAGATTGATAGATAGAGATAGGTAGGTAGGTAGATAGATAGAGACAGATAGGTAGGTAGGTAGGTAGGTAGATAGATAGAGATAGGTAGGTAGGTAGACAGATAGATACAGATAGGTAGGTAGGTAGATAGATAGATACAGATAGGTAGGTAGGTAGGTAGGTAGATAGATAGAGATAGGTAGGTAGGTAGATAGATAGATAGAGATAGGTAGGTAGGTAGATTGATAGATAGAGATAAGTAGGTAGGTAGATAGATAGAGACAGATAGGTAGGTAGGTAGGTAGATAGATAGAGATAAGTAGGTAGGTAGATTGATAGATACAGATAGGTAGGTAGGTAGATAGATAGATACAGATAGGTAGGTAGGTAGATTGATTGATAGAGATATGCAGGTAGGTAGGTAGATAGATAGAGATAGGTAGGTAGGTAGATAGATAGATAGAGATAGGTAGGTAGGCAGATAGATAGATAGAGATAGGTAGGTAGGTAAATTGATAGATACAGATAGGTAGGTAGGTAGATAGATAGATACAGATAGGTAGGTAGGTAGATAGATAGATAGAGATAGATAGGTAGGTAGATTGATAGATAGAGATCGGTATGTAGGTAGATAAATAGATAGAGATAGGTAGGTAGGCAGATAGATAGAGATAGGTAGGTAGGTAAATTGATAGCTACAGATAGGTAGGTAGGTAGATAGATAGAAAGAGATAGGTAGGTAGGTAGATTGATAGATAGATACAGATAGGTAGCTAGGTATATAGATAGAGATAGGTAGGTAGGTAGATTGATAGATACAGATAGGTAGGTAGGTAGACAGATAGATTCAGATAGGTAGGTAGGTAGATAGATAGATACAGATAGGTAGGTAGGTAGGTAGATAGATAGAGATAGGTAGGTAGGTAGATTGATAGATAGAGATAGGTAGGTAGGTAGATAGATAGAGACAGATAGGTAGGTAGGTAGGTAGATAGATTTAGGTAGGTAGGTAGATTGATAGATACAGATAGGTAGGTAGGTAGATAGATAGATACAGATAGGTAGGTAGGTAGATTGATAGATAGAGATAGGTAGGTAGGTAGGTAGATAGATAGATAGAGGTAGGTAGGTAGGTAGGTAGATTGATAGATAGAGATAGGAAGGTAGGTAGATTGATAGATAGAGATAGGTAGGTAGGTAGATAGATAGAGACAGATAGGTAGGTAGGTAGGTAGATAGATAGAGATAGGTAGGTAGGTAGATTGATAGATACAGATAGGTAGGTAGGTAGATAGATAGATACAGATAGGTAGGTAGGTAGGTAGATAGATAGAGATAGGTAGGTAGGTAGATAGATAGATAGAGATAGGTAAGTAGGTAGATTGATAGATAGAGATAAGTAGGTAGGTAGATAGATAGAGACAGATAGGTAGGTAGGTAGGTAGATAGATAGAGATAGGTAGGTAGGTAGATTGATAGATACAGATAGGTAGGTAGGTAGATAGATAGATACAGATAGGTAGGTAGGTAGATTGATTGATAGATAGAGATATGCAGGTAGGTAGGTAGATAGATAGAGATAGGTAGGTAGGTAGATAGATAGATAGAGATAGGTAGGTAGGCAGATAGATAGATAGAGATAGGTAGGTAGGTAAATTGATAGATACAGATAGGTAGGTAGGTAGATAGATAGATACAGATAGGTAGGTAGGTAGATAGATAGATAGAGATAGATAGGTAGGTAGATTGATAGATAGAGATCGGTATGTAGGTAGATAGATAGATAGAGATAGGTAGGTAGGCAGATAGATAGAGATAGGTAGGTAGGTAAATTGATAGATACAGATAGGTAGGTAGGTAGATAGATAGATAGAGATAGGTAGGCAGGTAGATTGATAGATACAGATAGGTAGGTAGGTAGATAGATAGAAAGAGATAGGTAGGTAGGTAGATTGATAGATAGAGATAGGTAGGTAGGTAGGTAGATAGATAGATAGAGGTAGGTAGGTAGGTAGATTGATAGATAGAGATAGGTAGGTAGGTAGATAGATAGAGACAGATAGGTAGGTAGGTAGGTAGGTAGATAGATAGAGATAGGTAGGTAGGTAGACAGATGGATACAGATAGGTAGGTAGGTAGATAGATAGATAGAGATAGATAGGTAGGTAGATTGATAGATAGAGATCGGTATGTAGGTAGATAGATAGATAGAGATAGGTAGGTAGGCAGATAGATAGAGATAGGTAGGTAGGTAAATTGATAGATACAGATAGGTAGGTAGGTAGATAGATAGATAGAGATAGGTAGGCAGGTAGATTGATAGATACAGATAGGTAGGTAGGTAGATAGATAGAAAGAGATAGGTAGGTAGGTAGATTGATAGATAGAGATAGGTAGGTAGGTAGGTAGATAGATAGATAGAGGTAGGTAGGTAGGTAGATTGATAGATAGAGATAGGTAGGTAGGTAGGTAGATAGATAGATAGAGGTAGGTAGGTAGGTAGGTAGATTGATAGATAGAGATAGGAAGGTAGGTAGATTGATAGATAGAGATAGGTAGGTAGGTAGATAGATAGAGACAGATAGGTAGGTAGGTAGGTAGATAGATAGAGATAGGTAGGTAGGTAGATTGATAGATACAGATAGGTAGGTAGGTAGATAGATAGATACAGATAGGTAGGTAGGTAGGTAGATAGATAGAGATAGGTAGGTAGGTAGATAGATAGATAGAGATAGGTAGGTAGGTAGATTGATAGATAGAGATAAGTAGGTAGGTAGATAGATAGAGACAGATAGGTAGGTAGGTAGGTAGATAGATAGAGATAGGTAGGTAGGTAGATTGATAGATACAGATAGGTAGGTAGGTAGATAGATAGATACAGATAGGTAGGTAGGTAGATTGATTGATAGATAGAGATATGCAGGTAGGTAGGTAGATAGATAGAGATAGGTAGGTAGGTAGATAGATAGATAGAGATAGGTAGGTAGGCAGATAGATAGATAGAGATAGGTAGGTAGGTAAATTGATAGATACAGATAGGTAGGTAGGTAGATAGATAGATACAGATAGGTAGGTAGGTAGATAGATAGATAGAGATAGATAGGTAGGTAGATTGATAGATAGAGATCGGTATGTAGGTAGATAGATAGATAGAGATAGGTAGGTAGGCAGATAGATAGAGATAGGTAGGTAGGTAAATTGATAGATACAGATAGGTAGGTAGGTAGATAGATAGATAGAGATAGGTAGGCAGGTAGATTGATAGATACAGATAGGTAGGTAGGTAGATAGATAGAAAGAGATAGGTAGGTAGGTAGATTGATAGATAGAGATAGGTAGGTAGGTAGGTAGATAGATAGATAGAGGTAGGTAGGTAGGTAGATTGATAGATAGAGATAGGTAGGTAGGTAGATAGATAGAGACAGATAGGTAGGTAGGTAGGTAGATATATAGAGATAGGTAGGTAGGTAGACAGATAGATACAGATAGGTAGGTAGGTAGATAGATAGATACAGATAGGTAGGTAGGTAGGTAGATAGATAGAGATAGGTAGGTAGGTAGATAGATAGATAGAGATAGGTAGGTAGGTAGATTGATAGATAGAGATAGGTAGGTAGGTAGATTGATAGATACAGATAGGTAGGTAGGTAGGTAGATAGATAGAGATAGGTAGGTAGGTAGATAGATAGATAGAGATAGATAGGTAGGTAGATTGATAGATACAGATAGGTAGGTAGGTAGATAGATAGATACAGATAGGTAGGTAGGTAGATAGATAGATAGATAAAGATAGGTAGGTAGGTAGGTAGATAGATAGAGATAGATAGGTAGGTAGATAGATAGATAAAGATAGGTAGGTAGGTAGATAGATAGATAGACATAGGTAGGTAGGTAGGTAGGTAGGTAGACAGATACAGATAGGTAGCTAGGTATATAGATAGAGATAGGTAGGTAGGTAGATTGATAGATACAGATAGGTAGGTAGGTAGACAGATAGATACAGATAGGTAGGTAGGTAGATAGATAGATACAGATAGGTAGGTAGGTAGGTAGATAGATAGAGATAGGTAGGTAGGTAGATAGATAGATAGAGATAGGTAGGTAGGTAGATTGATAGATAGAGATAGGTAGGTAGGTAGATAGATAGAGACAGATAGGTAGGTAGGTAGGTAGGTAGATAGAGATAGGTAGGTAGGTAGATTGATAGATACAGATAGGTAGGTAGGTAGATAGATAGATACAGATAGGTAGGTAGGTAGATTGATAGATAGAGATAGGTAGGTAGGTAGGTAGATAGATAGATAGAGGTAGGTAGGTAAGTAGGTAGATAGATACAGATAGGTAGGTAGGTAGATAGATAAATACAGATAGGTAGGTAGGTAGATAGATAGATAGAGATAGATATGTAGGTAGATTGATAGATAGAGATCGGTATGTAGGTAGATAGATAGATAGAGATAGGTAGGTAGGCAGATAGATAGATAGAGATAGGTAGGTAGGTAAATTGATAGATAGAGATAGGTAGGTAGGTAAATTGATAGATACAGATTGGTAGGTAGGTAGATAGATAGATAGAGATAGGTAGGTAGGTAGATTGATAGATACAGATAGGTAGGTAGGTAGATAGATAGAAAGAGACAGGTAGGTAGGTAGGTAGATAGATAGATACAGATAGGTAGGTAGATAGATAGATACAGATAGGTAGGTAGGTAGGTAGATAGATAGAGATAGGTAGGTAGGTAGATAGATAGAGATAGGTAGGTAGGTAGGTAGATAGATACAGATAGGTAGGTAGGTAGATTGATAGATAGAGATAGGTAGGTATGTAGATAGATAGAGACAGATAGGTAGGTAGGTAGGTAGATAGATAGAGATAGGTAGGTAGGTAGATTGATAGATACAGATAGGTAGGTAGGTAGGTAGATAGATAATGATAGGTAGGTTGGTAGATTGATAGATAGAGATAGGTAGGTAGGTAGATAGATAGATAGAGATAGGTAGGTAGGTAGGTAGATAGATAGAGATAGGTAGGTAGGTAGATAGATAGATAGAGATAGGTAGGTAGGTAGATAGATAGATAGAGATAGGTAGGTAGGTAAATTGATAGATACAGATAGGTAGGTAGGTAGATAGATAGATACAAATAGGTAGGTAGGTAGATTGATAGATAGAGATAGGTAGGTAGGTAGGTAGATAGATAGATAGAGGTAGGTAGGTAGGAAGGTAGATTGATAGATAGAGATAGGTAGGTAGGTAGATTGATAGATAGAGATAGGTAGGTAGGTAGATAGATAGAGACAGATAGGTAGGTAGGTAGGTAGATAGATAGAGATAGGTAGGTAGGTAGATTGATAGATACAGATAGGTAGGTAGGTAGATAGATAGATACAGATAGGTAGGTAGGTAGATAGATAGATAGAGATAGGTAGGTAGGTAGATAGATAGATAGAGATAGGTAGGTAGGTAGATTGATAGATAGAGATAAGTAGGTAGGTAGATAGATAGAGACAGATAGGTAGGTAGGTAGGTAGATAGATAGAGATAGGTAGGTAGGTAGATTGATAGATACAGATAGGTAGGTAGGTAGATAGATAGATACAGATAGGTAGGTAGGTAGATTGATTGATAGATAGAGATATGCAGGTAGGTAGGTAGATAGATAGAGATAGGTAGGTAGGTAGATAGATAGATAGAGATAGGTAGGTAGGCAGATAGATAGATAGAGATAGGTAGGTAGGTAGATAGATAGATAGAGATAGGTAGGTAGGTAAATTGATAGATAGAGATAGGTAGGTAGGTAGGTAGATAGATAGAGATAGGTAGGTAGGTAGATAGATAGATAGAGATAGGTAGGTAGGTAAATTGATAGATACAGATAGGTAGGTAGGTAGATAGATAGATACAGATAGGTAGGTAGGTAGATAGATAGATAGAGATAGGTAGGTAGGTAGGTAGATAGATATAGGTAGGTAAGTAGGTAGATAGATACAGATAGGTAGGTAGGTAGATAGATAAATACAGATAGGTAGGTAGGTAGATAGATAGATAGAGATAGATAGATAGGTAGGTAGATTGATAGATAGAGATAGGTAGGTAGGCAGATAGATAGATAGAGATAGATAGGTAGGCAGATAGATAGATAGAGATAGGTCGGTAGGTAGATTGATAGACACAGATAGGTAGGTAGGTAGATTGATAGACAGAGATAGGTAGGTAGGTAGGTAGATAGTTAGAGATAGGTAGGTAGGTAGGTAGATTTATAGATACAGATAGGTAGGTAGGTAGATAGATAGATAGAGATAGGTAGGTAGGTAGATTGATAGATACAGATAGGTAGGTAGGTAGATAGATAGATACAGATAGGTAGGTAGGTAGATGGATAGATACAGATAGGTAGGTAGGTAGTTAGATAGATAGAGATAGGTAGGTAGGTAAATAGATAGAGATAGGTAGGTAGGTAGATTGATAGATACAGATAGGTAGGTAGGTAGATAGATAGATACAGATAGGTAGGTAGATAGATAGATAGATAGATAGATAGATAGATAGATAGATAGATAGATAGATAGATAGATAGATAGATAGATAGATAAAGATAGGTAGGTAGGTAGGTAGATAGATACAGATAGGTAGGTAGATAGATAGATAGAGATAGGTAGGTAGGTAGATTGATAGATAGATAGGTAGGTAGGTAGACAGATAGATACAGATAGGTAGGTAGGTAGATAGATAGATACAGATAGGTTGGTAGGTAGGTAGATAGATAGAGATAGGTGGGTAGGTAGATAGATAGATAGAGATAGGTAGGTAGGTAGATTGATAGATAGAGATATGTAGGTAGGTAGGTAGATAGATAGAGATAGGTAGGTAGGTAGATAGATAGATAGATAGAGATAGGTAGGTAGGTAAATTGATAGATACAGATAGGTAGGTAGGTAGATAGATAGATACAGAGAGGTAGGTAGGTAGATTGATAGATAGATAGAGATAGGCAGGTAGGTAGATAGATAGAAAGAGATAGGTAGGTAGGTAGGTAGATAGATAGAGATAGGTAGGTAGGTAGATAGATAGATAGAGAGAGGTAGATAGGTAGATAGATAGATAGAGATATGTAGGTAGGTAAATTGATAGATACAGATAGGTAGCTAGGTAGATAGATAGATACAGATAGGTAGGTAGGTAGATAGATAGATAGAGATAGGTAGGTAGGTAGGTAGGTAGATAGAGATAGGTAGGTAAGTAGGTAGATAGATACAGATAGGTAGGTAGGTAGATAGATAAATACAGATAGGTAGGTAGGTAGATAGATAGATAGATAGAGATAGATATGTAGGTAGATTGATAGATAGAGATCGGTATGTAGGTAGATAGATAGATAGAGATAGGTAGGTAGGCAGATAGATAGATAGAGATAGGTAGGTAGGTAAATTGATAGATAGAGATAGGTAGGTAGGTAAATTGATAGATACAGATTGGTAGGTAGGTAGATAGATAGATAGAGATATGTAGGTAGGTAGATTGATAGATACAGATAGGTAGGTAGGTAGATAGATAGAAAGAGACAGGTAGGTAGGTAGGTAGATAGATAGATACAGATAGGTAGGTAGATAGATAGATACAGATAGGTAGGTAGGTAGGTAGATAGATAGAGATAGGTAGGTAGGTAGATAGATAGAGATAGGTAGGTAGGTAGGTAGATAGATACAGATAGGTAGGTAGGTAGATTGATAGATAGAGATAGGTAGGTATGTAGATAGATAGAGACAGATAGGTAGGTAGGTAGGTAGATAGATAGAGATAGGTAGGTAGGTAGATTGATAGATACAGATAGGTAGGTAGGTAGGTAGATAGATAATGATAGGTAGGTTGGTAGATTGATAGATAGAGATAGGTAGGTAGGTAGATAGATAGATAGAGATAGGTAGGTAGGTAGGTAGATAGATAGAGATAGGTAGGTAGGTAGATAGATAGATAGAGATAGGTAGGTAGGTAGATAGATAGATAGAGATAGGTAGGTAGGTAAATTGATAGATACAGATAGGTAGGTAGGTAGATAGATAGATACAGATAGGTAGGTAGGTAGATTGATAGATAGAGATAGGTAGGTAGGTAGGTAGATAGATAGATAGAGGTAGGTAGGTAGGTAGGTAGATTGATAGATAGAGATAGGTAGGTAGGTAGATTGATAGATAGAGATAGGTAGGTAGGTAGATAGATAGAGACAGATAGGTAGGTAGGTAGGTAGATAGATAGAGATAGGTAGGTAGGTAGATTGATAGATACAGATAGGTAGGTAGGTAGATAGATAAATACAGATAGGTAGGTAGGTAGATAGATAGATAGAGATAGGTAGGTAGGTAGATAGATAGATAGAGATAGGTAGGTAGGTAGATTGATAGATAGAGATAAGTAGGTAGGTAGATAGATAGAGACAGATAGGTAGGTAGGTAGGTAGATAGATAGAGATAGGTAGGTAGGTAGATTGATAGATACAGATAGGTAGGTAGGTAGATAGATAGATACAGATAGGTAGGTAGGTAGATTGATTGATAGATAGAGATATGCAGGTAGGTAGGTAGATAGATAGAGATAGGTAGGTAGGTAGATAGATAGATAGAGATAGGTAGGTAGGCAGATAGATAGATAGAGATAGGTAGGTAGGTAAATTGATAGATACAGATAGGTAGGTAGGTAGATAGATAGATACAGATAGGTAGGTAGGTAGATAGATAGATAGAGATAGATAGGTAGGTAGATTGATAGATAGAGATCGGTATGTAGGTAGATAGATAGATAGAGATAGGTAGGTAGGCAGATAGATAGAGATAGGTAGGTAGGTAAATTGATAGATACAGATAGGTAGGTAGGTAGATAGATAGATAGAGATAGGTAGGCAGGTAGATTGATAGATACAGATAGGTAGGTAGGTAGATAGATAGAAAGAGATAGGTAGGTAGGTAGATTGATAGATAGAGATAGGTAGGTAGGTAGGTAGATAGATAGATAGAGGTAGGTAGGTAGGTAGATTGATAGATAGAGATAGGTAGGTAGGTAGATAGATAGAGACAGATAGGTAGGTAGGTAGGTAGGTAGATAGATAGAGATAGGTAGGTAGGTAGACAGATAGATACAGATAGGTAGGTAGGTAGATAGATAGATACAGATAGGTAGGTAGGTAGGTAGATAGATAGAGATAGGTAGGTAGGTAGATAGATAGATAGAGATAGGTAGGTAGGTAGATTGATAGATAGAGATAAGTAGGTAGGTAGATAGATAGAGACAGATAGGTAGGTAGGTAGGTAGATAGATAGCGATAGGTAGGTAGGTAGATTGATAGATACAGATAGGTAGGTAGGTAGATAGATAGATACAGATAGGTAGGTAGGTAGATTGATTGATAGAGGTATGCAGGTAGGTAGGTAGATAGATAGAGATAGGTAGGTAGGTAGATTGATTGATAGAGATATGCAGGTAGGTAGGCAGATAGATAGAGATAGGTAGGTAGGTAAATTGATAGATACAGATAGGTAGGTAGGTAGATAGATAGATAGAGATAGGTAGGCAGGTAGATTGATAGATACAGATAGGTAGGTAGGTAGGTAGATAGATAGAGATAGGTAGGTAGGTAGATAGATAGATAGAGATAGGTAGGTAGGTAGATTGATAGATAGAGATAAGTAGGTAGGTAGATAGATAGAGACAGATAGGTAGGTAGGTAGGTAGATAGATAGAGATAGGTAGGTAGGTAGATTGATAGATACAGATTGGTAGGTAGGTAGATAGATAGAGACAGATAGGTAGGTAGGTAGGTAGGTAGATAGATAGAGATAGGTAGGTAGGTAGACAGATAGATACAGATAGGTAGGTAGGTAGATAGATAGATACAGATAGGTAGGTAGGTAGGTAGATAGATAGAGATAGGTAGGTAGGTAGATAGATAGATAGAGATAGGTAGGTAGGTAGATTGATAGATAGAGATAAGTAGGTAGGTAGATAGATAGAGACAGATAGGTAGGTAGGTAGGTAGATAGATAGAGATAGGTAGGTAGGTAGATTGATAGATACAGATAGGTAGGTAGGTAGATAGATAGATACAGATAGGTAGGTAGGTAGATTGATTGATAGAGGTATGCAGGTAGGTAGGTAGATAGATAGAGATAGGTAGGTAGGTAGATTGATTGATAGAGATATGCAGGTAGGTAGGCAGATAGATAGAGATAGGTAGGTAGGTAAATTGATAGATACAGATAGGTAGGTAGGTAGATAGATAGATAGAGATAGGTAGGCAGGTAGATTGATAGATACAGATAGGTAGGTAGGTAGATAGATAGAAAGAGATAGGTAGGTAGGTAGATTGATAGATAGATACAGATAGGTAGCTAGGTATATAGATAGAGATAGGTAGGTAGGTAGATTGATAGATACAGATAGGTAGGTAGGTAGACAGATAGATTCAGATAGGTAGGTAGGTAGATAGATAGATACAGATAGGTAGGTAGGTAGGTAGATAGATAGAGATAGGTAGGTAGGTAGATAGATAGATAGAGATAGGTAGGTAGGTAGATTGATAGATAGAGATAGGTAGGTAGGTAGATAGATAGAGACAGATAGGTAGGTAGGTAGGTAGGTAGATAGATTTAGGTAGGTAGGTAGATTGATAGATAGAGATAGCTAGGTAGGTAGATAGATAGAGACAGATAGGTAGGTAGGTAGGTAGGTAGATAGATTTAGGTAGGTAGGTAGATTGATAGATACAGATAGGTAGGTAGGTAGATTGATAGATAGAGATAGGTAGGTAGGTAGGTAGATAGATAGATAGAGGTAGGTAGGTAGGTAGGTAGATTGATAGATAGAGATAGGTAGGTAGGTAGATTGATAGATAGAGATAGTTAGGTAGGTAGATAGATAGAGACAGATAGGTAGGTAGGTAGGTAGATAGATAGAGATAGGTTGGTAGGTAGATTGATAGATACAGATAGGTAGGTAGGTAGATAGATAGATACAGATAGGTAGGTAGGTATGTAGATAGATAGAGATAGGTAGGTAGGTTGATAGATAGATAGAGATATGTAGGTAGGTAGATTGATAGATAGAGATAAGTATGTAGGTAGATAGATAGAGACAGATAGGTAGGTAGGTAGGTAGATAGATAGAGATATGTAGGTAGGTAGATTGATACATAGAGATAGGTAGGTAGGTAGGTAGGTAGATAGAGATAGGTAGGTAGGTAGATAGATAGATAAAGATAGGTAGGTAGGTAGATAGATAGATAGATAGACATAGGTAGGTAGGTAGGTAGATAGATACAGATAGGTAGGTAGGTAGATAGATAGAGATAGGTAGGTAGATTGATAGATACAGATAGGTAGGTAGGTAGATAGATAGATACAGATAGGTAGGTAGGTAGATAGATAGATACAGATAGGTAGGTAAGTAAGTAGATAGATAGAGGTAGGTAGGTAGGTAGATTGATAGATAGAGATAGGTAGGTATGTAGATAGATAGAGACAGATAGGTAGGTAGGTAGGTAGATAGAGATAGGTAGGTAGGTAGATTGATAGATACAGATAGGTAGGTAGGTAGGTAGATAGATAATGATAGGTAGGTTTGTAGATTGATAGATAGAGATAGGTAGGTAGGTAGATAGATAGATAGAGATAGGTAGGTAGGTAGATAGATAGATAGAGATAGGTAGGTAGGTAAATTGATACATACAGATAGGTAGGTAGGTAGATAGATAGATACAGATAGGTAGGTAGGTAGATTGATAGATAGAGATAGGTAGGTAGGTAGGTAGATAGATAGATAGAGGTAGGTAGGTAGGTAGGTAGATTGATAGATAGAGATAGGTAGGTAGGTAGATTGATAGATAGAGATTGGTAGGTAGGTAGATAGATAGAGACAGATAGGTAGGTAGGTAGGTAGATAGATAGAGATAGGTAGGTAGGTAGATTGATAGATACAGATAGGTAGGTAGGTAGATAGATAGATACAGATAGGTAGGTAGGTAGGTAGATAGATAGAGATAGGTAGGTAGGTAGATAGATAGATAGAGATAGGTAGGTAGGTAGATTGATAGATAGAGATAAGTAGGTAGGTAGATAGATAGAGACAGATAGGTAGGTAGGTAGGTAGATAGATAGAGATAGGTAGGTAGGTAGATAGATAAATACAGATAGGTAGGTAGGTAGATAGATAGAGATAGGTAGGTAGGTAGATTGATAGATAGAGATAAGTAGGTAGGTAGATAGATAGAGACAGATAGGTAGGTAGGTAGGTAGATAGATAGAGATAGGTAGGTAGGTAGATAGATAAATACAGATAGGTAGGTAGGTAGATAGATAGAGATAGGTAGGTAGGTAGATTGATAGATAGAGATAAGTAGGTAGGTAGATAGATAGAGACAGATAGGTAGGTAGGTAGGTAGATAGATAGAGATAGGTAGGTAGGTAGATTGATAGATACAGATAGGTAGGTAGGTAGATAGATAGATACAGATAGGTAGGTAGGTAGATTGATTGATAGAGGTATGCAGGTAGGTAGGTAGATAGATAGAGATAGGTAGGTAGGTAGATTGATTGATAGAGATATGCAGGTAGGTAGGCAGATAGATAGAGATAGGTAGGTAGGTAAATTGATAGATACAGATAGGTAGGTAGGTAGATAGATAGATAGAGATAGGTAGGCAGGTAGATTGATAGATACAGATAGGTAGGTAGGTAGATAGATAGAAAGAGATAGGTAGGTAGGTAGATTGATAGATAGATACAGATAGGTAGCTAGGTATATAGATAGAGATAGGTAGGTAGGTAGATTGATAGATACAGATAGGTAGGTAGGTAGACAGATAGATTCAGATAGGTAGGTAGGTAGATAGATAGATACAGATAGGTAGGTAGGTAGGTAGATAGATAGAGATAGGTAGGTAGGTAGATAGATAGATAGAGATAGGTAGGTAGGTAGATTGATAGATAGAGATAGGTAGGTAGGTAGATAGATAGAGACAGATAGGTAGGTAGGTAGGTAGGTAGATAGATTTAGGTAGGTAGGTAGATTGATAGATAGAGATAGCTAGGTAGGTAGATAGATAGAGACAGATAGGTAGGTAGGTAGGTAGGTAGATAGATTTAGGTAGGTAGGTAGATTGATAGATACAGATAGGTAGGTAGGTAGATTGATAGATAGAGATAGGTAGGTAGGTAGGTAGATAGATAGATAGAGGTAGGTAGGTAGGTAGGTAGATTGATAGATAGAGATAGGTAGGTAGGTAGATTGATAGATAGAGATAGTTAGGTAGGTAGATAGATAGAGACAGATAGGTAGGTAGGTAGGTAGATAGATAGAGATAGGTTGGTAGGTAGATTGATAGATACAGATAGGTAGGTAGGTAGATAGATAGATACAGATAGGTAGGTAGGTATGTAGATAGATAGAGATAGGTAGGTAGGTTGATAGATAGATAGAGATAGGTAGGTAGGTAGATTGATAGATAGAGATAAGTATGTAGGTAGATAGATAGAGACAGATAGGTAGGTAGGTAGGTAGATAGATAGAGATATGTAGGTAGGTAGATTGATACATAGAGATAGGTAGGTAGGTAGGTAGGTAGATAGAGATAGGTAGGTAGGTAGATAGATAGATAAAGATAGGTAGGTAGGTAGATAGATAGATAGATAGACATAGGTAGGTAGGTAGGTAGATAGATACAGATAGGTAGGTAGGTAGATAGATAGAGATAGGTAGGTAGATTGATAGATACAGATAGGTAGGTAGGTAGATAGATAGATACAGATAGGTAGGTAGGTAGATAGATAGATACAGATAGGTAGGTAAGTAAGTAGATAGATAGAGGTAGGTAGGTAGGTAGATTGATAGATAGAGATAGGTAGGTATGTAGATAGATAGAGACAGATAGGTAGGTAGGTAGGTAGATAGAGATAGGTAGGTAGGTAGATTGATAGATACAGATAGGTAGGTAGGTAGGTAGATAGATAATGATAGGTAGGTTGGTAGATTGATAGATAGAGATAGGTAGGTAGGTAGATAGATAGATAGAGATAGGTAGGTAGGTAGATAGATAGATAGAGATAGGTAGGTAGGTAAATTGATACATACAGATAGGTAGGTAGGTAGATAGATAGATACAGATAGGTAGGTAGGTAGATTGATAGATAGAGATAGGTAGGTAGGTAGGTAGATAGATAGATAGAGGTAGGTAGGTAGGTAGGTAGATTGATAGATAGAGATAGGTAGGTAGGTAGATTGATAGATAGAGATTGGTAGGTAGGTAGATAGATAGAGACAGATAGGTAGGTAGGTAGGTAGATAGATAGAGATAGGTAGGTAGGTAGATTGATAGATACAGATAGGTAGGTAGGTAGATAGATAGATACAGATAGGTAGGTAGGTAGGTAGATAGATAGAGATAGGTAGGTAGGTAGATAGATAGATAGAGATAGGTAGGTAGGTAGATTGATAGATAGAGATAAGTAGGTAGGTAGATAGATAGAGACAGATAGGTAGGTAGGTAGGTAGATAGATAGAGATAGGTAGGTAGGTAGATAGATAAATACAGATAGGTAGGTAGGTAGATAGATAGAGATAGATAGGTAGGTAGATTGATAGATAGAGATCGGTATGTAGGTAGATAGATAGATAGAGATAGGTAGGTAGGTAGATAGATAGATAGAGATAGGTAGGTAGGTAGATTGATAGATAAAGATAGGTAGGTAGATAGATAGATAGACATAGGTAGGTAGGTAGGTAGGTAGATAGATACAGATAGGTAGCTAGGTATATAGATAGAGATAGGTAGGTAGGTAGATTGATAGATACAGATAGGTAGGTAGGTAGACAGATAGATTCAGATAGGTAGGTAGGTAGATAGATAGATACAGATAGGTAGGTAGGTAGGTAGATAGATAGAGATAGGTAGGTAGGTAGATAGATAGATAGAGATAGGTAGGTAGGTAGATTGATAGATAGAGATAGGTAGGTAGGTAGATAGATAGAGACAGATAGGTAGGTAGGTAGGTAGGTAGGTAGATAGATTTAGGTAGGTAGGTAGATTGATAGATACAGATATGTAGGTAGGTAGATAGATAGATACAGATAGGTAGGTAGGTAGATTGATAGGTAGAAATAGGTAGGTAGGTAGATAGATAGATAGAGGTAGGTAGGTAGGTAGGTAGATTGATAGATAGAGATAGGTAGGTAGGTAGATTGATAGATAGAGATAGGTAGGTAGGTAAATAGATAGAGACAGATAGGTAGGTAGGTAGGTAGATAGATAGAGATAGGTAGGTAGGTAGATTGATAGATACAGATAGGTAGGTAGGTAGATAGATAGATACAGATAGGTAGGTAGGTAGGTAGATAGATAGAGATAGGTAGGTAGGTAGATAGATAGATAGAGATAGGTAGGTAGGTAGGTAGATTGATAGATAGAGATAAGTAGGTAGGTAGATAGATAGAGACAGATAGGTAGGTAGGTAGGTAGATAGATATAGATAGGTAGGTAGGTAGATTGATTGATAGATAGAGATATGCAGGTAGGTAGGTAGATAGATAGAGATAGGAAGGTAGGTAGATAGATAGATAGAGATAGGTAGGTAGGCAGATAGATAGATAGAGATAGGTAGGTAGGTAAATTGATAGATACAGATAGGTAGGTAGGTAGATAGATAGATACAGATAGGTAGGTAGGTAGTTAGATAGATAGATAGAGATAGATAGGTAGGTAGATTGATAGATAGAGATCGGTATGTAGGTAGATAGATAGATAGAGATAGGTAGGTAGGCAGATAGATAGAGATAGGTAGGTAGGTAAATTGATAGATACAGATAGGTAGGTAGGTAGATAGATAGATAGAGATAGGTAGGCAGGTAGATTGATAGATAGAGATAGGTAGGTAGGTAGATAGATAGAGACAGATAGGTAGGTAGGTAGGTAGATAGATAGAGATAGGTAGGTAGGTAGATTGATAGATACAGATAGGTAGGTAGGTAGATAGATAGATACAGATAGGTAGGTAGGTAGATTGATTGATAGATAGAGATAGGCAGGTAGGTAGATAGATAGAAAGAGATAGGTAGGTAGGTAGGTAGATAGATAGAGATAGGTAGGTAGGTAGATAGATAGATAGATAGAGATAGGTAGGTAGGTAGATAGATAGATAGAGATAGGTAGGTAGGTAAATTGATAGATACAGATAGGTAGGTAGGTAGATAGATAGATACAGATAGGTAGGTAGGTAGATAGATAGATAGAGATAGGTAGATAGGTAGGTATGTAGGTATGTCGATAGAGATAGGTAGGTAAGTAGGTAGATATATACAGATAGGTTGGTAGGTAGATAGATAAATACAGATAGGTAGGTAGGTAGATAGATAGAGATAGATAGGTAGGTAGATTGATAGATAGAGATCGGTATGTAGGTAGATAGATAGATAGAGATAGGTAGGTAGGTAGATAGATAGATAGAGATAGGTAGGTAGGTAGATTGATAGATAAAGATAGGTAGGTAGGTAGATAGATAGATAGACATAGGTAGGTAGGTAGGTAGGTAGATAGATACAGATAGGTAGCTAGGTATATAGATAGAGATAGGTAGGTAGGTAGATTGATAGATACAGATAGGTAGGTAGGTAGACAGATAGATTCAGATAGGTAGGTAGGTAGATAGATAGATACAGATAGGTAGGTAGTTAGGTAGATAGATAGAGATAGGTAGGTAGGTAGATAGATAGATAGAGATAGGTAGGTAGGTAGATAGATAGAGACAGATAGGTAGGTAGGTAGGTAGGTAGGTAGATAGATTTAGGTAGGTAGGTAGATTGATAGATACAGATAGGTAGGTAGGTAGGTAGATAGATAGATAGAGGTAGGTAGGTAGGTAGGTAGATTGATAGATAGAGATAGGTAGGTAGGTAGATTGATAGATAGAGATAGGTAGGTAGGTAGATAGATAGAGACAGATAGGTAGGTAGGTAGGTAGATAGATAGAGATAGGTAGGTAGGTAGATTGATAGATACAGATAGGTAGGTAGGTAGATAGATAGATACAGATAGGTAGGTAGGTAGGTAGATAGATAGAGATAGGTAGGTAGGTAGATAGATAGATAGAGATAGGTAGGTAGGTAGATTGATAGATAGAGATAAGTAGGTAGGTAGATAGATAGAGACAGATAGGTAGGTAGGTAGGTAGGTAGATAGATAGAGATAGGTAGGTAGGTAGATTGATAGATACAGATAGGTAGGTAGGTAGATAGATAGATAATGATAGGTAGGTAGGTAGATTGATACATAGAGATAGGTAGGTAGGTAGGTAGATAGATACAGATAGGTAGGTAGGTAGATAGATAGATAAAGATAGGTAGGTAGGTAGGTAGATAGATAGATAGATAGACATAGGTAGGTAGGTAGGTAGATAGATACAGATAGGTAGGTAGGTAGGTAGATAGAGATAGGTAGGTAGGTAGATTGATAGATACAGATAGGTAGGTAGGTAGATAGATAGATACAGATAGGTAGGTAGGTAGATAGATAGATACAGATAGGTAGGTAAGTAAGTAGATAGATAGAGGTAGGTAGGTAGGTAGATTGATAGATAGAGATAGGTAGGTATGTAGATACATAGAGACAGATAGGTAGGTAGGTAGGTAGATAGATAGAGATAGGTAGGTAGGTAGATAGATAGATAGAGATAGGTAGGTAGGTAGATAGATAGAGATAGGTAGGTAGGTAGATAGATAGATAGAGATAGGTAGGTAGGTAGATAGATAGATAGAGATAGGTAGGTAGGTAAATTGATAGATACAGATAGGTAGGTAGGTAGATAGATAGATACAGATAGGTAGGTAGGTAGATTGATAGATAGAGATAGGTAGGTAGGTAGGTAGATTGATAGATAGAGATAGGTAGGTAGGTAGATTGATAGATAGAGATAAGTAGGTAGGTAGATAGATAGAGACAGATAGGTAGGTAGGTAGGTAGATAGATAGAGATAGGTAGGTAGGTAGATTGATAGATACAGATAGGTAGGTAGGTAGATAGATAGATACAGATAGGTAGGTAGGTAGATTGATTGATAGATAGAGATATGCAGGTAGGTAGGTAGATAGATAGAGATAGGTAGGTAGGTAGATAGATAGATAGAGATAGGTAGGTAGGCAGATAGATAGATAGAGATAGGTAGGTAGGTAAATTGATAGATACAGATAGGTAGGTAGGTAGATAGATAGATACAGATAGGTAGGTAGGTAGATAGATAGATAGAGATAGATAGGTAGGTAGATTGATAGATAGAGATCGGTATGTAGGTAGATAGATAGATAGAGATAGGTAGGTAGGCAGATAGATAGATAGAGATAGGTAGGTAGGTAGATTGATAGATAGAGATAAGTAGGTAGGTAGATAGATAGAGACAGATAGGTAGGTAGGTAGGTAGATAGATAGAGATAGGTAGGTAGGTAGATTGATAGATACAGATAGGTAGGTAGGTAGATAGATAGATACAGATAGGTAGGTAGGTAGATTGATTGATAGATAGAGATATGCAGGTAGGTAGGTAGATAGATAGAGATAGGTAGGTAGGTAGATAGATAGATAGAGATAGGTAGGTAGGCAGATAGATAGATAGAGATAGGTAGGTAGGTAAATTGATAGATACAGATAGGTAGGTAGGTAGATAGATAGATACAGATAGGTAGGTAGGTAGATAGATAGATAGAGATAGATAGGTAGGTAGATTCATAGATACAGATAGGTAGGTAGGTAAATTGATAGATACAGATAGGTAGGTAGGTAGATAGATAGATAGAGATAGGTAGGCAGGTAGATTGATAGATACAGATAGGTAGGTAGGTAGATAGATAGAAAGAGATAGGTAGGTAGGTAGATTGATAGATAGAGATAGGTAGGTAGGTAGGTAGATAGATAGATAGAGGTAGGTAGGTAGGTAGATTGATAGATAGAGATAGGTAGGTAGGTAGATAGATAGAGACAGATAGGTAGGTAGGTAGGTAGGTAGATAGATAGAGATAGGTAGGTAGGTAGACAGATAGATACAGATAGGTAGGTAGGTAGATAGATAGAGACAGATAGGTAGGTAGGTAGGTAGATAGATAGAGATAGGTAGGTAGGTAGATAGATAGATAGAGATAGGTAGGTAGGTAGATTGATAGATAGAGATAAGTAGGTAGGTAGATAGATAGAGACAGATAGGTAGGTAGGTAGGTAGATAGATAGAGATAGGTAGGTAGGTAGATTGATAGATACAGATAGGTAGGTAGGTAGATAGATAGATACAGATAGGTAGGTAGGTAGATTGATTGATAAAGATATGCAGGTAGGTAGGTAGATAGATAGAGATAGGTAGGTAGGTAGATAGATAGATAGAGATAGGTAGGCAGGTAGATTGATAGATACAGATAGGTAGGTAGGTAGATAGATAGAAAGAGATAGGTAGGTAGGTAGATTGATAGATAGAGATAGGTAGGTAGGTAGGTAGATAGATAGATAGAGGTAGGTAGGTAGGTAGATTGATAGATAGAGATAGGTAGGTAGGTAGATAGATAGAGATAGGTTGGTAGGTAGACAGATAGATACAGATAGGTAGGTAGGTAGATAGATAGATACAGATAGGTAGGTAGGTAGGTAGATAGATAGAGATAGGTAGGTAGGTAGATAGATAGATAGAGATAGGTAGGTAGGTAGATTGATAGATAGAGATAAGTAGGTAGGTAGATAGATAGAGACAGATAGGTAGGTAGGTAGGTAGATAGATAGAGATAGGTAGGTAGGTAGATTGATAGATACAGATAGGTAGGTAGGTAGATAGATAGATACAGATAGGTAGGTAGGTAGATTGATTGATAGAGATATGCAGGTAGGTAGGTAGATAGATAGAGATAGGTAGGTAGGTAGATAGATAGATAGAGATAGGTAGGTAGGCAGATAGATAGATAGAGATAGGTAGGTAGGTAAATTGATAGATACAGATAGGTAGGTAGGTAGATAGATAGATACAGATAGGTAGGTAGGTAGATAGATAGATAGAGATAGATAGGTAGGTAGATTGATAGATAGAGATCGGTATGTAGGTAGATAGATAGATAGAGATAGGTAGGTAGGCAGATAGATAGAGATAGGTAGGTAGTTAAATTGATAGATACAGATAGGTAGGTAGGTAGATAGATAGATAGAGATAGGTAGGCAGGTAGATTGATAGATACAGATAGGTAGGTAGGTAGATAGATAGAAAGAGATAGGTAGGTAGGTAGATTGATAGATAGATACAGATAGGTAGCTAGGTATATAGATAGAGATAGGTAGGTAGGTAGATTGATAGATACAGATAGGTAGGTAGGTAGACAGATAGATTCAGATAGGTAGGTAGGTAGATAGATAGATACAGATAGGTAGGTAGGTAGGTAGATAGATAGAGATAGGTAGGTAGGTAGATAGATAGATAGAGATAGGTAGGTAGGTAGATTGATAGATAGAGATAGGTAGGTAGGTAGATAGATAGAGACAGATAGGTAGGTAGGTAGGTAGGTAGGTAGATAGATTTAGGTAGGTAGGTAGATTGATAGATACAGATAGGTAGGTAGGTAGATAGATAGATACAGATAGGTAGGTAGGTAGATTGATAGATAGAGATAGGTAGGTAGGTAGGTAGATAGATAGATAGAGGTAGGTAGGTAGGTAGGTAGATTGATAGATAGAGATAGGAAGGTAGGTAGATAGATAGAGACAGATAGGTAGGTAGGTAGGTAGATAGATAGAGATAGGTAGGTAGGTAGATTGATTGATAGATAGAGATATGCAGGTAGGTAGGTAGATAGATAGAGATAGGAAGGTAGGTAGATAGATAGATAGAGATAGGTAGGTAGGCAGATAGATAGATAGAGATAGGTAGGTAGGTAAATTGATAGATACAGATAGGTAGGTAGGTAGATAGATAGATACAGATAGGTAGGTAGGTAGATAGATAGATAGAGATAGATAGGTAGGTAGATTGATAGATAGAGATCGGTATGTAGGTAGATAGATAGATAGAGATAGGTAGGTAGGCAGATAGATAGAGATAGGTAGGTAGGTAAATTGATAGATACAGATAGGTAGGTAGGTAGATAGATAGATAGAGATAGGTAGGCAGGTAGATTGATAGATAGAGATAGGTAGGTAGGTAGATAGATAGAGACAGATAGGTAGGTAGGTAGGTAGATAGATAGAGATAGGTAGGTAGGTAGATTGATAGATACAGATAGGTAGGTAGGTAGATAGATAGATACAGATAGGTAGGTAGGTAGATTGATTGATAGATAGAGATAGGCAGGTAGGTAGATAGATAGAAAGAGATAGGTAGGTAGGTAGGTAGATAGATAGAGATAGGTAGGTAGGTAGATAGATAGATAGATAGAGATAGGTAGGTAGGTAGATAGATAGATAGAGATAGGTAGGTAGGTAAATTGATAGATACAGATAGGTAGGTAGGTAGATAGATAGATACAGATAGGTAGGTAGGTAGATAGATAGATAGAGATAGGTAGATAGGTAGGTAGGTAGGTATGTCGATAGAGATAGGTAGGTAAGTAGGTAGATATATACAGATAGGTTGGTAGGTAGATAGATAAATACAGATAGGTAGGTAGGTAGATAGATAGAGATAGATAGGTAGGTAGATTGATAGATAGAGATCGGTATGTAGGTAGATAGATAGATAGAGATAGGTAGGTAGGTAGATAGATAGATAGAGATAGGTAGGTAGGTAGATTGATAGATAAAGATAGGTAGGTAGGTAGATAGATAGATAGACATAGGTAGATAGGTAGGTAGGTAGATAGATACAGATAGGTAGCTAGGTATATAGATAGAGATAGGTAGGTAGGTAGATTGATAGATACAGATAGGTAGGTAGGTAGACAGATAGATTCAGATAGGTAGGTAGGTAGATAGATAGATACAGATAGGTAGGTAGTTAGGTAGATAGATAGAGATAGGTAGGTAGGTAGATAGATAGATAGAGATAGGTAGGTAGGTAGATAGATAGAGACAGATAGGTAGGTAGGTAGGTAGGTAGGTAGATAGATTTAGGTAGGTAGGTAGATTGATAGATACAGATAGGTAGGTAGGAAGGTAGATAGATAGATAGAGGTAGGTAGGTAGGTAGGTAGATTGATAGATAGAGATAGGTAGGTAGGTAGATTGATAGATAGAGATAGGTAGGTAGGTAGATAGATAGAGACAGATAGGTAGGTAGGTAGGTAGATAGATAGAGATAGGTAGGTAGGTAGATTGATAGATACAGATAGGTAGGTAGGTAGATAGATAGATACAGATAGGTAGGTAGGTAGGTAGATAGATAGAGATAGGTAGGTAGGTAGATAGATAGAGATAGGTAGGTAGGTAGATTGATAGATAGAGATAAGTAGGTAGGTAGATAGATAGAGACAGATAGGTAGGTAGGTAGGTAGGTAGATAGATAGAGATAGGTAGGTAGGTAGATTGATAGATACAGATAGGTAGGTAGGTAGATAGATAGATAATGATAGGTAGGTAGGTAGATTGATACATAGAGATAGGTAGGTAGGTAGGTAGATAGATACAGATAGGTAGGTAGGTAGATAGATAGATAAAGATAGGTAGGTAGGTAGATAGATAGATAGATAGATAGATAGATAGATAGACATAGGTAGGTAGGTAGATAGATACAGATAGGTAGGTAGATAGATAGAGATAGGTAGGTAGGTAGATTGATAGATACAGATAGGTAGGTAGGTAGATAGATAGATACAGATAGGTAGGTAGGTAGATAGATAGATACAGATAGGTAGGTAAGTAAGTAGATAGATAGAGGTAGGTAGGTAGGTAGATTGATAGATAGAGATAGGTAGGTATGTAGATACATAGAGACAGATAGGTAGGTAGGTAGGTAGATAGATAGAGATAGGTAGGTAGGTAGATAGATAGATAGAGATAGGTAGGTAGGTAGATAGATAGAGATAGGTAGGTAGGTAGATAGATAGATAGAGATAGGTAGGTAGGTAGATAGATAGATAGAGATAGGTAGGTAGGTAAATTGATAGATACAGATAGGTAGGTAGGTAGATAGATAGATACAGATAGGTAGGTAGGTAGATTGATAGATAGAGATAGGTAGGTAGGTAGGTAGATAGATAGATAGATAGATAGAGGTAGGTAGGTAGGTAGGTAGATTGATAGATAGAGATAGGTAGGTAGGTAGATTGATAGATAGAGATAGGTAGGTAGGTAGATAGATAGAGACAGATAGGTAGGTAGGTAGGTAGATAGATAGAGATAGGTAGGTAGGTAGATTGATAGATACAGGTAGGTAGGTAGGTAGATAGATAGATACAGATAGGTAGGTAGGTAGGTAGATAGATAGAAATAGGTAGGTAGGTAGATAGATAGATAGAGATAGGTAGGTAGGTAGATTGATAGATAGAGATAAGTAGGTAGGTAGATAGATAGAGACAGATAGGTAGGTAGGTAGGTAGGTAGATAGATAGAGATAGGTAGGTAGGTAGATTGATAGATACAGATAGGTAGGTAGGTAGATAGATAGATAATGATAGGTAGGTAGGTAGATTGATACATAGAGATAGGTAGGTAGGTAGGTAGATAGATACAGATAGGTAGGTAGGTAGATAGATAGATAAAGATAGGTAGGTAGGTAGATAGATAGATAGATAGATAGATAGATAGATAGATAGATAGACATAGGTAGGTAGGTAGGTAGATAGATACAGATAGGTAGGTAGATAGATAGAGATAGGTAGGTAGGTAGATTGATAGATACAGATAGGTAGGTAGGTAGATAGATAGATACAGATAGGTAGGTAGGTAGATAGATAGATACAGATAGGTAGGTAAGTAAGTAGATAGATAGAGGTAGGTAGGTAGGTAGATTGATAGATAGAGATAGGTAGGTATGTAGATACATAGAGACAGATAGGTAGGTAGGTAGGTAGATAGATAGAGATAGGTAGGTAGGTAGATAGATAGATAGAGATAGGTAGGTAGGTAGATAGATAGAGATAGGTAGGTAGGTAGATAGATAGATAGAGATAGGTAGGTAGGTAGATAGATAGATAGAGATAGGTAGGTAGGTAAATTGATAGATACAGATAGGTAGGTAGGTAGATAGATAGATACAGATAGGTAGGTAGGTAGATTGATAGATAGAGATAGGTAGGTAGGTAGGTAGATAGATAGATAGATAGATAGAGGTAGGTAGGTAGGTAGGTAGATTGATAGATAGAGATAGGTAGGTAGGTAGATTGATAGATAGAGATAGGTAGGTAGGTAGATAGATAGAGACAGATAGGTAGGTAGGTAGGTAGATAGATAGAGATAGGTAGGTAGGTAGATTGATAGATACAGGTAGGTAGGTAGGTAGATAGATAGATACAGATAGGTAGGTAGGTAGGTAGATAGATAGAAATAGGTAGGTAGGTAGATAGATAGATAGAGATAGGTAGGTAGGTAGATTGATAGATAGAGATAAGTAGGTAGGTAGATAGATAGAGACAGATAGGTAGGTAGGTAGGTAGATAGATAGAGATAAGTAGGTAGGTAGATTGATAGATACAGATAGGTAGGTAGGTAGATAGATAGATACAGATAGGTAGGTAGGTAGATTGATTGATAGATAGAGATATGCAGGTAGGTAGGTAGATAGATAGAGATAGGTAGGTAGGTAGATAGATAGATAGAGATAGGTAGGTAGGCAGATAGATAGATAGAGATAGGTAGGTAGGTAAATTGATAGATACAGATAGGTAGGTAGGTAGATAGATAGATACAGATAGGTAGGTAGATAGATAGATAGAGATAGATAGGTAGGTAGATTGATAGATAGAGATCGGTATGTAGGTAGATAGATAGATAGAGATAGGTAGGTAGGCAGATAGATAGAGATAGGTAGGTAGGTAAATTGATAGATACAGATAGGTAGGTAGGTAGATAGATAGATAGAGATAGGTAGGCATGTAGATTGATAGATACAGATAGGTAGGTAGGTAGATAGATAGAAAGAGATAGGTAGGTAGGTAGATTGATAGATAGAGATAGGTAGGTAGGTAGGTAGATAGATAGATAGAGGTAGGTAGGTAGGTAGATTGATAGATAGAGATAGGTAGGTAGGTAGATAGATAGAGACAGATAGGTAGGTAGGTAGGTAGGTAGATAGATAGAGATAGGTAGGTAGGTAGACAGATAGATACAGATAGGTAGGTAGGTAGATAGATAGATACAGATAGGTAGGTAGGTAGGTAGATAGATAGAGATAGGTAGGTAGGTAGATAGATAGATAGAGATAGGTAGGTAGGTAGATTGATAGATAGAGATAAGTAGGTAGGTAGATAGATAGAGACAGATAGGTAGGTAGGTAGGTAGATAGATAGAGATAGGTAGGTAGGTAGATTGATAGATACAGATAGGTAGGTAGGTAGATAGATAGATACAGATAGGTAGGTAGGTAGATTGATTGATAGAGATATGCAGGTAGGTAGGTAGATAGATAGAGATAGGTAGGTAGGTAGATAGATAGATAGAGATAGGTAGGTAGGCAGATAGATAGATAGAGATAGGTAGGTAGGTAAATTGATAGATACAGATAGGTAGGTAGGTAGATAGATAGATACAGATAGGTAGGTAGGTAGATAGATAGATAGAGATAGATAGGTAGGTAGATTGATAGATAGAGATCGGTATGTAGGTAGATAGATAGATAGAGATAGGTAGGTAGGCAGATAGATAGAGATAGGTAGGTAGGTAAATTGATAGATACAGATAGGTAGGTAGGTAGATAGATAGAAAGAGATAGGTAGGTAGGTAGATTGATAGATAGATACAGATAGGTAGCTAGGTATATAGATAGAGATAGGTAGGTAGGTAGATTGAAAGATACAGATAGGTAGGTAGGTAGACAGATAGATTCAGATAGGTAGGTAGGTAGATAGATAGATACAGATAGGTAGGTAGGTAGGTAGATAGATAGAGATAGGTAGGTAGGTAGATAGATAGATAGAGATAGGTAGGTAGGTAGATTGATAGATAGAGATAGGTAGGTAGGTAGATAGATAGAGACAGATAGGTAGGTAGGTAGGTAGGTAGGTAGATAGATTTAGGTAGGTAGGTAGATTGATAGATACAGATAGGTAGGTAGGTAGATAGATAGATACAGATAGGTAGGTAGGTAGATTGATAGATAGAGATAGGTAGGTAGGTAGGTAGATAGATAGATAGAGGTAGGTAGGTAGGTAGGTAGATTGATAGATAGAGATAGGAAGGTAGGTAGATTGATAGATAGAGATAGGTAGGTAGGTAGATAGATAGATACAGATAGGTAGGTAGGTAGGTAGATAGATAGAGATAGGTAGGTAGGTAGATTGATAGATACAGATAGGTAGGTAGGTAGATAGATAGATACAGATAGGTAGGTAGGTAGGTAGATAGATAGAGATAGGTAGGTAGGTAGATAGATAGATAGAGATAGGTAGGTAGGTAGATTGATAGATAGAGATAAGTAGGTAGGTAGATAGATAGAGACAGATAGGTAGGTAGGTAGGTAGATAGATAGAGATAGGTAGGTAGGTAGATTGATAGATACAGATAGGTAGGTAGGTAGATAGATAGATACAGATAGGTAGGTTGGTAGATTGATTGATAGATAGAGATATGCAGGTAGGTAGGTAGATAGATAGAGATAGGTAGGTAGGTAGATAGATAGATAGAGATAGGTAGGTAGGCAGATAGATAGATAGAGATAGGTAGGTAGGTAAATTGATAGATACAGATAGGTAGGTAGGTAGATAGATAGATACAGATAGGTAGGTAGGTAGATAGATAGATAGAGATAGATAGGTAGGTAGATTGATAGATAGAGATCGGTATGTAGGTAGATAGATAGATAGAGATAGGTAGGTAGGCAGATAGATAGAGATAGGAAGGTAGGTAAATTGATAGATACAGATAGGTAGGTAGGTAGATAGATAGATAGAGATAGGTAGGCAGGTAGATTGATAGATACAGATAGGTAGGTAGGTAGATAGATAGAAAGAGATAGGTAGGTAGGTAGATTGATAGATAGAGATAGGTAGGTAGGTAGGTAGATAGATAGATAGAGGTAGGTAGGTAGGTAGATTGATAGATAGAGATAGGTAGGTAGGTAGATAGATAGAGACAGATAGGTAGGTAGGTAGGTAGGTAGATAGATAGAAATAGGTAGGTAGGTAGACAGATAGATACAGATAGGTAGGTAGGTAGATAGATAGATACAGATAGGTAGGTAGGTAGATTGATAGAGATAGGTAGGTAGGTAGATAGATAGATAGAGATAGGTAGGTAGGTAGATTGATAGATAGAGATAGGTAGGTAGGTAGATTGATAGATACAGATAGGTAGGTATGTAGGTAGATAGATAGAGATAGGTAGGTAGGTAGATAGATAGATAGAGATAGATAGGTAGGTAGATTGATAGATAGAGATCGGTATGTAGGTAGATAGATAGATAGAGATAGGTAGGTAGGCAGATAGATAGAGATAGGTAGGTAGGTAAATTGATAGATACAGATAGGTAGGTAGGTAGATAGATAGATCGAGATAGGTAGGTAGGTAGATTGATAGATACAGATAGGTAGGTAGGTAGATAGATAGAAAGAGATAGGTAGGTAGGTAGATTGATAGATAGAGATAGGTAGGTAGGTAGGTAGATAGATAGATAGAGGTAGGTAGGTAGGTAGATTGATAGATAGAGATAGGTAGGTAGGTAGATAGATAGAGACAGATAGGTAGGTAGGTAGGTAGATAGATAGAGATAGGTAGGTAGGTAGACAGATAGATACAGATAGGTAGGTAGGTAGATAGATAGATACAGATAGGTAGGTAGGTAGGTAGATAGATAGAGATAGGTAGGTAGGTAGATAGATAGATAGAGATAGGTAGGTAGGTAGATTGATAGATACAGATAGGTAGGTAGGTAGGTAGATAGATAGAGATAGGTAGGTAGGTAGATAGATAGATAGATATAGATAGGTAGGTAGATTGATAGATACAGATAGGTAGGTAGGTAGATAGATAGATACAGATAGGTAGGTAGGTAGATAGATAGATAAAGATAGGTAGGTAGGTAGGTAGATAGATAGAGATAGGTAGGTAGGTAGATAGATAGATAGAGATAGATAGGTAGGTAGATAGATAGATAAAGATAGGTAGGTAGGTAGATAGATAGATAGACATAGGTAGGTAGGTAGGTAGGTAGGTAGACAGATACAGATAGGTAGCTAGGTATATAGATAGAGATAGGTAGGTAGGTAGATTGATAGATACAGATATGTAGGTAGGTAGACAGATAGATACAGATAGGTAGGTAGGTAGATAGATAGATACAGATAGGTAGGTAGGTAGGTAGATAGATAGAGATAGGTAGGTAGGTAGATTGATAGATAGAGATAGGTAGGTAGGTAGATTGATAGATAGAGATAGGTAGGTAGGTAGATAGATAGAGACAGATAGGTAGGTAGGTAGGTAGGTAGGTAGAGATAGGTAGGTAGGTAGATTGATAGATACAGATAGGTAGGTAGGTAGATTGATAGAGATAGGTAGGTAGGTAGATTGATAGATAGAGATAGGTAGGTAGGTAGGTAGATAGATAGATAGAGGTAGGTAGGTAGGTAGGTAGATTGATAGATAGAGATAGGTAGGTAGGTAGATAGATAGAGACAGATAGGTAGGTAGGTAGGTAGGTAGGTAGATAGATAGAGATAGGTAGGTAGGTAGATTGATAGATACAGATAGGTAGGTAGGTAGTTAGATAGATACAGATAGGTAGGTAGGTAGATTGATAGATAGAGATAGGTAGGTAGGTAGGTAGATAGATAGATAGAGGTAGGTAGGTAGGTAGGTAGATTGATAGATAGAGATAGGTAGGTAGGTAGATAGATAGAGACAGATAGGTAGGTAGGTAGGTAGATAGATAGAGATAGGTAGGTAGGTAGATTGATAGATACAAATAGGTAGGTAGGGAGATAGATAGATACAGATAGGTAGGTAGGTAGATTGATAGATAGAGATAGGTAGGTAGGTAGATAGATAGATAGAGATAGGTAGGTAGGTAGGTAGATAGATAGAGATAGGTAGGTAGGTAGATAGATAGATAGAGATAGGTAGGTAGGTAAATTGATAGATACAGATAGGTAGGTAGGTAGATAGATAGATACAGATAGGTAGGTAGGTAGATAGATAGATAGAGATAGGTAGGTAGGTAGGTAGATAGATATAGGTAGGTAAGTAGGTAGATAGATACAGATAGGTAGGTAGGTAGATAGATAAATACAGATAGGTAGGTAGGTAGATAGATAGATAGAGATAGATAGATAGGTAGGTAGATTGATAGATAGAGATAGGTAGGTAGGCAGATAGATAGATAGAGATAGATAGGTAGGCAGATAGATAGATAGAGATAGGTCAGTAGGTAGATTGATAGACACAGATAGATAGGTAGGTAGATTGATAGACAGAGATTGGTAGGTAGGTAGGTAGATAGATAGAGATAGGTAGGTAGGTAGGTAGATTGATAGATACAGATAGGTAGGTAGGTAGATAGATAGATAGAGATAGGTAGGTAGGTAGATTGATAGATACAGATAGGTAGGTAGGTAGATAGATAGATACAGATAGGTAGGTAGGTAGATAGATAGATACAGATAGGTAGGTAGGTAGTTAGATAGATAGAGATAGGTAGGTAGGTAGATAGATAGAGATAGGTAGGTAGGTAGATTGATAGATACAGATAGGTAGGTAGGTAGATAGATAGATACAGATAGGTAGGTAGGTAGATAGATAGATAGATAGATAGATAGATAGATAGATAGATAGATAGATAGATAGATAGATAGATAAAGATAGGTAGGTAGGTAGGTAGATAGATACAGATAGGTAGGTAGATAGATAGATAGAGATAGGTAGGTAGGTAGGTAGATTGATAGATAGAGATAGGTAGGTAGGTAGATTGATAGATAGAGATAGGTAGGTAGGTAGATAGATAGAGACAGATAGGTAGGTAGGTAGGTAGGTAGATAGATAGAGATAGGTAGGTAGGTAGATTGATAGATACAGATAGGTAGGTAGGTAGATAGATAGATACAGATAGGTAGGTAGGTAGGTAGATAGATAGAGATAGGTAGGTAGGTAGATAGATAGATAGAGATAGGTAGGTAGGTAGATTGATAGATAGAGATAAGTAGGTAGGTAGATAGATAGAGACAGATAGGTAGGTAGGTAGGTAGATAGATAGAGATAGGTAGGTAGGTAGATTGATAGATACAGATAGGTAGGTAGGTAGATAGATAGATACAGATAGGTAGGTAGGTAGATTGATTGATAGATAGAGATATGCAGGTAGGTAGGTAGATAGATAGAGATAGGTAGGTAGGTAGATAGATAGATAGAGATAGGTAGGTAGGCAGATAGATAGATAGAGATAGGTAGGTAGGTAAATTGATAGATACAGATAGGTAGGTAGGTAGATAGATAGATACAGATAGGTAGGTAGGTAGATAGATAGATAGAGATAGATAGGTAGGTAGATTGATAGATAGAGATCGGTATGTAGGTAGATAGATAGATAGAGATAGGTAGGTAGGCAGATAGATAGAGATAGGTAGGTAGGTAAATTGATAGATACAGATAGGTAGGTAGGTAGATAGATAGATAGAGATAGGTAGGCAGGTAGATTGATAGATACAGATAGGTAGGTAGGTAGATAGATAGAAAGAGATAGGTAGGTAGGTAGATTGATAGATAGAGATAGGTAGGTAGGTAGGTAGATAGATAGATAGATGTAGGTAGGTAGGTAGATTGATAGATAGAGATAGGTAGGTAGGTAGATAGATAGAGACAGATAGGTATGTAGGTAGGTAGGTAGATAGATAGAGATAGGTAGGTAGGTAGACAGATAGATACAGATAGGTAGGTAGGTAGATAGATAGATACAGATAGGTAGGTAGGTAGGTAGATAGATAGAGATAGGTAGGCAGGTAGATTGATAGATACAGATAGGTAGGTAGGTAGATAGATAGAAAGATATAGGTAGGTAGGTAGATTGATAGATAGAGATAGATAGGTAGGTAGGTAGGTAGATAGATAGATAGAGGTAGGTAGGTAGGTAGATTGATAGATAGAGATAGGTAGGTAGGTAGATAGATAGAGACAGATAGGTATGTAGGTAGGTAGGTAGATAGATAGAGATAGGTAGGTAGGTAGACAGATAGATACAGATAGGTAGGTAGGTAGATAGATACAGATAGGTAGGTAGGTAGGTAGATAGATAGAGATAGGTAGGTAGGTAGATAGATAGATAGAGATAGGTAGGTAGGTAGATTGATAGATAGAGATAAGTAGGTAGGTAGATAGATAGAGACAGATAGGTAGGTAGGTAGGTAGATAGATAGAGATAGGTAGGTAGGTAGATAGATACAGATAGGTAGGTAGGTAGATTGATTGATAGAGATATGCAGGTAGGTAGGTAGATAGATAGAGATAGGTAGGTAGGTAGATAGATAGATAGAGATAGGTAGGTAGGCAGATAGATAGATAGAGATAGGTAGGTAGGTAAATTGATAGATACAGATAGGTAGGTAGGTAGATAGATAGATACAGATAGGTAGGTAGGTAGATAGATAGATAGAGATAGATAGGTAGGTAGATGGATAGATAGAGATCGGTATGTAGATAGATAGATAGATAGAGATAGGTAGGTAGGCAGATAGATAGAGATAGGTAGGTAGGTAAATTGATAGATACAGATAGGTAGGTAGGTAGATAGATAGATAGAGATAGGTAGGCAGGTAGATTGATAGATACAGATAGGTAGGTAGGTAGATAGATAGAAAGAGATAGGTAGGTAGGTAGATTGATAGATAGATACAGATAGGTAGCTAGGTATATAGATAGAGATAGGTAGGTAGGTAGATTGATAGATACAGATAGGTAGGTAGGTAGACAGATAGATTCAGATAGGTAGGTAGGTAGATAGATAGATACAGATAGGTAGGTAGGTAGGTAGATAGATAGAGATAGGTAGGTAGGTAGATAGATAGATAGAGATAGGTAGGTAGGTGGATTGATAGATAGAGATAGGTAGGTAGGTAGATAGATAGAGACAGATAGGTAGGTAGGTAGGTAGGTAGATAGATTTAGGTAGGTAGGTAGATTGATAGATACAGATAGGTAGGTAGGTAGATAGATAGATACAGATAGGTAGGTAGGTAGATTGATAGATAGAGATAGGTAGGTAGGTAGGTAGATAGATAGATAGAGGTAGGTAGGTAGGTAGGTAGATTGATAGATAGAGATAGGTAGGTAGGTAGATTGATAGATAGAGATAGGTAGGTAGGTAGATAGATAGAGACAGATAGGTAGGTAGGTAGGTAGATAGATAGAGATAGGTAGGTAGGTAGATTGATAGATACAGATAGGTAGGTAGGTAGATAGATAGATACAGATAGGTAGGTAGGTAGGTAGGTAGGTAGATAGAGATAGGTAGGTAGGTAGATAGATAGATAGAGATAGGTAGGTAGGTAGATTGATAGATAGAGATAAGTAGGTAGGTAGATAGATAGAGACAGATAGGTAGGTAGGTAGGTAGATAGATAGAGATAGGTAGGTAGGTAGATTGATAGATACAGATAGGTAGTTAGGTAGATAGATAGATACAGATAGGTAGGTAGGTAGATTGATTGATAGATAGAGATATGCAGGTAGGTAGGTAGATAGATAGAGATAGGTAGGTAGGTAGATAGATAGAGATAGGTAGGTAGGCAGATAGATAGATAGAGATAGGTAGGTAGGTAAATTGATAGATACAGATAGGTAGGTAGGTAGATAGATAGATACAGATAGGTAGGTAGGTAGATAGATAGATAGAGATAGATAGGTAGGTAGATTGATAGATAGAGATCGGTATGTAGGTAGATAGATAGATAGAGATAGGTAGGTAGGCAGATAGATAGAGATAGGTAGGTAGGTAAATTGATAGATACAGATAGGTAGGTAGGTAGATAGATAGAAAGAGATAGGTAGGTAGGTAGATTGATAGATAGATACAGATAGGTAGCTAGGTATATAGATAGAGATAGGTAGGTAGGTAGATTGATAGATACAGATAGGTAGGTAGGTAGACAGATAGATTCAGATAGGTAGGTAGGTAGATAGATAGATACAGATAGGTAGGTAGGTAGGTAGATAGATAGAGATAGGTAGGTAGGTAGATAGATAGATAGAGATAGGTAGGTAGGTAGATTGATAGATAGAGATAGGTAGGTAGGTAGATAGATAGAGACAGATAGGTAGGTAGGTAGGTAGGTAGGTAGATAGATTTAGGTAGGTAGGTAGATTGATAGATACAGATAGGTAGGTAGGTAGATAGATAGATACAGATAGGTAGGTAGGTAGATTGATAGATAGAGATAGGTAGGTAGGTAGGTAGATAGAGACAGATAGGTAGGTAGGTAGGTAGGTAGATAGATAGAGATAGGTAGGTAGGTAGATTGATAGATACAGATAGGTAAATAGGTAGATAGATAGATACAGATAGGTAGGTAGGTAGGTAGATAGATACAGATAGGTAGGTAGGTAGATAGATAGATACAGATAGGTAGGTAGGTAGATTGATTGATAGATACAGATAGGTAGGTAGGTAGATAGATAGATACAGATAGGTAGGTAGATAGATAGATAGATAGATAGATAGATAGATAGATAGATAGATAGATAGATAGATAGATAGATAGATAAAGATAGGTAGGTAGGTAGGTAGATAGATACAGATAGGTAGGTAGATAGATAGATAGAGATAGGTAGGTAGGTAGGTAGATTGATAGATAGAGATAGGTAGGTAGGTAGATTGATAGATAGAGATAGGTAGGTAGGTAGATAGATAGAGACAGATAGGTAGGTAGGTAGGTAGATAGATAGAGATAGGTAGGTAGGTAGATTGATAGATACAGGTAGGTAGGTAGGTAGATAGATAGATACAGATAGGTAGGTAGGTAGGTAGATAGATAGAAATAGGTAGGTAGGTAGATAGATAGATAGAGATAGGTAGGTAGGTAGATTGATAGATAGAGATAAGTAGGTAGGTAGATAGATAGAGACAGATAGGTAGGTAGGTAGGTAGATAGATAGAGATAAGTAGGTAGGTAGATTGATAGATACAGATAGGTAGGTAGGTAGATAGATAGATACAGATAGGTAGGTAGGTAGATTGATTGATAGATAGAGATATGCAGGTAGGTAGGTAGATAGATAGAGATAGGTAGGTAGGTAGATAGATAGATAGAGATAGGTAGGTAGGCAGATAGATAGATAGAGATAGGTAGGTAGGTAAATTGATAGATACAGATAGGTAGGTAGGTAGATAGATAGATACAGATAGGTAGGTAGATAGATAGATAGAGATAGATAGGTAGGTAGATTGATAGATAGAGATCGGTATGTAGGTAGATAGATAGATAGAGATAGGTAGGTAGGCAGATAGATAGAGATAGGTAGTTAGGTAAATTGATAGATACAGATAGGTAGGTAGGTAGATAGATAGATAGAGATAGGTAGGCAGGTAGATTGATAGATACAGATAGGTAGGTAGGTAGATAGATAGAAAGAGATAGGTAGGTAGGTAGATTGATAGATAGAGATAGGTAGGTAGGTAGGTAGATAGATAGATAGAGGTAGGTAGGTAGGTAGATTGATAGATAGAGATAGGTAGGTAGGTAGATAGATAGAGACAGATAGGTAGGTAGGTAGGTAGGTAGATAGATAGCGATAGGTAGGTAGGTAGACAGATAGATACAGATAGGTAGGTAGGTAGATAGATAGATACAGATAGGTAGGTAGGTAGGTAGATAGATAGAGATAGGTAGGTAGGTAGATAGATAGATAGAGATAGGTAGGTAGGTAGATTGATAGATAGAGATAAGTAGGTAGGTAGATAGATAGAGACAGATAGGTAGGTAGGTAGGTAGATAGATAGAGATAGGTAGGTAGGTAGATTGATAGATACAGATAGGTAGGTAGGTAGATAGATAGATACAGATAGGTAGGTAGGTAGATTGATAGATACAGATAGGTAGGTAGGTAGATAGATAGAAAGAGATAGGTAGGTAGGTAGATTGATAGATAGATACAGATAGGTAGCTAGGTATATAGATAGAGATAGGTAGGTAGGTAGATTGATAGATACAGATAGGTAGGTAGGTAGACAGATAGATTCAGATAGGTAGGTAGATTGATAGATAGATACAGATAGGTAGCTAGGTATATAGATAGAGATAGGTAGGTAGGTAGATTGATAGATACAGATAGGTAGGTAGGTAGACAGATAGATTCAGATAGGTAGGTAGGTAGATAGATAGATACAGATAGGTAGGTAGGTAGGTAGATAGATAGAGATAGGTAGGTAGGTAGATAGATAGATAGAGATAGGTAGGTAGGTAGATTGATAGATAGAGATAGGTAGGTAGGTAGATAGATAGAGACAGATAGGTAGGTAGGTAGGTAGGTAGGTAGATAGATTTAGGTAGGTAGGTACATTGATAGATACAGATAGGTAGGTAGGTAGATAGATAGATACAGATAGGTAGGTAGGTAGATTGATAGATAGAGATAGGTAGGTAGGTAGGTAGATAGAGACAGATAGGTAGGTAGGTAGGTAGATAGATAGAGATAGGTAGGTAGGTAGATTGATAGATACAGATAGGTAGGTAGGTAGATAGATAGATACAGATAGGTAGGTAGGTAGGTAGGTAGATAGATAGAGATAGGTAGGTAGGTAGATAGATAGATAGAGATAGGTAGGTAGGTAGATTGATAGATAGAGATAAGTATGTAGGTAGATAGATAGAGACAGATAGGTAGGTAGGTAGGTAGATAGATAGAGATAGGTAGGTAGGTAGATTGATAGATACAGATAGGTAGGTAGGTAGATAGATAGATACAGATAGGTAGGTAGGTAGATTGATTGATAGATAGAGATATGCAGGTAGGTAGGTAGATAGATAGAGATAGGTAGGTAGGTAGATAGATAGATAGAGATAGGTAGGTAGGCAGATAGATAGATAGAGATAGGTAGGTAGGTAAATTGATAGATACAGATAGGTAGGTAGGTAGATAGATAGATACAGATAGGTAGGTAGGTAGATAGATAGAGATAGATAGGTAGGTAGATTGATAGATAGAGATCGGTATGTAGGTAGATAGATAGATAGAGATAGGTAGGTAGGCAGATAGATAGAGATAGGAAGGTAGGTAAATTGATAGATACAGATAGGTAGGTAGGTAGATAGATAGATAGAGATAGGTAGGCAGGTAGATTGATAGATACAGATAGGTAGGTAGGTAGATAGATAGAAAGAGATAGGTAGGTAGGTAGATTGATAGATAGAGATAGGTAGGTAGGTAGGTAGATAGATAGATAGAGGTAGGTAGGTAGGTAGATTGATAGATAGAGATAGGTAGGTAGGTAGATAGATAGAGACAGATAGGTAGGTAGGTAGGTAGGTAGATAGATAGAAATAGGTAGGTAGGTAGACAGATAGATACAGATAGGTAGGTAGGTAGATAGATAGATACAGATAGGTAGGTAGGTAGGTAGATTGATAGAGATAGGTAGGTAGGTAGATAGATAGATAGAGATAGGTAGGTAGGTAGATTGATAGATAGAGATAGGTAGGTAGGTAGATTGATAGATACAGATAGGTAGGTAGGTAGGTAGATAGGTAGGTAGATAGATAGATAGAGATAGATAGGTAGGTAGATTGATAGATAGAGATCGGTATGTAGGTAGATAGATAGATAGAGATAGGTAGGTAGGCAGATAGATAGAGATAGGTAGGTAGGTAAATTGATAGATACAGATAGGTAGGTAGGTAGATAGATAGATCGAGATAGGTAGGTAGGTAGATTGATAGATACAGATAGGTAGGTAGGTAGATAGATAGAAAGAGATAGGTAGGTAGGTAGATTGATAGATAGAGATAGGTAGGTAGGTAGGTAGATAGATAGATAGAGGTAGGTAGGTAGGTAGATTGATAGATAGAGATAGGTAGGTAGGTAGATAGATAGAGACAGATAGGTAGGTAGGTAGGTAGATAGATAGAGATAGGTAGGTAGGTAGACAGATAGATACAGATAGGTAGGTAGGTAGATAGATAGATACAGATAGGTAGGTAGGTAGGTAGATAGATAGAGATCGGTAGGTAGGTAGATAGATAGATAGAGATAGGTAGGTAGGTAGATTGATAGATACAGATAGGTAGGTAGGTAGGTAGATAGATAGAGATAGGTAGGTAGGTAGATAGATAGATAGATATAGATAGGTAGGTAGATTGATAGATACAGATAGGTAGGTAGGTAGATAGATAGATACAGATAGGTAGGTAGGTAGATAGATAGATAGATAAAGATAGGTAGGTAGGTAGGTAGATAGATAGAGATAGGTAGGTAGGTAGATAGATAGATAGAGATAGATAGGTAGGTAGATAGATAGATAAAGATAGGTAGGTAGGTAGATAGATAGATAGACATAGGTAGGTAGGTAGGTAGGTAGGTAGGTAGGTAGGTAGACAGATACAGATAGGTAGCTAGGTATATAGATAGAGATAGGTAGGTAGGTAGATTGATAGATACAGATATGTAGGTAGGTAGACAGATAGATACAGATAGGTAGGTAGGTAGATAGATAGATACAGATAGGTAGGTAGGTAGGTAGATAGATAGAGATAGGTAGGTAGGTAGATTGATAGATAGAGATAGGTAGGTAGGTAGATTGATAGATAGAGATAGGTAGGTAGGTAGATAGATAGAGACAGATAGGTAGGTAGGTAGGTAGGTAGGTAGGTAGAGATAGGTAGGTAGGTAGATTGATAGATACAGATAGGTAGGTAGGTAGATTGATAGATAGAGATAGGTAGGTAGGTAGATTGATAGATAGAGATAGGTAGGTAGGTAGGTAGATAGATAGATAGAGGTAGGTAGGTAGGTAGGTAGATTGATAGATAGAGATAGGTAGGTAGGTAGATAGATAGAGACAGATAGGTAGGTAGGTAGGTAGGTAGATAGAGATAGGTAGGTAGGTAGACAGATAGATACAGATAGGTAGGTAGGTAGATAGATAGATACAGATAGGTAGGTAGGTAGGTAGATAGATAGAGATAGGTAGGTGGGTAGATAGATAGATAGAGATAGGTAGGTAGGTAGATTGATAGATACAGATAGGTAGGTAGGTAGGTAGATAGATAGAGATAGGTAGGTAGGTAGATAGATAGATAGATATAGATAGGTAGGTAGATTGATAGATACAGATAGGTAGGTAGGTAGATAGATAGATACAGATAGGTAGGTAGGTAGATAGATAGATAGATAGATAAAGATAGGTAGGTAGGTAGGTAGATAGATAGAGATAGGTAGGTAGGTAGATAGATAGATAGAGATAGATAGGTAGGTAGATAGATAGATAAAGATAGGTAGGTAGGTAGATAGATAGATAGACATAGGTAGGTAGGTAGGTAGGTAGGTAGACAGATACAGATAGGTAGCTAGGTATATAGATAGAGATAGGTAGGTAGGTAGATTGATAGATACAGATATGTAGGTAGGTAGACAGATAGATACAGATAGGTAGGTAGGTAGATAGATAGATACAGATAGGTAGGTAGGTAGGTAGATAGATAGAGATAGGTAGGTAGGTAGATTGATAGATAGAGATAGGTAGGTAGGTAGATTGATAGATAGAGATAGGTAGGTAGGTAGATAGATAGAGACAGATAGGTAGGTAGGTAGGTAGGTAGGTAGAGATAGGTAGGTAGGTAGATTGATAGATACAGATAGGTAGGTAGGTAGATTGATAGATAGAGATAGGTAGGTAGGTAGATTGATAGATAGAGATAGGTAGGTAGGTAGGTAGATAGATAGATAGAGGTAGGTAGGTAGGTAGGTAGATTGATAGATAGAGATAGGTAGGTAGGTAGATAGATAGAGACAGATAGGTAGGTAGGTAGGTAGGTAGATAGATAGAGATAGGTAGGTAGATAGATTGATAGATACAGATAGGTAGGTAGGTAGATAGATAGATACAGATAGGTAGGTAGGTAGATTGATAGATAGAGATAGGTAGGTAGGTAGGTAGATAGATAGATAGAGGTAGGTAGGTAGGTAGGTAGATTGATAGATAGAGATAGGTAGGTAGGTAGATAGATAGAGACAGATAGGTAGGTAGGTAGGTAGATAGATAGAGATAGGTAGGTAGGTAGATTGATAGATACAGATAGGTAGGGAGGGAGATAGATAGATACAGATAGGTAGGTAGGTAGATTGATAGATAGAGATAGGTAGGTAGGTAGATAGATAGATAGAGATAGGTAGGTAGGTAGGTAGATAGATAGAGATAGGTAGGTAGGTAGATAGATAGATAGAGATAGGTAGGTAGGTAAATTGATAGATACAGATAGGTAGGTAGGTAGATAGATAGATACAGATAGGTAGGTAGGTAGATAGATAGATAGAGATAGGTAGGTAGGTAGGTAGATAGATATAGGTAGGTAAGTAGGTAGATAGATACAGATAGGTAGGTAGATAGATAGATAAATACAGATAGGTAGGTAGGTAGATAGATAGATAGAGATAGATAGATAGGTAGGTAGATTGATAGATAGAGATAGGTAGGTAGGCAGATAGATAGATAGAGATAGATAGGTAGGCAGATAGATAGATAGAGATAGGTCAGTAGGTAGATTGATAGACACAGATAGGTAGGTAGGTAGATTGATAGACAGAGATTGGTAGGTAGGTAGGTAGATAGATAGAGATAGGTAGGTAGGTAGGTAGATTGATAGATACAGATAGGTAGGTAGGTAGATAGATAGATAGAGATAGGTAGGTAGGTAGATTGATAGATACAGATAGGTAGGTAGGTAGATAGATAGATACAGATAGGTAGGTAGGTAGATAGATAGATACAGATAGGTAGGTAGGTAGTTAGATAGATAGAGATAGGTAGGTAGGTAGATAGATAGAGATAGGTAGGTAGGTAGATTGATAGATACAGATAGGTAGGTAGGTAGATAGATAGATACAGATAGGTAGGTAGATAGATAGATAGATAGATAGATAGATAGATAGATAGATAGATAGATAGATAGATAGATAGATAGATAAAGATAGGTAGGTAGGTAGGTAGATAGATACAGATAGGTAGGTAGATAGATAGATAGAGATAGGTAGGTAGGTAGGTAGATTGATAGATAGAGATAGGTAGGTAGGTAGATTGATAGATAGAGATAGGTAGGTAGGTAGATAGATAGAGACAGATAGGTAGGTAGGTAGGTAGATAGATAGAGATAGGTAGGTAGGTAGATTGATAGATACAGATAGGTAGGTAGGTAGATAGATAGATACAGATAGGTAGGTAGGTAGGTAGATAGATAGAGATAGGTAGGTAGGTAGATAGATAGATAGAGATAGGTAGGTAGGTAGATTGATAGATAGAGATAAGTAGGTAGGTAGATAGATAGAGACAGATAGGTAGGTAGGTAGGTAGATAGATAGAGATAGGTAGGTAGGTAGATTGATAGATACAGATAGGTAGGTAGGTAGATAGATAGATACAGATAGGTAGGTAGGTAGATTGATTGATAGATAGAGATATGCAGGTAGGTAGGTAGATAGATAGAGATAGGTAGGTAGGTAGATAGATAGATAGAGATAGGTAGGTAGGCAGATAGATAGATAGAGATAGGTAGGTAGGTAAATTGATAGATACAGATAGGTAGGTAGGTAGATAGATAGATACAGATAGGTAGGTAGGTAGATAGATAGATAGAGATAGATAGGTAGGTAGATTGATAGATAGAGATCGGTATGTAGGTAGATAGATAGATAGAGATAGGTAGGTAGGCAGATAGATAGAGATAGGTAGGTAGGTAAATTGATAGATACAGATAGGTAGGTAGGTAGATAGATAGATAGATAGAGATAGGTAGGCAGGTAGATTGATAGATACAGATAGGTAGGTAGGTAGATAGATAGAAAGAGATAGGTAGGTAGGTAGATTGATAGATAGAGATAGGTAGGTAGGTAGGTAGATAGATAGATAGTGGTAGGTAGGTAGGTAGATTGATAGATAGAGATAGGTAGGTAGGTAGATAGATAGAGACAGATAGGTATGTAGGTAGGTAGGTAGATAGATAGAGATAGGTAGGTAGGTAGACAGATAGATACAGATAGGTAGGTAGGTAGATAGATAGATACAGATAGGTAGGTAGGTAGGTAGATAGATAGAGATAGGTAGGCAGGTAGATTGATAGATACAGATAGGTAGGTAGGTAGATAGATAGAAAGAGATAGGTAGGTAGGTAGATTGATAGATAGAGATAGGTAGGTAGGTAGGTAGATAGATAGATAGAGGTAGGTAGGTAGGTAGATTGATAGATAGAGATAGGTAGGTAGGTAGATAGATAGAGACAGATAGGTATGTAGGTAGGTAGGTAGATAGATAGAGATAGGTAGGTAGGTAGACAGATAGATACAGATAGGTAGGTAGGTAGATAGATAGATACAGATAGGTAGGTAGGTAGGTAGATAGATAGAGATAGGTAGGTAGGTAGATAGATAGATAGAGATAGGTAGGTAGGTAGATTGATAGATAGAGATAAGTAGGTAGGTAGATAGATAGAGACAGATAGGTAGGTAGGTAGGTAGATAGATAGAGATAGGTAGGTAGGTAGATTGATAGATACAGATAGGTAGGTAGGTAGATAGATACAGATAGGTAGGTAGGTAGATTGATTGATAGAGATATGCAGGTAGGTAGGTAGATAGATAGAGATAGGTAGGTAGGTAGATAGATAGATAGAGATAGGTAGGTAGGCAGATAGATAGATAGAGATAGGTAGGTAGGTAAATTGATAGATACAGATAGGTAGGTAGGTAGATAGATAGATACAGATAGGTAGGTAGGTAGATAGATAGATAGAGATAGATAGGTAGGTAGATGGATAGATAGAGATCGGTATGTAGGTAGATAGATAGTTAGAGATAGGTAGGTAGGCAGATAGATAGAGATAGGTAGGTAGGTAAATTGATAGATACAGATAGGTAGGTAGGTAGATAGATAGATAGAGATAGGTAGGCAGGTAGATTGATAGATACAGATAGGTAGGTAGGTAGATAGATAGAAAGAGATAGGTAGGTAGGTAGATTGATAGATAGATACAGATAGGTAGCTAGGTATATAGATAGAGATAGGTAGGTAGGTAGATTGATAGATACAGATAGGTAGGTAGGTAGACAGATAGATTCAGATAGGTAGGTAGGTAGATAGATAGATACAGATAGGTAGGTAGGTAGGTAGATAGATAGAGATAGGTAGGTAGGTAGATAGATAGATAGAGATAGGTAGGTAGGTAGATTGATAGATAGAGATAGGTAGGTAGGTAGATAGATAGAGACAGATAGTTAGGTAGGTAGGTAGGTAGGTAGATAGATTTAGGTAGGTAGGTAGATTGATAGATACAGATAGGTAGGTAGGTAGATAGATAGATACAGATAGGTAGGTAGGTAGATTGATAGATAGAGATAGGTAGGTAGGTTGGTAGATAGATAGATAGAGGTAGGTAGGTAGGTAGGTAGATTGATAGATAGAGATAGGTAGGTAGGTAGATTGATAGATAGAGATAGGTAGGTAGGTAGATAGATAGAGACAGATAGGTAGGTAGGTAGGTAGATAGATAGAGATAGGTAGGTAGGTAGATTGATAGATACAGATAGGTAGGTAGGTAGATAGATAGATACAGATAGGTAGGTAGGTAGGTAGGTAGATAGAGATAGGTAGGTAGGTAGATAGATAGATAGAGATAGGTAGGTAGGTAGATTGATAGATAGAGATAAGTAGGTAGGTAGATAGATAGAGACAGATAGGTAGGTAGGTAGGTAGATAGATAGAGATAGGTAGGTAGGTAGATTGATAGATACAGATAGGTAGGTAGGTAGATAGATAGATACAGATAGGTAGGTAGGTAGATTGATTGATAGATAGAGATATGCAGGTAGGTAGGTAGATAGATAGAGATAGGTAGGTAGGTAGATAGATAGATAGAGATAGGTAGGTAGGCAGATAGATAGATAGAGATAGGTAGGTAGGTAAATTGATAGATACAGATAGGTAGATAGGTAGATTGATTGATAGATAGAGATATGCAGGTAGGTAGGTAGATAGATAGAGATAGGTAGGTAGGTAGATAGATAGATAGAGATAGGTAGGTAGGTAGATAGATAGATACAGATAGGTAGGTAGGTAGATAGATAGATAGAGATAGATAGGTAGGTAGATTGATAGATAGAGATCGGTATGTAGGTAGATAGATAGATAGAGATAGGTAGGTAGGCAGATAGATAGAGATAGGTAGGTAGGTAAATTGATAGATACAGATAGGTAGGTAGGTAGATAGATAGAAAGAGATAGGTAGGTAGGTAGATTGATAGATAGAGATAGGTAGGTAGGTAGATTGATAGATACAGATAGGTAGGTAGGTAGGTAGGTAGGTAGATAGATAGAGATAGGTAGGTAGGTAGATAGATAGATAGAGATAGATAGGTAGGTAGATTGATAGATAGAGATCGGTATGTAGGTAGATAGATAGATAGAGATAGGTAGGTAGGCAGATAGATAGAGATAGGTAGGTAGGTAAATTGATAGATACAGATAGGTAGGTAGGTAGATAGATAGATCGAGATAGGTAGGTAGGTAGATTGATAGATACAGATAGGTAGGTAGGTAGATAGATAGAAAGAGATAGGTAGGTAGGTAGATTGATAGATAGAGATAGGTAGGTAGGTAGGTAGATAGATAGATAGAGGTAGGTAGGTAGGTAGATTGATAGATAGAGATAGGTAGGTAGGTAGATAGATAGAGACAGATAGGTAGGTAGGTAGGTAGATAGATAGAGATAGGTAGGTAGGTAGATTGATAGATACAGATAGGTAGGTAGGTAGATAGATAGATAGAGATAGGTAGGCAGGTAGATTGATAGATACAGATAGGTAGGTAGGTAGATAGATAGAAAGAGATAGGTAGGTAGGTAGATTGATAGATAGATACAGATAGGTAGCTAGGTATATAGATAGAGATAGGTAGGTAGGTAGATTGATAGATACAGATAGGTAGGTAGGTAGACAGATAGATTCAGATAGGTAGGTAGTTAGATAGATAGATACAGATAGGTAGGTAGGTAGGTAGGTAGATAGAGATAGGTAGGTAGGTAGATAGATAGATAGAGATAGGTAGGTAGGTAGATTGATAGATAGAGATAGGTAGGTAGGTAGATAGATAGAGATAGATAGGTAGGTAGGTAGGTAGGTAGATAGATTTAGGTAGGTAGGTAGATTGATAGATACAGATAGGTAGGTAGGTAGATAGATAGATACAGATAGGTAGGTAGGTAGATTGATAGATAGAGATAGGTAGGTAGGTAGGTAGGTAGATAGATAGATAGAGGTAGGTAGGTAGGTAGGTAGATTGATAGATAGAGATAGGTAGGTAGGTAGATTGATAGATAGAGATAGGTAGGTAGGTAGATAGATAGAGACAGATAGGTAGGTAGGTAGGTAGATAGATAGAGATAGGTAGGTAGGTAGATTGATAGATACAGATAGGTAGGTAGGTAGATAGATAGATACAGATAGGTAGGTAGGTAGGTAGATAGATAGAGATAGGTAGGTAGGTAGATAGATAGATAGAGATAGGGAGGTAGGTAGATTGATAGATAGAGATAAGTAGGTAGGTAGATAGATAGAGACAGATAGGTAGGTAGGTAGGTAGATAGATAGAGATAGGTAGGTAGGTAGATTGATAGATACAGATAGGTAGGTAGGTAGATAGATAGATACAGATAGGTAGGTAGGTAGATTGATTGATAGATGGAGATATGCAGGTAGGTAGGTAGATAGATAGAGATAGGTAGGTAGGTAGATAGATAGATAGAGATAGGTAGGTAGGTAGATTGATAGATAGAGATAGGTAGGTAGGTAGATAGATAGAGATAGATAGGTAGGTAGGTAGGTAGGTAGATAGATTTAGGTAGGTAGGTAGATTGATAGATACAGATAGGTAGGTAGGTAGATAGATAGATACAGATAGGTAGGTAGGTAGATTGATAGATAGAGATAGGTAGGTAGGTAGGTAGATAGATAGATAGAGGTAGGTAGGTAGGTAGGTAGATTGATAGATAGAGATAGGTAGGTAGGTAGATTGATAGATAGAGATAGGTAGGTAGGTAGATAGATAGAGACAGATAGGTAGGTAGGTAGGTAGATAGATAGAGATAGGTAGGTAGGTAGATTGATAGATACAGATAGGTAGGTAGGTAGATAGATAGATACAGATAGGTAGGTAGGTAGGTAGATAGATAGAGATAGGTAGGTAGGTAGATAGATAGATAGAGATAGGGAGGTAGGTAGATTGATAGATAGAGATAAGTAGGTAGGTAGATAGATAGAGACAGATAGGTAGGTAGGTAGGTAGATAGATAGAGATAGGTAGGTAGGTAGATTGATAGATACAGATAGGTAGGTAGGTAGATAGATAGATACAGATAGGTAGGTAGGTAGATTGATTGATAGATGGAGATATGCAGGTAGGTAGGTAGATAGATAGAGATAGGTAGGTAGGTAGATAGATAGATAGATAGAGATAGGTAGGTAGGCAGATAGATAGATAGAGATAGGTAGGTAGGTAAATTGATAGATACAGATAGGTAGGTAGGTAGATAGATAGATACAGATAGGTAGGTAGGTAGGTAGGTAGGTAGATAGATAGAGATAGGTAGGTAGGTAGATTGATAGATACAGATAGGTAGGTAGGTAGATAGATAGATACAGATAGGTAGGTAGGTAGATTGATAGATAGAGATAGGTAGGTAGGTAGGTAGATAGATAGATAGAGGTAGGTAGGTAGGTAGGTAGATTGATAGATAGAGATAGGTTGGTAGGTAGATAGATAGAGACAGATAGGTAGGTAGGTAGGTAGATAGATAGAGATAGGTAGGTAGGTAGATTGATAGATACAGATAGGTAGGTAGGGAGATAGATAGATACAGATAGGTAGGTAGGTAGATTGATAGATAGAGATAGGTAGGTAGGTAGATAGATAGATAGAGATAGGTAGGTAGGTAGGTAGATAGATAGAGATAGGTAGGTAGGTAGATAGATAGATAGAGATAGGTAGGTAGGTAAATTGATAGATACAGATAGGTAGGTAGGTAGATAGATAGATACAGAAAGGTAGGTAGGTAGATAGATAGATAGAGATAGGTAGGTAGATAGATATAGGTAGGTAAGTAGGTAGATAGATACAGATAGGTAGGTAGGTAGATAGATAAATACAGATAGGTAGGTAGGTAGATAGATAGATAGAGATAGATAGATAGGTAGGTAGATTGATAGATAGAGATAGGTAGGTAGGCAGATAGATAGATAGAGATAGATAGGTAGGCAGATAGATAGATAGAGATAGGTCAGTAGGTAGATTGATAGACACAGATAGGTAGGTAGGTAGATTGATAGACAGAGATAGGTAGGTAGGTAGGTAGATAGATAGAGATAGGTAGGTAGGTAGGTAGATTGATAGATACAGATAGGTAGGTAGGTAGATAGATAGATAGAGATAGGTAGGTAGGTAGATTGATAGATACAGATAGGTAGGTAGGTAGATAGATAGATACAGATAGGTAGGTAGGTAGATAGATAGATACAGATAGGTAGGTAGGTAGTTAGATAGATAGAGATAGGTAGGTAGGTAGATAGATAGAGATAGGTAGGTAGGTAGATTGATAGATACAGATAGGTAGGTAGGTAGATAGATAGATACAGATAGGTAGGTAGATAGATAGATAGACAGATAGATAGATAGATAGATAGATAGATAGATAGATAGATAGATAGATAGATAAAGATAGGTAGGTAGGTAGGTAGATAGATACAGATAGGTAGGTAGATAGATAGATAGAGATAGGTAGGTAGGTAGGTAGATTGATAGATAGAGATAGGTAGGTAGGTAGATTGATAGATAGAGATAGGTAGGTAGGTAGATAGATAGAGACAGATAGGTAGGTAGGTAGGTAGATAGATAGAGATAGGTAGGTAGGTAGATTGATAGATACAGATAGGTAGGTAGGTAGATAGATAGATACAGATAGGTAGGTAGGTAGGTAGATAGATAGAGATAGGTAGGTAGGTAGATAGATAGATACAGATAGGTAGGTAGGTAGATTGATAGATAGAGATAAGTAGGTAGGTAGATAGATAGAGACAGATAGGTAGGTAGGTAGGTAGATAGATAGAGATAGGTAGGTAGGTAGATTGATAGATACAGATAGGTAGGTAGGTAGATAGATAGATACAGATAGGTAGGTAGGTAGATTGATTGATAGATAGAGATATGCAGGTGGGTAGGTAGATAGATAGAGATAGGTAGGTAGGTAGATAGATAGATAGAGATAGGTAGGTAGGCAGATAGATAGATAGAGATAGGTAGGTAGGTAAATTGATAGATACAGATAGGTAGGTAGGTAGATAGATAGATACAGATAGGTAGGTAGGTAGATAGATAGATAGAGATAGATAGGTAGGTAGATTGATAGATAGAGATCGGTATGTAGGTAGATAGATAGATAGAGATAGGTAGGTAGGCAGATAGATAGAGATAGGTAGGTAGGTAAATTGATAGATACAGATAGGTAGGTAGGTAGATAGATAGATAAAGATAGGTAGGCAGGTAGATTGATAGATACAGATAGGTAGGTAGGTAGATAGATAGAAAGAGATAGGTAGGTAGGTAGATTGATAGATAGAGATAGGTAGGTAGGTAGGTAGATAGATAGATAGAGGTAGGTAGGTAGGTAGATTGATAGATAGAGATAGGTAGGTAGGTAGATAGATAGAGACAGATAGGTAGGTAGGTAGGTAGGTAGATAGATAGAGATAGGTAGGTAGGTAGCCAGATAGATACAGATAGGTAGGTAGGTAGATAGATAGATACAGATAGGTAGGTAGGTAGGTAGATAGATAGAGATAGGTAGGTAGGTAGATAGATAGATAGAGATAGGTAGGTAGGTAGATAGATAGATAGAGATAGGTAGGTAGGTAGATTGATAGATAGAGATAGGTAGGTAGGTAGATAGATAGAGATAGATAGGTAGGTAGGTAGGTAGGTAGATAGATTTAGGTAGGTAGGTAGATTGATAGATACAGATAGGTAGGTAGGTAGATAGATAGATACAGATAGGTAGGTAGGTAGATTGATAGATAGAGATAGGTAGGTAGGTAGGTAGATAGATAGATAGAGGTAGGTAGGTAGGTAGGTAGATTGATAGATAGAGATAGGTAGGTAGGTAGATTGATAGATAGAGATAGGTAGGTAGGTAGATAGATAGAGACAGATAGGTAGGTAGGTAGGTAGATAGATAGAGATAGGTAGGTAGGTAGATTGATAGATACAGATAGGTAGGTAGGTAGATAGATAGATACAGATAGGTAGGTAGGTAGGTAGATAGATAGAGATAGGTAGGTAGGTAGATAGATAGATAGAGATAGGGAGGTAGGTAGATTGATAGATAGAGATAAGTAGGTAGGTAGATAGATAGAGACAGATAGGTAGGTAGGTAGGTAGATAGATAGAGATAGGTAGGTAGGTAGATTGATAGATACAGATAGGTAGGTAGGTAGATAGATAGATACAGATAGGTAGGTAGGTAGATTGATTGATAGATGGAGATATGCAGGTAGGTAGGTAGATAGATAGAGATAGGTAGGTAGGTAGATAGATAGATAGAGATAGGTAGGTAGGTAGATAGATAGATAGATAGAGATAGGTAGGTAGGCAGATAGATAGATAGAGATAGGTAGGTAGGTAAATTGATAGATACAGATAGGTAGGTAGGTAGATAGATAGATACAGATAGGTAGGTAGGTAGGTAGGTAGGTAGATAGATAGAGATAGGTAGGTAGGTAGATTGATAGATACAGATAGGTAGGTAGGTAGATAGATAGATACAGATAGGTAGGTAGGTAGATTGATAGATAGAGATAGGTAGGTAGGTAGGTAGATAGATAGATAGAGGTAGGTAGGTAGGTAGGTAGATTGATAGATAGAGATAGGTTGGTAGGTAGATAGATAGAGACAGATAGGTAGGTAGGTAGGTAGATAGATAGAGATAGGTAGGTAGGTAGATTGATAGATACAGATAGGTAGGTAGGGAGATAGATAGATACAGATAGGTAGGTAGGTAGATTGATAGATAGAGATAGGTAGGTAGGTAGATAGATAGATAGAGATAGGTAGGTAGGTAGGTAGATAGATAGAGATAGGTAGGTAGGTAGATAGATAGATAGAGATAGGTAGGTAGGTAAATTGATAGATACAGATAGGTAGGTAGGTAGATAGATAGATACAGATAGGTAGGTAGGTAGATAGATAGATAGAGATAGGTAGGTAGATAGATATAGGTAGGTAAGTAGGTAGATAGATACAGATAGGTAGGTAGGTAGATAGATAAATACAGATAGGTAGGTAGGTAGATAGATAGATAGAGATAGATAGATAGGTAGGTAGATTGATAGATAGAGATAGGTAGGTAGGCAGATAGATAGATAGAGATAGATAGGTAGGCAGATAGATAGATAGAGATAGGTCAGTAGGTAGATTGATAGACACAGATAGGTAGGTAGGTAGATTGATAGACAGAGATAGGTAGGTAGGTAGGTAGATAGATAGAGATAGGTAGGTAGGTAGGTAGATTGATAGATACAGATAGGTAGGTAGGTAGATAGATAGATAGAGATAGGTAGGTAGGTAGATTGATAGATACAGATAGGTAGGTAGGTAGATAGATAGATACAGATAGGTAGGTAGGTAGATAGATAGATACAGATAGGTAGGTAGGTAGTTAGATAGATAGAGATAGGTAGGTAGGTAGATAGATAGAGATAGGTAGGTAGGTAGATTGATAGATACAGATAGGTAGGTAGGTAGATAGATAGATACAGATAGGTAGGTAGATAGATAGATAGACAGATAGATAGATAGATAGATAGATAGATAGATAGATAGATAGATAGATAGATAGATAGATAAAGATAGGTAGGTAGGTAGGTAGATAGATACAGATAGGTAGGTAGATAGATAGATAGAGATAGGTAGGTAGGTAGGTAGATTGATAGATAGAGATAGGTAGGTAGGTAGATTGATAGATAGAGATAGGTAGGTAGGTAGATAGATAGAGACAGATAGGTAGGTAGGTAGGTAGATAGATAGAGATAGGTAGGTAGGTAGATTGATAGATACAGATAGGTAGGTAGGTAGATAGATAGATACAGATAGGTAGGTAGGTAGGTAGATAGATAGAGATAGGTAGGTAGGTAGATAGATAGATAGAGATAGGTAGGTAGGTAGATTGATAGATAGAGATAAGTAGGTAGGTAGATAGATAGAGACAGATAGGTAGGTAGGTAGGTAGATAGATAGAGATAGGTAGGTAGGTAGATTGATAGATACAGATAGGTAGGTAGGTAGATAGATAGATACAGATAGGTAGGTAGGTAGATTGATTGATAGATAGAGATATGCAGGTGGGTAGGTAGATAGATAGAGATAGGTAGGTAGGTAGATAGATAGATAGAGATAGGTAGGTAGGCAGATAGATAGATAGAGATAGGTAGGTAGGTAAATTGATAGATACAGATAGGTAGGTAGGTAGATAGATAGATACAGATAGGTAGGTAGGTAGATAGATAGATAGAGATAGATAGGTAGGTAGATTGATAGATAGAGATCGGTATGTAGGTAGATAGATAGATAGAGATAGGTAGGTAGGCAGATAGATAGAGATAGGTAGGTAGGTAAATTGATAGATACAGATAGGTAGGTAGGTAGATAGATAGATAGAGATAGGTAGGCAGGTAGATTGATAGATACAGATAGGTAGGTAGGTAGATAGATAGATACAGATAGGTAGGTAGGTAGATTGATAGATAGAGATAGGTAGGTAGGTTGGTAGATAGATAGATAGAGGTAGGTAGGTAGGTAGGTAGATTGATAGATAGAGATAGGTAGGTAGGTAGATTGATAGATAGAGATAGGTAGGTAGGTAGATAGATAGAGACAGATAGGTAGGTAGGTAGGTAGATAGATAGAGATAGGTAGGTAGGTAGATTGATAGATACAGATAGGTAGGTAGGTAGATAGATAGATACAGATAGGTAGGTAGGTAGGTAGGTAGATAGAGATAGGTAGGTAGGTAGATAGATAGATAGAGATAGGTAGGTAGGTAGATTGATAGATAGAGATAAGTAGGTAGGTAGATAGATAGAGACAGATAGGTAGGTAGGTAGGTAGATAGATAGAGATAGGTAGGTAGGTAGATTGATAGATACAGATAGGTAGGTAGGTAGATAGATAGATACAGATAGGTAGGTAGGTAGATTGATTGATAGATAGAGATATGCAGGTAGGTAGGTAGATAGATAGAGATAGGTAGGTAGGTAGATAGATAGATAGAGATAGGTAGGTAGGCAGATAGATAGATAGAGATAGGTAGGTAGGTAAATTGATAGATACAGATAGGTAGATAGGTAGATTGATTGATAGATAGAGATATGCAGGTAGGTAGGTAGATAGATAGAGATAGGTAGGTAGGTAGATAGATAGATAGAGATAGGTAGGTAGGTAGATAGATAGATACAGATAGGTAGGTAGGTAGATAGATAGATAGAGATAGATAGGTAGGTAGATTGATAGATAGAGATCGGTATGTAGGTAGATAGATAGATAGAGATAGGTAGGTAGGCAGATAGATAGAGATAGGTAGGTAGGTAAATTGATAGATACAGATAGGTAGGTAGGTAGATAGATAGAAAGAGATAGGTAGGTAGGTAGATTGATAGATAGAGATAGGTAGGTAGGTAGATTGATAGATACAGATAGGTAGGTAGGTAGGTAGGTAGGTAGATAGATAGAGATAGGTAGGTAGGTAGATAGATAGATAGAGATAGATAGGTAGGTAGATTGATAGATAGAGATCGGTATGTAGGTAGATAGATAGATAGAGATAGGTAGGTAGGCAGATAGATAGAGATAGGTAGGTAGGTAAATTGATAGATACAGATAGGTAGGTAGGTAGATAGATAGATCGAGATAGGTAGGTAGGTAGATTGATAGATACAGATAGGTAGGTAGGTAGATAGATAGAAAGAGATAGGTAGGTAGGTAGATTGATAGATAGAGATAGGTAGGTAGGTAGGTAGATAGATAGATAGAGGTAGGTAGGTAGGTAGATTGATAGATAGAGATAGGTAGGTAGGTAGATAGATAGAGACAGATAGGTAGGTAGGTAGGTAGATAGATAGAGATAGGTAGGTAGGTAGATTGATAGATACAGATAGGTAGGTAGGTAGATAGATAGATAGAGATAGGTAGGCAGGTAGATTGATAGATACAGATAGGTAGGTAGGTAGATAGATAGAAAGAGATAGGTAGGTAGGTAGATTGATAGATAGATACAGATAGGTAGCTAGGTATATAGATAGAGATAGGTAGGTAGGTAGATTGATAGATACAGATAGGTAGGTAGGTAGACAGATAGATTCAGATAGGTAGGTAGTTAGATAGATAGATACAGATAGGTAGGTAGGTAGGTAGGTAGATAGAGATAGGTAGGTAGGTAGATAGATAGATAGAGATAGGTAGGTAGGTAGATTGATAGATAGAGATAGGTAGGTAGGTAGATAGATAGAGATAGATAGGTAGGTAGGTAGGTAGGTAGATAGATTTAGGTAGGTAGGTAGATTGATAGATACAGATAGGTAGGTAGGTAGATAGATAGATACAGATAGGTAGGTAGGTAGATTGATAGATAGAGATAGGTAGGTAGGTAGGTAGGTAGATAGATAGATAGAGGTAGGTAGGTAGGTAGGTAGATTGATAGATAGAGATAGGTAGGTAGGTAGATTGATAGATAGAGATAGGTAGGTAGGTAGATAGATAGAGACAGATAGGTAGGTAGGTAGGTAGATAGATAGAGATAGGTAGGTAGGTAGATTGATAGATACAGATAGGTAGGTAGGTAGATAGATAGATACAGATAGGTAGGTAGGTAGGTAGATAGATAGAGATAGGTAGGTAGGTAGATAGATAGATAGAGATAGGGAGGTAGGTAGATTGATAGATAGAGATAAGTAGGTAGGTAGATAGATAGAGACAGATAGGTAGGTAGGTAGGTAGATAGATAGAGATAGGTAGGTAGGTAGATTGATAGATACAGATAGGTAGGTAGGTAGATAGATAGATACAGATAGGTAGGTAGGTAGATTGATTGATAGATGGAGATATGCAGGTAGGTAGGTAGATAGATAGAGATAGGTAGGTAGGTAGATAGATAGATAGAGATAGGTAGGTAGGTAGATTGATAGATAGAGATAGGTAGGTAGGTAGATAGATAGAGATAGATAGGTAGGTAGGTAGGTAGGTAGATAGATTTAGGTAGGTAGGTAGATTGATAGATACAGATAGGTAGGTAGGTAGATAGATAGATACAGATAGGTAGGTAGGTAGATTGATAGATAGAGATAGGTAGGTAGGTAGGTAGATAGATAGATAGAGGTAGGTAGGTAGGTAGGTAGATTGATAGATAGAGATAGGTAGGTAGGTAGATTGATAGATAGAGATAGGTAGGTAGGTAGATAGATAGAGACAGATAGGTAGGTAGGTAGGTAGATAGATAGAGATAGGTAGGTAGGTAGATTGATAGATACAGATAGGTAGGTAGGTAGATAGATAGATACAGATAGGTAGGTAGGTAGGTAGATAGATAGAGATAGGTAGGTAGGTAGATAGATAGATAGAGATAGGGAGGTAGGTAGATTGATAGATAGAGATAAGTAGGTAGGTAGATAGATAGAGACAGATAGGTAGGTAGGTAGGTAGATAGATAGAGATAGGTAGGTAGGTAGATTGATAGATACAGATAGGTAGGTAGGTAGATAGATAGATACAGATAGGTAGGTAGGTAGATTGATTGATAGATGGAGATATGCAGGTAGGTAGGTAGATAGATAGAGATAGGTAGGTAGGTAGATAGATAGATAGATAGAGATAGGTAGGTAGGCAGATAGATAGATAGAGATAGGTAGGTAGGTAAATTGATAGATACAGATAGGTAGGTAGGTAGATAGATAGATACAGATAGGTAGGTAGGTAGGTAGGTAGGTAGATAGATAGAGATAGGTAGGTAGGTAGATTGATAGATACAGATAGGTAGGTAGGTAGATAGATAGATACAGATAGGTAGGTAGGTAGATTGATAGATAGAGATAGGTAGGTAGGTAGGTAGATAGATAGATAGAGGTAGGTAGGTAGGTAGGTAGATTGATAGATAGAGATAGGTTGGTAGGTAGATAGATAGAGACAGATAGGTAGGTAGGTAGGTAGATAGATAGAGATAGGTAGGTAGGTAGATTGATAGATACAGATAGGTAGGTAGGGAGATAGATAGATACAGATAGGTAGGTAGGTAGATTGATAGATAGAGATAGGTAGGTAGGTAGATAGATAGATAGAGATAGGTAGGTAGGTAGGTAGATAGATAGAGATAGGTAGGTAGGTAGATAGATAGATAGAGATAGGTAGGTAGGTAAATTGATAGATACAGATAGGTAGGTAGGTAGATAGATAGATACAGATAGGTAGGTAGGTAGATAGATAGATAGAGATAGGTAGGTAGATAGATATAGGTAGGTAAGTAGGTAGATAGATACAGATAGGTAGGTAGGTAGATAGATAAATACAGATAGGTAGGTAGGTAGATAGATAGATAGAGATAGATAGATAGGTAGGTAGATTGATAGATAGAGATAGGTAGGTAGGCAGATAGATAGATAGAGATAGATAGGTAGGCAGATAGATAGATAGAGATAGGTCAGTAGGTAGATTGATAGACACAGATAGGTAGGTAGGTAGATTGATAGACAGAGATAGGTAGGTAGGTAGGTAGATAGATAGAGATAGGTAGGTAGGTAGGTAGATTGATAGATACAGATAGGTAGGTAGGTAGATAGATAGATAGAGATAGGTAGGTAGGTAGATTGATAGATACAGATAGGTAGGTAGGTAGATAGATAGATACAGATAGGTAGGTAGGTAGATAGATAGATACAGATAGGTAGGTAGGTAGTTAGATAGATAGAGATAGGTAGGTAGGTAGATAGATAGAGATAGGTAGGTAGGTAGATTGATAGATACAGATAGGTAGGTAGGTAGATAGATAGATACAGATAGGTAGGTAGATAGATAGATAGACAGATAGATAGATAGATAGATAGATAGATAGATAGATAGATAGATAGATAGATAAAGATAGGTAGGTAGGTAGGTAGATAGATACAGATAGGTAGGTAGATAGATAGATAGAGATAGGTAGGTAGGTAGGTAGATTGATAGATAGAGATAGGTAGGTAGGTAGATTGATAGATAGAGATAGGTAGGTAGGTAGATAGATAGAGACAGATAGGTAGGTAGGTAGGTAGATAGATAGAGATAGGTAGGTAGGTAGATTGATAGATACAGATAGGTAGGTAGGTAGATAGATAGATACAGATAGGTAGGTAGGTAGGTAGATAGATAGAGATAGGTAGGTAGGAAGATAGATAGATACAGATAGGTAGGTAGGTAGATTGATAGATAGAGATAAGTAGGTAGGTAGATAGATAGAGACAGATAGGTAGGTAGGTAGGTAGATAGATAGAGATAGGTAGGTAGGTAGATTGATAGATACAGATAGGTAGGTAGGTAGATAGATAGATACAGATAGGTAGGTAGGTAGATTGATTGATAGATAGAGATATGCAGGTGGGTAGGTAGATAGATAGAGATAGGTAGGTAGGTAGATAGATAGATAGAGATAGGTAGGTAGGCAGATAGATAGATAGAGATAGGTAGGTAGGTAAATTGATAGATACAGATAGGTAGGTAGGTAGATAGATAGATACAGATAGGTAGGTAGGTAGATAGATAGATAGAGATAGATAGGTAGGTAGATTGATAGATAGAGATCGGTATGTAGGTAGATAGATAGATAGAGATAGGTAGGTAGGCAGATAGATAGAGATAGGTAGGTAGGTAAATTGATAGATACAGATAGGTAGGTAGGTAGATAGATAGATAAAGATAGGTAGGCAGGTAGATTGATAGATACAGATAGGTAGGTAGGTAGATAGATAGAAAGAGATAGGTAGGTAGGTAGATTGATAGATAGAGATAGGTAGGTAGGTAGGTAGATAGATAGATAGAGGTAGGTAGGTAGGTAGATTGATAGATAGAGATAGGTAGGTAGGTAGATAGATAGAGACAGATAGGTAGGTAGGTAGGTAGGTAGATAGATAGAGATAGGTAGGTAGGTAGCCAGATAGATACAGATAGGTAGGTAGGTAGATAGATAGATACAGATAGGTAGGTAGGTAGGTAGATAGATAGAGATAGGTAGGTAGGTAGATAGATAGATAGAGATAGGTAGGTAGGTAGATAGATAGATAGAGATAGGTAGGTAGGTAGATTGATAGATAGAGATAGGTAGGTAGGTAGATAGATAGAGATAGATAGGTAGGTAGGTAGGTAGGTAGATAGATTTAGGTAGGTAGGTAGATTGATAGATACAGATAGGTAGGTAGGTAGATAGATAGATACAGATAGGTAGGTAGGTAGATTGATAGATAGAGATAGGTAGGTAGGTAGGTAGATAGATAGATAGAGGTAGGTAGGTAGGTAGGTAGATTGATAGATAGAGATAGGTAGGTAGGTAGATTGATAGATAGAGATAGGTAGGTAGGTAGATAGATAGAGACAGATAGGTAGGTAGGTAGGTAGATAGATAGAGATAGGTAGGTAGGTAGATTGATAGATACAGATAGGTAGGTAGGTAGATAGATAGATACAGATAGGTAGGTAGGTAGGTAGATAGATAGAGATAGGTAGGTAGGTAGATAGATAGATAGAGATAGGGAGGTAGGTAGATTGATAGATAGAGATAAGTAGGTAGGTAGATAGATAGAGACAGATAGGTAGGTAGGTAGGTAGATAGATAGAGATAGGTAGGTAGGTAGATTGATAGATACAGATAGGTAGGTAGGTAGATAGATAGATACAGATAGGTAGGTAGGTAGATTGATTGATAGATGGAGATATGCAGGTAGGTAGGTAGATAGATAGAGATAGGTAGGTAGGTAGATAGATAGATAGAGATAGGTAGGTAGGTAGATAGATAGATAGATAGAGATAGGTAGGTAGGCAGATAGATAGATAGAGATAGGTAGGTAGGTAAATTGATAGATACAGATAGGTAGGTAGGTAGATAGATAGATACAGATAGGTAGGTAGGTAGGTAGGTAGGTAGATAGATAGAGATAGGTAGGTAGGTAGATTGATAGATACAGATAGGTAGGTAGGTAGATAGATAGATACAGATAGGTAGGTAGGTAGATTGATAGATAGAGATAGGTAGGTAGGTAGGTAGATAGATAGATAGAGGTAGGTAGGTAGGTAGGTAGATTGATAGATAGAGATAGGTTGGTAGGTAGATAGATAGAGACAGATAGGTAGGTAGGTAGGTAGATAGATAGAGATAGGTAGGTAGGTAGATTGATAGATACAGATAGGTAGGTAGGGAGATAGATAGATACAGATAGGTAGGTAGGTAGATTGATAGATAGAGATAGGTAGGTAGGTAGATAGATAGATAGAGATAGGTAGGTAGGTAGGTAGATAGATAGAGATAGGTAGGTAGGTAGATAGATAGATAGAGATAGGTAGGTAGGTAAATTGATAGATACAGATAGGTAGGTAGGTAGATAGATAGATACAGATAGGTAGGTAGGTAGATAGATAGATAGAGATAGGTAGGTAGATAGATATAGGTAGGTAAGTAGGTAGATAGATACAGATAGGTAGGTAGGTAGATAGATAAATACAGATAGGTAGGTAGGTAGATAGATAAATACAGATAGGTAGGTAGGTAGATAGATAGATAGAGATAGATAGATAGGTAGGTAGATTGATAGATAGAGATAGGTAGGTAGGCAGATAGATAGATAGAGATAGATAGGTAGGCAGATAGATAGATAGAGATAGGTCAGTAGGTAGATTGATAGACACAGATAGGTAGGTAGGTAGATTGATAGACAGAGATAGGTAGGTAGGTAGGTAGATAGATAGAGATAGGTAGGTAGGTAGGTAGATTGATAGATACAGATAGGTAGGTAGGTAGATAGATAGATAGAGATAGGTAGGTAGGTAGATTGATAGATACAGATAGGTAGGTAGGTAGATAGATAGATACAGATAGGTAGGTAGGTAGATAGATAGATACAGATAGGTAGGTAGGTAGTTAGATAGATAGAGATAGGTAGGTAGGTAGATAGATAGAGATAGGTAGGTAGGTAGATTGATAGATACAGATAGGTAGGTAGGTAGATAGATAGATACAGATAGGTAGGTAGATAGATAGATAGACAGATAGATAGATAGATAGATAGATAGATAGATAGATAGATAGATAGATAGATAAAGATAGGTAGGTAGGTAGGTAGATAGATACAGATAGGTAGGTAGATAGATAGATAGAGATAGGTAGGTAGGTAGGTAGATTGATAGATAGAGATAGGTAGGTAGGTAGATTGATAGATAGAGATAGGTAGGTAGGTAGATAGATAGAGACAGATAGGTAGGTAGGTAGGTAGATAGATAGAGATAGGTAGGTAGGTAGATTGATAGATACAGATAGGTAGGTAGGTAGATAGATAGATACAGATAGGTAGGTAGGTAGGTAGATAGATAGAGATAGGTAGGTAGGAAGATAGATAGATACAGATAGGTAGGTAGGTAGATTGATAGATAGAGATAAGTAGGTAGGTAGATAGATAGAGACAGATAGGTAGGTAGGTAGGTAGATAGATAGAGATAGGTAGGTAGGTAGATTGATAGATACAGATAGGTAGGTAGGTAGATAGATAGATACAGATAGGTAGGTAGGTAGATTGATTGATAGATAGAGATATGCAGGTGGGTAGGTAGATAGATAGAGATAGGTAGGTAGGTAGATAGATAGATAGAGATAGGTAGGTAGGCAGATAGATAGATAGAGATAGGTAGGTAGGTAAATTGATAGATACAGATAGGTAGGTAGGTAGATAGATAGATACAGATAGGTAGGTAGGTAGATAGATAGATAGAGATAGATAGGTAGGTAGATTGATAGATAGAGATCGGTATGTAGGTAGATAGATAGATAGAGATAGGTAGGTAGGCAGATAGATAGAGATAGGTAGGTAGGTAAATTGATAGATACAGATAGGTAGGTAGGTAGATAGATAGATAAAGATAGGTAGGCAGGTAGATTGATAGATACAGATAGGTAGGTAGGTAGATAGATAGAAAGAGATAGGTAGGTAGGTAGATTGATAGATAGAGATAGGTAGGTAGGTAGGTAGATAGATAGATAGAGGTAGGTAGGTAGGTAGATTGATAGATAGAGATAGGTAGGTAGGTAGATAGATAGAGACAGATAGGTAGGTAGGTAGGTAGGTAGATAGATAGAGATAGGTAGGTAGGTAGCCAGATAGATACAGATAGGTAGGTAGGTAGATAGATAGATACAGATAGGTAGGTAGGTAGGTAGATAGATAGAGATAGGTAGGTAGGTAGATAGATAGATAGAGATAGGTAGGTAGGTAGATAGATAGATAGAGATAGGTAGGTAGGTAGATTGATAGATAGAGATAGGTAGGTAGGTAGATAGATAGAGATAGATAGGTAGGTAGGTAGGTAGGTAGATAGATTTAGGTAGGTAGGTAGATTGATAGATACAGATAGGTAGGTAGGTAGATAGATAGATACAGATAGGTAGGTAGGTAGATTGATAGATAGAGATAGGTAGGTAGGTAGGTAGATAGATAGATAGAGGTAGGTAGGTAGGTAGGTAGATTGATAGATAGAGATAGGTAGGTAGGTAGATTGATAGATAGAGATAGGTAGGTAGGTAGATAGATAGAGACAGATAGGTAGGTAGGTAGGTAGATAGATAGAGATAGGTAGGTAGGTAGATTGATAGATACAGATAGGTAGGTAGGTAGATAGATAGATACAGATAGGTAGGTAGGTAGGTAGATAGATAGAGATAGGTAGGTAGGTAGATAGATAGATAGAGATAGGGAGGTAGGTAGATTGATAGATAGAGATAAGTAGGTAGGTAGATAGATAGAGACAGATAGGTAGGTAGGTAGGTAGATAGATAGAGATAGGTAGGTAGGTAGATTGATAGATACAGATAGGTAGGTAGGTAGATAGATAGATACAGATAGGTAGGTAGGTAGATTGATTGATAGATGGAGATATGCAGGTAGGTAGGTAGATAGATAGAGATAGGTAGGTAGGTAGATAGATAGATAGAGATAGGTAGGTAGGTAGATAGATAGATAGATAGAGATAGGTAGGTAGGCAGATAGATAGATAGAGATAGGTAGGTAGGTAAATTGATAGATACAGATAGGTAGGTAGGTAGATAGATAGATACAGATAGGTAGGTAGGTAGGTAGGTAGGTAGATAGATAGAGATAGGTAGGTAGGTAGATTGATAGATACAGATAGGTAGGTAGGTAGATAGATAGATACAGATAGGTAGGTAGGTAGATTGATAGATAGAGATAGGTAGGTAGGTAGGTAGATAGATAGATAGAGGTAGGTAGGTAGGTAGGTAGATTGATAGATAGAGATAGGTTGGTAGGTAGATAGATAGAGACAGATAGGTAGGTAGGTAGGTAGATAGATAGAGATAGGTAGGTAGGTAGATTGATAGATACAGATAGGTAGGTAGGGAGATAGATAGATACAGATAGGTAGGTAGGTAGATTGATAGATAGAGATAGGTAGGTAGGTAGATAGATAGATAGAGATAGGTAGGTAGGTAGGTAGATAGATAGAGATAGGTAGGTAGGTAGATAGATAGATAGAGATAGGTAGGTAGGTAAATTGATAGATACAGATAGGTAGGTAGGTAGATAGATAGATACAGATAGGTAGGTAGGTAGATAGATAGATAGAGATAGGTAGGTAGATAGATATAGGTAGGTAAGTAGGTAGATAGATACAGATAGGTAGGTAGGTAGATAGATAAATACAGATAGGTAGGTAGGTAGATAGATAGATAGAGATAGATAGATAGGTAGGTAGATTGATAGATAGAGATAGGTAGGTAGGCAGATAGATAGATAGAGATAGATAGGTAGGCAGATAGATAGATAGAGATAGGTCAGTAGGTAGATTGATAGACACAGATAGGTAGGTAGGTAGATTGATAGACAGAGATAGGTAGGTAGGTAGGTAGATAGATAGAGATAGGTAGGTAGGTAGGTAGATTGATAGATACAGATAGGTAGGTAGGTAGATAGATAGATAGAGATAGGTAGGTAGGTAGATTGATAGATACAGATAGGTAGGTAGGTAGATAGATAGATACAGATAGGTAGGTAGGTAGATAGATAGATACAGATAGGTAGGTAGGTAGTTAGATAGATAGAGATAGGTAGGTAGGTAGATAGATAGAGATAGGTAGGTAGGTAGATTGATAGATACAGATAGGTAGGTAGGTAGATAGATAGATACAGATAGGTAGGTAGATAGATAGATAGACAGACAGATAGATAGATAGATAGATAGATAGATAGATAGATAGATAGATAGATAGATAAAGATAGGTAGGTAGGTAGGTAGATAGATACAGATAGGTAGGTAGATAGATAGATAGATAGAGATAGGTAGGTAGGTAGGTAGATTGATAGATAGAGATAGGTAGGTAGGTAGATTGATAGATAGAGATAGGTAGGTAGGTAGATAGATAGAGACAGATAGGTAGGTAGGTAGGTAGATAGATAGAGATAGGTAGGTAGGTAGATTGATAGATACAGATAGGTAGGTAGGTAGATAGATAGATACAGATAGGTAGGTAGGTAGGTAGATAGATAGAGATAGGTAGGTAGGTAGATAGATAGATAGAGATAGGTAGGTAGGTAGATTGATAGATAGAGATAAGTAGGTAGGTAGATAGATAGAGACAGATAGGTAGGTAGGTAGGTAGATAGATAGAGATAGGTAGGTAGGTAGATTGATAGATACAGATAGGTAGGTAGGTAGATAGATAGATACAGATAGGTAGGTAGGTAGATTGATTGATAGATAGAGATATGCAGGTGGGTAGGTAGATAGATAGAGATAGGTAGGTAGGTAGATAGATAGATAGAGATAGGTAGGTAGGCAGATAGATAGATAGAGATAGGTAGGTAGGTAAATTGATAGATACAGATAGGTAGGTAGGTAGATAGATAGATACAGATAGGTAGGTAGGTAGATAGATAGATAGAGATAGATAGGTAGGTAGATTGATAGATAGAGATCGGTATGTAGGTAGATAGATAGATAGAGATAGGTAGGTAGGCAGATAGATAGAGATAGGTAGGTAGGTAAATTGATAGATACAGATAGGTAGGTAGGTAGATAGATAGATAGAGATAGGTAGGCAGGTAGATTGATAGATACAGATAGGTAGGTAGGTAGATAGATAGAAAGAGATAGGTAGGTAGGTAGATTGATAGATAGAGATAGGTAGGTAGGTAGGTAGATAGATAGATAGAGGTAGGTAGGTAGGTAGATTGATAGATAGAGATAGGTAGGTAGGTAGATAGATAGAGACAGATAGGTAGGTAGGTAGGTAGGTAGATAGATAGAGATAGGTAGGTAGGTAGCCAGATAGATACAGATAGGTAGGTAGGTAGATAGATAGATACAGATAGGTAGGTAGGTAGGTAGATAGATAGAGATAGGTAGGTAGGTAGATAGATAGATAGAGATAGGTAGGTAGGTAGATTGATAGATAGAGATAAGTAGGTAGGTAGATAGATAGAGACAGATAGGTAGGTAGGTAGGTAGATAGATAGAGATAGGTAGGTAGGTAGATTGATAGATACAGATAGGTAGGTAGGTAGATAGATAGATACAGATAGGTAGGTAGGTAGATTGATTGATAGAGATATGCAGGTAGGTAGGTAGATAGATAGAGATAGGTAGGTAGGTAGGTAGATAGATAGAGATAGGTAGGTATGCAGATAGATAGATAGAGATAGGTAGGTAGGTAAATTGATAGATACAGATAGGTAGGTAGGTAGATACATAGATACAGATAGGTAGGTAGGTAGATAGATAGATAGAGATAGATAGGTAGGTAGATTGATAGATAGAGATCGGTATGTAGGTAGATAGATAGATAGAGATAGGTAGGTAGGCAGATAGATAGAGATAGGTAGGTAGGTAAATTGATAGATACAGATAGGTAGGTAGGTAGATAGATAGATAGAGATAGGTAGGCAGGTAGATTGATAGATACAGATAGGTAGGTAGGTAGATAGATAGAAAGAGATAGGTAGGTAGGTAGATTGATAGATAGATACAGATAGGTAGCTAGGTATATAGATAGATTTAGGTAGGTAGGTAGATTGATAGATACAGATAGGTAGGTAGGTAGACAGATAGATTCAGATAGGTAGGTAGGTAGATAGATAGATACAGATAGGTAGGTAGGTAGGTAGATAGATAGAGATAGGTAGGTAGGTAGATTGATAGATAGAGATTGGTAGGTAGGTAGATAGATAGAGACAGATAGGTAGGTAGGTAGGTAGGTAGGTAGATAGATTTAGGTAGGTAGGTAGATTGATAGATACAGATAGGTAGGTAGGTAGATAGATAGATACAGATAGGTAGGTAGGTAGATTGATAGATAGAGATAGGTAGGTAGGTAGGTAGATAGATAGATAGAGGTAGGTAGGTAGGTAGGTAGATTGATAGATAGAGATAGGTAGGTAGGTAGATTGATAGATAGAGATAGGTAGGTAGGTAGATAGATAGAGACAGATAGGTAGGTAGGTAGGTAGATAGATAGAGATAGGTAGGTAGGTAGATTGATAGATACAGATAGGTAGGTAGGTAGATAGATAGATACAGATAGGTAGGTAGGTAGGTAGATAGATAGAGATAGGTAGGTAGGTAGATAGATAGATAGAGATAGGTAGGTAGGTAGATTGATAGATAGAGATAAGTAGGTAGGTAGATAGATAGAGACAGATAGGTAGGTAGGTAGGTAGATAGATAGAGATAGGTAGGTAGGTAGATTGATAGATACAGATAGGTAGGTAGGTAGATAGATAGATACAGATAGGTAGGTAGGTAGTTTGATTGATAGATAGAGATATGCAGGTAGGTAGGTAGATAGATAGAGATAGGTAGGTAGGTAGATAGATAGATAGAGATAGGTAGGTAGGCAGATAGATAGATAGAGATAGGTAGGTAGGTAAATTGATAGATACAGATAGGTAGGTAGGTAGATAGATAGATACAGATAGGTAGGTAGGTAGATAGATAGATAGAGATAGGTAGGTAGGTAGATTGATAGATAGAGATCGGTATGTAGGTAGATAGATAGATAGAGATAGGTAGGTAGGCAGATAGATAGAGATAGGTAGGTAGGTAAATTGATAGATACAGATAGGTAGGTAGGTAGATAGATAGATAGAGATAGGTAGGCAGGTAGATTGATAGATACAGATAGGTAGGTAGGTAGATAGATAGAAAGAGATAGGTAGGTAGGTAGATTGATAGATAGAGATAGGTAGGTAGGTAGGTAGATAGATAGATAGATAGAGGTAAGTAGGTAGGTAGATTGATAGATAGAGATAGGTAGGTAGGTAGATAGATAGAGACAGATAGGTAGGTAGGTAGGTAGGTAGATAGATAGAGATAGGTAGGTAGGTAGACAGATAGATACAGATAGGTAGGTAGGTAGATAGATAGATACAGATAGGTAGGTAGGTAGGTAGATTGATAGAGATAGGTAGGTAGGTAGATAGATAGATAGAGATAGGTAGGTAGGTAGATTGATAGATAGAGATAGGTAGGTAGGTAGATTGATAGATACAGATAGGTAGGTAGGTAGGTAGGTAGATAGATAGAGATAGGTAGGTAGGTAGATAGATAGAGATAGATAGGTAGGTAGATTGATAGATAGAGATCGGTATGTAGGTAGATAGATAGATAGAGATAGGTAGGTAGGCAGATAGATAGAGATAGGTAGGTAGGTAAATTGATAGATACAGATAGGTAGGTAGGTAGATAGATAGATCGAGATAGGTAGGTAGGTAGATTGATAGATACAGATAGGTAGGTAGGTAGATAGATAGAAAGAGATAGGTAGGTAGGTAGATTGATAGATAGAGATAGGTAGGTAGGTAGGTAGATAGATAGATAGATAGAGGTAGGTAGGTAGGTAGATTGATAGATAGAGATAGGTAGGTAGGTAGATAGATAGAGACAGATAGGTAGGTAGGTAGGTAGATAGATAGAGATAGGTAGGTAGGTAGATTGATAGATACAGATAGGTAGGTAGGTAGATAGATAGATAGAGATAGGTAGGCAGGTAGATTGATAGATACAGATAGGTAGGTAGGTAGATAGATAGAAAGAGATAGGTAGGTAGGTAGATTGATAGATAGATACAGATAGGTAGCTAGGTATATAGATAGAGATAGGTAGGTAGGTAGATTGATAGATACAGATAGGTAGGTAGGTAGACAGATAGATTCAGATAGGTAGGTAGGTAGATAGATAGATACAGATAGGTAGGTAGGTAGGTAGATAGATAGAGATAGGTAGGTAGGTAGATAGATAGATAGAGATAGGTAGGTAGGTAGATTGATAGATAGAGATAGGTAGGTAGGTAGATAGATAGAGACAGATGGGTAGGTAGGTAGGTAGGTAGGTAGATAGATTTAGGTAGGTAGGTAGATTGATAGATACAGATAGGTAGGTAGGTAGATAGATAGATACAGATAGGTAGGTAGGTAGATTGATAGATAGAGATAGGTAGGTAGGTAGGTAGATAGATAGATAGAGGTAGGTAGGTAGGTAGGTAGATTGATAGATAGAGATAGGTAGGTAGGTAGATTGATAGATAGAGATAGGTAGGTAGGTAGATAGATAGAGACAGATAGGTAGGTAGGTAGGTAGATAGATAGAGATAGGTAGGTAGGTAGATTGATAGATACAGATAGGTAGGTAGGTAGATAGATAGATACAGATAGGTAGGTAGGTAGGTAGATAGATAGAGATAGGTAGGTAGGTAGATAGATAGATAGAGATAGGGAGGTAGGTAGATTGATAGATAGAGATAAGTAGGTAGGTAGATAGATAGAGACAGATAGGTAGGTAGGTAGGTAGATAGATAGAGATAGGTAGGTAGGTAGATTGATAGATACAGATAGGTAGGTAGGTAGATAGATAGATACAGATAGGTAGGTAGGTAGATTGATTGATAGATGGAGATATGCAGGTAGGTAGATAGATAGATAGAGATAGGTAGGTAGGTAGATAGATAGATAGAGATAGGTAGGTAGGCAGATAGATAGATAGAGATAGGTAGGTAGGTAAATTGATAGATAAAGATAGGTAGGTAGGTAGATAGATAGATACAGATAGGTAGGTAGGTAGATAGATAGATAGAGATAGATAGGTAGGTAGATTGATAGATAGAGATCGGTATGTAGGTAGATAGATAGATAGAGATAGGTAGGTAGGCAGATAGATAGAGATAGGTAGGTAGGTAAATTGATAGATACAGATAGGTAGGTAGGTAGATAGATAGATAGAGATAGGTAGGCAGGTAGATTGATGGATACAGATAGGTAGGTAGGTAGATAGATAGAAAGAGATAGGTAGGTAGGTAGATTGATAGATAGATACAGATAGGTAGCTAGGTATATAGATAGAGATAGGTAGGTAGGTAGATTGATAGATACAGATAGGTAGGTAGGTAGACAGATAGATTCAGATAGGTAGGTAGGTAGATAGATAGATACAGATAGGTAGGTAGGTAGGTAGATAGATAGAGATAGGTAGGTAGGTAGATAGATAGATAGAGATAGGTAGGTAGGTAGATTGATAGATAGAGATAGGTAGGTAGGTAGATAGATAGAGACAGATAGGTAGGTAGGTAGGTAGGTAGGTAGATAGATTTAGGTAGGTAGGTAGATTGATAGATACAGATAGGTAGGTAGGTAGATAGATAGATACAGATAGGTAGGTAGGTAGATTGATAGATAGAGATAGGTAGGTAGGTAGGTAGATAGATAGATAGAGGTAGGTAGGTAGGTAGGTAGATTGATAGATAGAGATAGGTAGGTAGGTAGATTGATAGATAGAGATAGGTAGGTAGGTAGATAGATAGAGACAGATAGGTAGGTAGGTAGATAGATAGATACAGATAGGTAGGTAGGTAGATAGATAGATAGAGATAGATAGGTAGGTAGATTGATAGATAGAGATCGGTATGTAGGTAGATAGATAGATAGAGATAGGTAGGTAGGCAGATAGATAGAGATAGGTAGGTAGGTAAATTGAGAGATACAGATAGGTAGGTAGGTAGATAGATAGAAAGAGATAGGTAGGTAAGTAGATTGATAGATAGAGATAGGTAGGTAGGTAGGTAGATAGATAGATAGAGGTAGGTAGGTAGGTAGATTGATAGATAGAGATAGGTAGGTAGGTAGATAGATAGATACAGATAGGTAGGTAGGTAGGTAGATTGATAGAGATAGGTAGGTAGGTAGATAGATAGATAGAGATAGGTAGGTAGGTAGATTGATAGATAGAGATAGGTAGGTAGGTAGATTGATAGATACAGATAGGTAGGTAGGTAGGTAGATAGATAGAGATAGGTAGATAGGTAGATAGATAGATAGAGATAGATAGGTAGGTAGATTGATAGATAGAGATCGGTATGTAGGTAGATAGATAGATAGAGATAGGTAGGTAGGCAGATAGATAGAGATAGGTAGGTAGGTAAATTGATAGATACAGATAGGTAGGTAGGTAGATAGATAGATCGAGATAGGTAGGTAGGTAGATTGATAGATACAGATAGGTAGGTAGGTAGATAGATAGAAAGAGATAGGTAGGTAGGTAGATTGATAGATAGAGATAGGTAGGTAGGTAGGTAGATAGATAGATAGAGGTAGGTAGGTAGGTAGATTGATAGATAGAGATAGGTAGGTAGGTAGATAGATAGAGACAGATAGGTAGGTAGGTAGGTAGATAGATAGAGATAGGTAGGTAGGTAGATTGATAGATACAGATAGGTAGGTAGGTAGATAGATAGATAGAGATAGGTAGGCAGGTAGATTGATAGATACAGATAGGTCGGTAGGTAGATAGATAGAAAGAGATAGGTAGGTAGGTAGATTGATAGATAGATACAGATAGGTAGCTAGGTATATAGATAGAGATAGGTAGGTAGGTAGATTGATAGATACAGATAGGTAGGTAGGTAGACAGATAGATTCAGATAGGTAGGTAGGTAGATAGATAGATACAGATAGGTAGGTAGGTAGGTAGATAGATAGAGATAGGTAGGTAGGTAGATAGATAGAGATAGGTAGGTAGGTAGATTGATAGATAGAGATAGGTAGGTAGATAGATAGAGACAGATAGGTAGGTAGGTAGATAGGTAGGTAGATAGATTTAGGTAGGTAGGTAGATTGATAGATACAGATAGGTAGGTAGGTAGATAGATAGATACAGATAGGTAGGTAGGTAGATTGATTGATAGATAGAGATATGCAGGTAGGTAGGTAGATAGATAGAGATAGGTAGGTAGGTAGATAGATAGATAGAGATAGGTAGGTAGGCAGATAGATAGATAGAGATAGGTAGGTAGGTAAATTGATAGATACAGATAGGTAGGTAGGTAGATAGATAGATACAGATAGGTAGGTAGGTAGATAGATAGATAGAGATAGATAGGTAGGTAGATTGATAGATAGAGATCGGTATGTAGGTAGATAGATAGATAGAGATAGGTAGGTAGGCAGATAGATAGAGATAGGTAGGTAGGTAAATTGATAGATACAGATAGGTAAGTAGGTAGATAGATAGATAGAGATAGGTAGGCAGGTAGATTGATAGATACAGATAGGTAGGTAGGTAGATAGATAGAAAGAGATAGGTAGGTAGGTAGATTGATAGATAGAGATAGGTAGGTAGGTAGGTAGATAGATAGATATTGGTAGGTAGGTAGGTAGATTGATAGATAGAGATAGGTAGGTAGGTAAATAGATAGAGACAGATAGGTAGGTAGGTAGGTAGGTAGATAGATAAAGATAGGTAGGTAGGTAGACAGATAGATACAGATAGGTAGGTAGGTAGATTGATAGATAGAGATAGGTAGGTAGGTAGATAGATAGAGACAGATAGGTAGGTAGGTAGGTAGGTAGGTAGATAGATTTAGGTAGGTAGGTAGATTGATAGATACAGATAGGTAGGTAGGTAGATAGATAGATACAGATAGGTAGGTAGGTAGATTGATAGATAGAGATAGGTAGGTAGGTAGGTAGATAGATAGATAGAGGTAGGTAGGTAGGTAGGTAGATTGATAGATAGAGATAGGAAGGTAGGTAGATTGATAGATAGAGATAGGTAGGTAGGTAGATAGATAGATACAGATAGGTAGGTAGGTAGGTAGATAGATAGAGATAGGTAGGTAGGTAGATTGATAGATACAGATAGGTAGGTAGGTAGATAGATAGATACAGATAGGTAGGTAGGTAGGTAGATAGATAGAGATAGGTAGGTAGGTAGATAGATAGATAGAGATAGGTAGGTAGGTAGATTGATAGATAGAGATAAGTAGGTAGGTAGATAGATAGAGACAGATAGGTAGGTAGGTAGGTAGATAGATAGAGATAGGTAGGTAGGTAGATTGATAGATACAGATAGGTAGGTAGGTAGATAGATAGATACAGATAGGTAGGTAGGTAGATTGATTGATAGATAGAGATATGCAGGTAGGTAGGTAGATAGATAGAGATAGGTAGGTAGGTAGATAGATAGATAGAGATAGGTAGGTAGGCAGATAGATAGATAGAGATAGGTAGGTAGGTAAATTGATAGATACAGATAGGTAGGTGGGTAGATAGATAGATACAGATAGGTAGGTAGGTAGATAGATAGATAGAGATAGATAGGTAGGTAGATTGATAGATAGAGATCGGTATGTAGGTAGATAGATAGATAGAGATAGGTAGGTAGGCAGATAGATAGAGATAGGTAGGTAGGTAAATTGATAGATACAGATAGGTAGGTAGGTAGATAGATAGATAGAGATAGGTAGGCAGGTAGATTGATAGATACAGATAGGTAGGTAGGTAGATAGATAGAAAGAGATATGTAGGTAGGTAGATTGATAGATAGAGATAGGTAGGTAGGTAGGTAGATAGATAGATAGAGGTAGGTAGGTAGGTAGATTGATAGATAGAGATAGGTAGGTAGGTAGATAGATAGATACAGATAGGTAGGTAGGTAGATTGATAGATAGAGATAGGTAGGTAGGTAGGTAGATAGATAGATAGAGGTAGGTAGGTAGGTAGGTAGATTGATAGATAGAGATAGGTAGGTAGGTAGATTGATAGATACAGATAGGTAGGTAGGTAGATAGATAGATACAGATAGGTAGGTAGGTAGATTGATTGATAGATGGAGATATGCAGGTAGGTAGATAGATAGATAGAGATAGGTAGGTAGGTAGATAGATAGATAGAGATAGGTAGGTAGGTAGATAGATAGAGACAGATAGGTAGGTAGGTAGGTAGATAGATAGATAGAGGTAGGTAGGTAGGTAGGTAGATTGATAGATAGAGATAGGTAGGTAGGTAGATTGATAGATAGAGATAGGTAGGTAGGTAGATAGATAGAGACAGATAGGTAGGTAGGTAGGTAGATAGATAGAGATAGGTAGGTAGGTAAATTAATAGATACAGATAGGTAGGTAGGTAGATAGATAGATCGAGATAGGTAGGTAGGTAGATTGATAGATACAGATAGGTAGGTAGGTAGATAGATAGAAAGAGATAGGTAGGTAGGTAGATTGATAGATAGAGATAGGTAGGTAGGTAGGTAGATAGATAGATAGAGGTAGGTAGGTAGGTAGATTGATAGATAGAGATAGGTAGGTAGGTAGATAGATAGAGACAGATAGGTAGGTAGGTAGGTAGATAGATAGAGATAGGTAGGTAGGTAGACAGATAGATACAGATAGGTAGGTAGGTAGATAGATAGATACAGATAGGTAGGTAGGTAGGTAGATAGATAGAGATAGGTAGGTAGGTAGATAGATAGATAGAGATAGGTAGGTAGGTAGATTGATAGATACAGATAGGTAGGTAGGTAGGTAGATAGATAGAGATAGGTAAGTAGGCAGATAGATAGATAGAGATAGGTAGGTAGGTAAATTGATAGATAGAGATAGGTAGGTAGGTAGATAGATAGATAGAGATAGGTACGTATGTAAATTGATAGATAGAGATAGGTAGGTAGGTAGATAGATAGATAGAGATAGGTAGGTAGGTAGATAGATAGAAAGAGACAGGTAGGTAGGTAGATAGCTAGATACAGATAGGTAGGTAGGTAGATAGATAGATACAGATAGGTAGGTAGGTAGATAGATAGATACAGATAGGTAGGTAGGTAGGTAGATAGATAGAGATAGGTAGGTAGGTAGATTAATAGATAGAGATAGGTAGGTAGGTAGGTAGATAGATAGATAGAGGTAGGTAGGTAGGTAGATTGATAGATAGAGATAGGTAGGTAGGTAGATAGATAGAGACAGATAGGTAGGTAGGTAGGTAGATAGATAGAGATAGGTAGGTAGGTAGACAGATAGATACAGATAGGTAGGTAGGTAGATAGATAGATAGAGATAGGTAGGTAGGTAGGTAGATAGATAGAGATAGGTAGGTAGATAGATAGATAGAGATAGGTAGGTAGGTAGATAGATAGATAGAGATAGGTAGGTAGGTAAATTGATAGATACAGATAGGTAGGTAGGTAGATAGATAGATACAGATAGGTAGGTAGGTAGATAGATAGATAGAGATAGGTAGGTAGGTAGATAGATAGAGATAGGTAGGTAGATAGATAGATAGATAGGTAGGTAGGTAGACAGATAGATACAGATAGGTAGGTAGGTAGATAGATAGATACAGATAGGTTGGTAGGTAGGTAGATAGATAGAGATAGGTATGTAGGTAGATAGATAGATAGATAGAGATAGGAAGGTAGGTAGATTGATAGATAGAGATAGGTAGGTAGGTAGATAGAAAGAGACAGATAGGTAGGTAGGTAGGTAGATAGAGATAGGTAGGTAGGTAGATTGATAGATACAGATAGGTAGGTAGGTAGGTAGATAGATAGATACAGATAGGTATGTAGGTAGATAGATAGATAGATAGAGATAGGCAGGTAGGTAGATAGATAGAAAGAGATAGGTAGGTAGGTAAATTGATAGATACAGATAGGTAGGTAGGTAGATAGATAGATAGAGATAGGTAGGTAGGTAGATAGATAGATAGAGATAGGTAGGTAGGTAGATAGATAGATAGATATAGATAGGTAGGTAGATTGATAGATACAGATAGGTAGATAAGTAGATAGATAGATACAGATAGGTAGGTAGGTAGATAGATAGATAGATAAAGATAGGTAGGTAGGTAGGTAGATAGATAGAGATAGGTAGGTAGGTAGATAGATAGATAGAGATAGATAGGTAGGTAGATAGATAGATAAAGATAGGTAGGTAGGTAGATAGATAGATAGACATAGGTAGGTAGGTAGGTAGGTAGACAGATACAGATAGGTAGCTAGGTATATAGATAGAGATAGGTAGGTAGGTAGATTGATAGATACAGATATGTAGGTAGGTAGACAGATAGATACAGATAGGTAGGTAGGTAGATAGATAGATACAGATAGGTAGGTAGGTAGGTAGATAGATAGAGATAGGTAGGTAGGTAGATTGATAGATAGAGATAGGTAGGTAGGTAGATTGATAGATAGAGATAGGTAGGTAGGTAGATAGATAGAGACAGATAGGTAGGTAGGTAGGTAGGTAGGTAGAGATAGGTAGGTAGGTAGATTGATAGATACAGATAGGTAGGTAGGTAGATTGATAGATAGAGATAGGTAGGTAGGTAGATTGATAGATAGAGATAGGTAGGTAGGTAGGTAGATAGATAGAGGTAGGTAGGTAGGTAGGTAGATTGATAGATAGAGATAGGTAGGTAGGTAGATAGATAGAGACAGATAGGTAGGTAGGTAGGTAGGTAGATAGATAGAGATAGGTAGGTAGGTAGATTGATAGATACAGATAGGTAGGTAGGTAGATAGATAGATACAGATAGGTAGGTAGGTAGATTGATAGATAGAGATAGGTAGGTAGGTAGGTAGATAGATAGATAGAGGTAGGTAGGTAGGTAGATTGATAGATAGAGATAGGTAGGTAGGTAGATAGATAGAGACAGATAGGTAGGTAGGTAGGTAGATAGATAGAGATAGGTAGGTAGGTAGATTGATAGATACAGATAGGTAGGTAGGGAGATAGATAGATACAGATAGGTAGGTAGGTAGATTGATAGATAGAGATAGGTAGGTAGGTAGGTAGATAGATAGAGATAGGTAGGTAGGTAGGTAGATAGATAGAGATAGGTAGGTAGGTAGATAGATAGATAGAGATAGGTAGGTAGGTAAATTGATAGATACAGATAGGTAGGTAGGTAGATAGATAGATACAGATAGGTAGGTAGGTAGATAGATAGATAGAGATAGGTAGGTAGGTAGGTAGATAGATATAGGTAGGTAAGTAGGTAGATAGATACAGATAGGTAGGTAGGTAGATAGATAAATACAGATAGGTAAGTAGGTAGATAGATAGATAGAGATAGATAGATAGGTAGGTAGATTGATAGATAGAGATAGGTAGGTAGGCAGATAGATAGATAGAGATAGATAGGTAGGCAGATAGATAGATAGAGATAGGTCAGTAGGTAGATTGATAGACACAGATAGGTAGGTAGGTAGATTGATAGACAGAGATAGGTAGGTAGGTAGGTAGATAGATAGAGATAGGTAGGTAGGTAGGTAGATTGATAGATACAGATAGGTAGGTAGGTAGATAGATAGATAGAGATAGGTAGGTAGGTAGATAGATAGATACAGATAGGTAGGTAGGTAGATAGATAGATACAGATAGGTAGGTAGGTAGATAGATAGATACAGATAGGTAGGTAGGTAGTTAGATAGATAGAGATAGGTAGGTAGGTAGATAGATAGAGATAGGTAGGTAGGTAGATTGATAGATACAGATAGGTAGGTAGGTAGATAGATAGATACAGATAGGTAGGTAGATAGATAGATAGATAGATAGATAGATAGATAGATAGATAGATAGATAGATAGATAAAGATAGGTAGGTAGGTAGGTAGATAGATACAGATAGGTAGGTAGATAGATAGATAGAGATAGGTAGGTAGGTAGGTAGATTGATAGATAGAGATAGGTAGGTAGGTAGATTGATAGATAGAGATAGGTAGGTAGGTAGATAGATAGAGACAGATAGGTAGGTAGGTAGGTAGATAGATAGAGATAGGTAGGTAGGTAGATTGATAGATACAGATAGGTAGGTAGGTAGATAGATAGATACAGATAGGTAGGTAGGTAGATTGATTGATAGAGATATGCAGGTAGGTAGGTAGATAGATAGAGATAGGTAGGTAGGTAGATAGATAGATAGAGATAGGTAGGTAGGCAGATAGATAGATAGAGATAGGTAGGTAGGTAAATTGATAGATACAGATAGGTAGGTAGGTAAATAGATAGATACAGATAGGTAGGTAGGTAGATAGATAGAGAGAGATAGATAGGTAGGTAGATTGATAGATAGAGATCGGTATGTAGGTAGATAGATAGATAGAGATAGGTAGGTAGGCAGATAGATAGAGATAGGTAGGTAGGTAAATTGATAGATACAGATAGGTAGGTAGGTAGATAGATAGATAGAGATAGGTAGGCAGGTAGATTGATAGATACAGATAGGTAGGTAGGTAGATAGATAGAAAGAGATAGGTAGGTAGGTAGATTGATAGATAGATACAGATAGGTAGCTAGGTATATAGATAGAGATAGGTAGGTAGGTAGATTGATAGATACAGATAGGTAGGTAGGTAGACAGATAGATTCAGATAGGTAGGTAGGTAGATAGATAGATACAGATAGGTAGGTAGGTAGGTAGATAGATAGAGATAGGTAGGTAGGTAGATAGATAGATAGAGATAGGTAGGTAGGTAGATTGATAGATAGAGATAAGTAGGTAGGTAGATAGATAGAGACAGATAGGTAGGTAGGTAGGTAGATAGATAGAGATAGGTAGGTAGGTAGATTGATAGATACAGATAGGTAGGTAGGTAGATAGATAGATACAGATAGGTAGGTAGGTAGATTGATTGATAGATAGAGATATGCAGGTAGGTAGGTAGATAGATAGAGATAGGTAGGTAGGTAGATAGATAGATAGAGATAGGTAGGTAGGCAGATAGATAGATAGAGATAGGTAGGTAGGTAAATTGATAGATACAGATAGGTAGGTAGGTAGATAGATAGATACAGATAGGTAGGTAGGTAGGTAGATAGATAGATAGAGATAGATAGGTAGGTAGATTGATAGATAGAGATCGGTATGTAGGTAGATAGATAGATAGAGATAGGTAGGTAGGCAGATAGATAGAGATAGGTAGGTAGGTAAATTGATAGATACAGATAGGTAGGTAGGTAGATAGATAGATAGAGATAGGTAGGCAGGTAGATTGATAGATACAGATAGGTAGGTAGGTAGATAGATAGAAAGAGATATGTAGGTAGGTAGATTGATAGATAGAGATAGGTAGGTAGGTAGGTAGATAGATAGATAGAGGTAGGTAGGTAGGTAGATTGATAGATAGAGATAGGTAGGTAGGTAGATAGATAGAGACAGATAGGTAGGTAGGTAGGTAGGTAGATAGATAGAAATAGGTAGGTAGGTAGACAGATAGATACAGATAGGTAGGTAGGTAGATAGATAGATACAGATAGGTAGGTAGGTAGGTAGATTGATAGAGATAGGTAGGTAGGTAGATAGATAGATAGAGATAGGTAGGTAGGTAGATTGATAGATAGAGATAGGTAGGTAGGTAGATAGATAGAGACAGATAGGTAGGTAGGTAGGTAGATAGATAGAGATAGGTAGGTAGGTAGATTGATAGATACAGATAGGTAGGTAGGTAGATAGATAGATAGAGATAGGTAGGCAGGTAGATTGATAGATACAGATAGGTAGGTAGGTAGATAGATAGAAAGAGATAGGTAGGTAGGTAGATTGATAGATAGATACAGATAGGTAGCTAGGTATATAGATAGAGATAGGTAGGTAGGTAGATTGATAGATACAGATAGGTAGGTAGGTAGACAGATAGATTCAGATAGGTAGGTAGGTAGATAGATAGATACAGATAGGTAGGTAGGTAGGTAGATAGATAGAGATAGGTAGGTAGGTAGATAGATAGATAGAGATAGGTAGGTAGGTAGATTGATAGATAGAGATAGGTAGGTAGGTAGATAGATAGAGACAGATAGGTAGGTAGGTAGGTAGGTAGATAGATTTAGGTAGGTAGGTAGATTGATAGATACAGATAGGTAGGTAGGTAGATAGATAGATACAGATAGGTAGGTAGGTAGATTGATAGATAGAGATAGGTAGGTAGGTAGGTAGATAGATAGATAGAGGTAGGTAGGTAGGTAGGTAGATTGATAGATAGAGATAGGTAGGTAGGTAGATTGATAGATAGAGATAGGTAGGTAGGTAGATAGATAGAGACAGATAGGTAGGTAGGTAGGTAGATAGATAGAGATAGGTAGGTAGGTAGATTGATAGATACAGATAGGTAGGTAGGTAGATAGATAGATACAGATAGGTAGGTAGGTAGGTAGATAGATAGAGATAGGTAGGTAGGTAGATAGATAGATAGAGATAGGGAGGTAGGTAGATTGATAGATAGAGATAAGTAGGTAGGTAGATAGATAGAGACAGATAGGTAGGTAGGTAGGTAGATAGATAGAGATAGGTAGGTAGGTAGATAGATAGATACAGATAGGTAGGTAGGTAGATAGATAGATACAGATAGGTAGGTAGGTAGATTGATTGATAGATGGAGATATGCTGGTAGGTAGGTAGATAGATAGAGATAGGTAGGTAGGTAGATAGATAGATAGAGATAGGTAGGTAGGCAGATAGATAGATAGAGATAGGTAGGTAGGTAAATTGATAGATACAGATAGGTAGGTAGGTAGATAGATAGATACAGATAGGTAGGTAGGTAGGTAGGTAGGTAGATAGATAGAGATAGGTAGGTAGGTAGATTGATAGATACAGATAGGTAGGTAGATAGATAGATACAGATAGGTAGGTAGGTAGATTGATAGATAGAGATAGGTAGGTAGGTATGTAGATAGATAGATAGAGGTAGGTAGGTAGGTAGGTAGATTGATAGATAGAGATAGGTTGGTAGGTAGATAGATAGAGACAGATAGGTAGGTAGGTAGGTAGATAGAAAGAGATAGGTAGGTAGGTAGATTGATAGATACAGATAGGTAGGTAGGGAGATAGATAGATACAGATAGGTAGGTAGGTAGATTGATAGATAGAGATAGGTAGGTAGGTAGATAGATAGATAGAGATAGGTAGGTAGGTAGGTAGATAGATAGAGATAGGTAGGTAGGTAGATAGATAGATAGAGATAGGTAGGTAGGTAAATTGATAGATACAGATAGGTAGGTAGGTAGATAGATAGATACAGATAGGTAGGTAGGTAGATAGATAGATAGAGATAGGTAGGTAGGTAGGTAGATAGATATAGGTAGGTAAGTAGGTAGATAGATACAGATAGGTAGGTAGGTAGATAGATAAATACAGATAGGTAGGTAGGTAGATAGATAGATAGATAGATAGAGATAGATAGATAGGTAGGTAGATTGATAGATAGAGATAGGTAGGTAGGCAGATAGATAGATAGAGATAGATAGGTAGGCAGATAGATAGATAGAGATAGGTCAGTAGGTAGATTGATAGACACAGATAGGTAGGTAGGTAGATTGATAGACAGAGATAGGTAGGTAGGTAGGTAGATAGATAGAGATAGGTAGGTAGGTAGGTAGATTGATAGATACAGATAGGTAGGTAGGTAGATAGATAGATAGAGATAGGTAGGTAGGTAGATTGATAGATACAGATAGGTAGGTAGGTAGATAGATAGATACAGATAGGTAGGTAGGTAGATAGATAGATACAGATAGGTAGGTAGGTAGTTAGATAGATAGAGATAGGTAGGTAGGTAGATAGATAGAGATAGGTAGGTAGGTAGATTGATAGATACAGATAGGTAGGTAGGTAGATAGATAGATACAGATAGGTAGGTAGATAGATAGATAGATAGATAGATAGATAGATAGATAGATAGATAGATAGATAAAGATAGGTAGGTAGGTAGGTAGATAGATACAGATAGGTAGGTAGATAGATAGATAGAGATAGGTAGGTAGGTAGGTAGATTGATAGATAGAGATAGGTAGGTAGGTAGATTGATAGATAGAGATAGGTAGGTAGGTAGATAGATAGAGACAGATAGGTAGGTAGGTAGGTAGATAGATAGAGATAGGTAGGTAGGTAGATTGATAGATACAGATAGGTAGGTAGGTAGATAGATAGATACAGATAGGTAGGTAGGTAGATAGATAGATAGAGATAGGTAGGTAGGTAGATAGATAGATAGAGATCGGTAGGTAGGTAGATTGATAGATAGAGATAAGTAGGTAGGTAGATAGATAGAGACAGATAGGTAGGTAGGTAGGTAGATAGATAGAGATAGGTAGGTAGGTAGATTGATAGATACAGATAGGTAGGTAGGTAGATAGATAGATACAGATAGGTAGGTAGGTAGATTGATTGATAGATAGAGATATGCAGGTAGGTAGGTAGATAGATAGAGATAGGTAGGTAGGTAGATAGATAGATAGAGATAGGTAGGTAGGCAGATAGATAGATAGAGATAGGTAGGTAGGTAAATTGATAGATACAGATAGGTAGGTAGGTAGATAGATAGATACAGATAGGTAGGTAGGTAGATAGATAGATAGAGATAGATAGGTAGGTAGATTGATAGATAGAGATCGGTATGTAGGTAGATAGATAGATAGAGATAGGTAGGTAGGCAGATAGATAGAGATAGGTAGGTAGGTAAATTGATAGATACAGATAGGTAGGTAGGTAGATAGATAGATAGAGATAGGTAGGCAGGTAGATTGATAGATACAGATAGGTAGGTAGGTAGATAGATAGAAAGAGATAGGTAGGTAGGTAGATTGATAGATAGAGATAGGTAGGTAGGTAGGTAGATAGATAGATAGAGGTAGGTAGGTAGGTAGATTGATAGATAGAGATAGGTAGGTAGGTAGATAGATAGAGACAGATAGGTATGTAGGTAGGTAGGTAGATAGATAGAGATAGGTAGGTAGGTAGACAGATAGATACAGATAGGTAGGTAGGTAGATAGATAGATACAGATAGGTAGGTAGGTAGGTAGATAGATAGAGATAGGTAGGTAGGTAGATAGATAGATAGAGATAGGTAGGTAGGTAGATTGATAGATAGAGATAAGTAGGTAGGTAGATAGATAGAGACAGATAGGTAGGTAGGTAGGTAGATAGATAGAGATAGGTAGGTAGGTAGATTGATAGATACAGATAGGTAGGTAGGTAGATAGATACAGATAAGTAGGTAGGTAGATTGATTGATAGAGATATGCAGGTAGGTAGGTAGATAGATAGAGATAGGTAGGTAGGTAGATAGATAGATAGAGATAGGTAGGTAGGCAGATAGATAGATAGAGATAGGTAGGTAGGTAAATTGATAGATACAGATAGGTAGGTAGGTAGATAGATAGATACAGATAGGTAGGTAGGTAGATAGATAGATAGAGATAGATAGGTAGGTAGATTGATAGATAGAGATCGGTATGTAGGTAGATAGATAGATAGAGATAGGTAGGTAGGCAGATAGATAGAGATAGGTAGGTAGGTAAATTGATAGATACAGATAGGTAGGTAGGTAGATAGATAGATAGAGATAGGTAGGCAGGTAGATTGATAGATACAGATAGGTAGGTAGGTAGATAGATAGAAAGAGATAGGTAGGTAGGTAGATTGATAGATAGATACAGATAGGTAGCTAGGTATATAGATAGAGATAGGTAGGTAGGTAGATTGATAGATACAGATAGGTAGGTAGGTAGACAGATAGATTCAGATAGGTAGGTAGGTAGATAGATAGATACAGATATGTAGGTAGGTAGGTAGATAGATAGAGATAGGTAGGTAGGTAGATAGATAGATAGAGATAGGTAGGTAGGTAGATTGATAGATAGAGATAGGTAGGTAGGTAGATAGATAGAGACAGATAGGTAGGTAGGTAGGTAGGTAGGTAGATAGATTTAGGTAGGTAGGTAGATTGATAGATACAGATAGGTAGGTAGGTAGATAGATAGATACAGATAGGTAGGTAGGTAGATTGATAGATAGAGATAGGTAGGTAGGTAGGTAGATAGATAGATAGAGGTAGGTAGGTAGGTAGGTAGATTGATAGATAGAGATAGGTAGGTAGGTAGATTGATAGATAGAGATAGGTAGGTAGGTAGATAGATAGAGACAGATAGGTAGGTAGGTAGGTAGATAGATAGAGATAGGTAGGTAGGTAGATTGATAGATACAGATAGGTAGGTAGGTAGGTAGATAGATAGATACAGATAGGTAGGTAGGTAGGTAGGTAGATAGAGATAGGTAGGTAGGTAGATAGATAGATAGAGATAAGTAGGTAGGTAGATAGATAGAGACAGATAGGTAGGTAGGTAGGTAGATAGATAGAGATAGGTAGGTAGGTAGATTGATAGATACAGATAGGTAGGTAGGTAGATAGATAGATACAGATAGGTAGGTAGGTAGATTGATTGATAGATAGAGATATGCAGGTAGGTAGGTAGATAGATAGAGATAGGTAGGTAGGTAGATAGATAGATAGAGATAGGTAGGTAGGCAGATAGATAGATAGAGATAGGTAGGTAGGTAAATTGATAGATACAGATAGGTAGGTAGGTAGATAGATAGATACAGATAGGTAGGTAGGTAGATAGATAGATAGAGATAGATAGGTAGGTAGATTGATAGATAGAGATCGGTATGTAGGTAGATAGATAGATAGAGATAGGTAGGTAGGCAGATAGATAGAGATAGGTAGGTAGGTAAATTGATAGATACAGATAGGTAGGTAGGTAGATAGATAGAAAGAGATAGGTAGGTAGGTAGATTGATAGATAGATACAGATAGGTAGCTAGGTATATAGATAGAGATAGGTAGGTAGGTAGATTGATAGATACAGATAGGTAGGTAGGTAGACAGATAGATTCAGATAGGTAGGTAGGTAGATAGATAGATACAGATAGGTAGGTAGGTAGGTAGATAGATAGAGATAGGTAGGTAGGTAGATAGATAGATAGAGATAGGTAGGTAGGTAGATTGATAGATAGAGATAGGTAGGTAGGTAGATAGATAGAGACAGATAGGTAGGTAGGTAGGTAGGTAGGTAGATAGATTTAGGTAGGTAGGTAGATTGATAGGTACAGATAGGTAGGTAGGTAGATAGATAGATACAGATAGGTAGGTAGGTAGATTAATAGATAGAGATAGGTAGGTAGGTAGGTAGATAGAGACAGATAGGTAGGTAGGTAGGTAGATAGATATAGATAGGTAGGTAGGTAGATTGATAGATACAGATAGGTAGGTAGGTAGATAGATAGATACAGATAGGTAGGTAGGTAGGTAGATAGATAGAGATAGGTAGGTAGGTAGATAGATAGATAGAGATAGGTAGGTAGGTAGATTGATAGATAGAGATAAGTAGGTAGGTAGATAGATAGAGACAGATAGGTAGGTAGGTAGGGAGATAGATAGAGATAGGTAGGTAGGTAGATTGATAGATACAGATAGGTAGGTAGGTAGATAGATAGATACAGATAGGTAGGTAGGTAGTTTGATTGATAGATAGAGATATGCAGGTAGGTAGGTAGATAGATAGAGATAGGTAGGTAGGTAGATAGATAGATAGAGATAGGTAGGTAGGCAGATAGATAGATAGAGATAGGTAGGTAGGTAAATTGATAGATACAGATAGGTAGGTAGGTAGATAGATAGATACAGATAGGTAGGTAGGTAGATAGATAGAGATAGGTAGGTAGGTAAATTGATAGATACAGATAGGTAGGTAGGTAGATAGATAGATAGAGATAGGTAGGCAGATAGATTGATAGATACAGATAGGTAGGTAGGTAGATAGATAGAAAGAGATAGGTAGGTAGGTAGATTGATAGATAGAGATAGGTAGGTAGGTAGGTAGATAGATAGATAGAGGTAGGTAGGTAGGTAGATTGATAGATAGAGATAGGTAGGTAGGTAGATAGATAGAGACAGATAGGTAGGTAGGTAGGTAGGTAGATAGATAGAGATAGGTAGGTAGGTAGACAGATAGATACAGATAGGTAGGTAGGTAGATAGATAGATACAGATAGGTAGGTAGGTAGGTAGATTGATAGATAGAGATAGGTAGGTAGGTAGATTGATAGATACAGATAGGTAGGTAGGTAGGTAGGTAGGTAGATAGATAGAGATAGGTAGGTAGGTAGATAGATAGATAGAGATAGATAGGTAGGTAGATTGATAGATAGAGATCGGTATGTAGGTAGATAGATAGATAGAGATAGGTAGGTAGGCAGATAGATAGAGATAGGTAGTTAGGTAAATTGATAGATACAGATAGGTAGGTAGGTAGATAGATAGATCGAGATAGGTAGGTAGGTAGATTGATAGATACAGATAGGTAGGTAGGTAGATAGATAGAAAGAGATAGGTAGGTAGGTAGATTGATAGATAGAGATAGGTAGGTAGGTAGGTAGATAGATAGATAGAGGTAGGTAGGTAGGTAGATTGATAGATAGAGATAGGTAGGTAGGTAGATAGATAGAGACAGATAGGTAGGTAGGTAGGTAGATAGATAGAGATAGGTAGGTAGGTAGATTGATAGATACAGATAGGTAGGTAGGTAGATAGATAGATAGAGATAGGTAGGCAGGTAGATTGATAGATACAGATAGGTAGGTAGGTAGATAGATAGAAAGAGATAGGTAGGTAGGTAGATTGATAGATAGATACAGATAGGTAGCTAGGTATATAGATAGAGATAGGTAGGTAGGTAGATTGATAGATACAGATAGGTAGGTAGGTAGACAGATAGATTCAGATAGGTAGGTAGGTAGATAGATAGATACAGATAGGTAGGTAGGTAGATAGATAGATACAGATAGGTAGGTAGGTAGGTAGATAGATAGAGATAGGTAGGTAGGTAGATAGATAGATAGAGATAGGTAGGTAGGTAGATTGATAGATAGAGATAGGTAGGTAGGTAGATAGATAGAGACAGATAGGTAGGTAGGTAGGTAGGTAGGTAGATAGATTTAGGTAGGTAGGTAGATTGATAGATACAGATAGGTAGGTAGGTAGATAGATAGATACAGATAGGTAGGTAGGTAGATTGATAGATAGAGATAGGTAGGTAGGTAGGTAGATAGATAGATAGAGGTAGGTAGGTAGGTAGATTGATAGATAGAGATAGGTAGGTAGGTAGATTGATAGATAGAGATAGGTAGGTAGGTAGATAGATAGAGACAGATAGGTAGGTAGGTAGGTAGATAGATAGAGATAGGTAGGTAGGTAGATTGATAGATACAGATAGGTAGGTAGGTAGATAGATAGATACAGATAGGTAGGTAGGTAGGTAGATAGATAGAGATAGGTAGGTAGGTAGATAGATAGAGATAGGGAGGTAGGTAGATTGATAGATAGAGATAAGTAGGTAGGTAGATAGATAGAGACAGATAGGTAGGTAGGTAGGTAGATAGATAGAGATAGGTAGGTAGGTAGATTGATAGATACAGATAGGTAGGTAGGTAGATAGATAGATACAGATAGGTAGGTAGGTAGATTGATTGATAGATGGAGATATGCTGGTAGGTAGGTAGATAGATAGAGATAGGTAGGTAGGTAGATAGATAGATAGAGATAGGTAGGTAGGCAGATAGATAGATAGAGATAGGTAGGTAGGTAAATTGATAGATACAGATAGGTAGGTAGGTAGATAGATACAGATAGGTAGGTAGGTAGGTAGGTAGGTAGGTAGATAGATAGAGATAGGTAGGTAGGTAGATTGATAGATACAGATAGGTAGGTAGGTAGATAGATAGATACAGATAGGTAGGTAGGTAGATTGATAGATAGAGATAGGTAGGTAGGTAGGTAGATAGATAGATAGAGGTAGGTAGGTAGGTAGGTAGATTGATAGATAGAGATAGGTTGGTAGGTAGATAGATAGAGACAGATAGGTAGGTAGGTAGGTAGATAGATAGAGATAGGTAGGTAGGTAGATTGATAGATACAGATAGGTAGGTAGGGAGATAGATAGATACAGATAGGTAGGTAGGTAGATTGATAGATAGAGATAGGTAGGTAGGTAGATAGATAGAGATAGGTAGGTAGGTAGGTAGATAGATAGAGATAGGTAGGTAGGTAGATAGATAGATAGAGATAGGTAGGTAGTTAGGTAGATAGATATAGGTAGGTAAGTAGGTAGATAGATACAGATAGGTAGGTAGGTAGATAGATAAATACAGATAGGTAGGTAGGTAGATAGATAGATAGAGATAGATAGATAGGTAGGTAGATTGATAGATAGAGATAGGTAGGTAGGCAGATAGATAGATAGAGATAGATAGGTAGGCAGATAGATAGATAGAGATAGGTCAGTAGGTAGATTGATAGACACAGATAGGTAGGTAGGTAGATTGATAGACAGAGATAGGTAGGTAGGTAGGTAGATAGATAGAGATAGGTAGGTAGGTAGGTAGGTAGATTGATAGATACAGATAGGTAGGTAGGTAGATAGATAGATAGAGATAGGTAGGTAGGTAGATTGATAGATACAGATAGGTAGGTAGGTAGATAGATAGATACAGATAGGTAGGTAGGTAGATAGATAGATACAGATAGGTAGGTAGGTAGTTAGATAGATAGAGATAGGTAGGTAGGTAGATAGATAGAGATAGGTAGGTAGGTAGATTGATAGATACAGATAGGTAGGTAGGTAGATAGATAGATACAGATAGGTAGGTAGATAGATAGATAGATAGATAGATAGATAGATAGATAGATAGATAGATAGATAGATAGATAGATAGATAGATAGATAAAGATAGGTAGGTAGGTAGGTAGATAGATACAGATAGGTAGGTAGATAGATAGATAGAGATAGGTAGGTAGGTAGGTAGATTGATAGATAGAGATAGGTAGGTAGGTAGATTGATAGATAGAGATAGGTAGGTAGGTAGATAGATAGAGACAGATAGGTAGGTAGGTAGGTAGATAGATAGAGATAGGTAGGTAGGTAGATTGATAGATACAGATAGGTAGGTAGGTAGATAGATAGATACAGATAGGTAGGTAGGTAGGTAGATAGATAGAGATAGGTAGGTAGGTAGATAGATAGATAGAGATCGGTAGGTAGGTAGATTGATAGATAGAGATAAGTAGGTAGGTAGATAGATAGAGACAGATAGGTAGGTAGGTAGGTAGATAGATAGAGATAGGTAGGTAGGTAGATTGATAGATACAGATAGGTAGGTAGGTAGATAGATAGATACAGATAGGTAGGTAGGTAGATTGATTGATAGATAGAGATATGCAGGTAGGTAGGTAGATAGATAGAGATAGGTAGGTAGGTAGATAGATAGATAGAGATAGGTAGGTAGGCAGATAGATAGATAGAGATAGGTAGGTAGGTAAATTGATAGATACAGATAGGTAGGTAGGTAGATAGATAGATACAGATAGGTAGGTAGGTAGATAGATAGATAGAGATAGATAGGTAGGTAGATTGATAGATAGAGATCGGTATGTAGGTAGATAGATAGATAGAGATAGGTAGGTAGGCAGATAGATAGAGATAGGTAGGTAGGTAAATTGATAGATACAGATAGGTAGGTAGGTAGATAGATAGATAGAGATAGGTAGGCAGGTAGATTGATAGATACAGATAGGTAGGTAGGTAGATAGATAGAAAGAGATAAGTAGGTAGGTAGATTGATAGATAGAGATAGGTAGGTAGGTAGGTAGATAGATAGATAGAGGTAGGTAGGTAGGTAGATTGATAGATAGAGATAGGTAGGTAGGTAGATAGAGACAGATAGGTAGGTAGGTAGGTAGGTAGATAGATAGAGATAGGTAGGTAGGTAGAAAGATAGATACAGATAGGTAGGTAGGTAGATAGATAGATACAGATAGGTAGGTAGGTAGGTAGATAGATAGAGATAGGTAGGTAGGTAGATAGATAGATAGAGATAGGTAGGTAGGTAGATTGATAGATAGAGATAAGTAGGTAGGTAGATAGATAGAGACAGATAGGTAGGTAGGTAGATAGATAGAGATAGGTAGGTAGGTAGATTGATAGATACAGATAGGTAGGTAGGTAGATAGATAGATACAGATAGGTAGGTAGGTAGATTGATTGATAGAGATATGCAGGTAGGTAGGTAGATAGATAGAGATAGGTAGGTAGGTAGATAGATAGATAGAGATAGGTAGGTAGGCAGATAGATAGATAGAGATAGGTAGGTAGGTAAATTGATAGATACAGATAGGTAGGTAGGTAGATAGATAGATACAGATAGGTAGGTAGGTAGATAGATAGATAGAGATAGATAGGTAGGTAGATTGATAGATAGAGATCGGTATGTAGGTAGATAGATAGATAGAGATAGGTAGGTAGGCAGATAGATAGAGATAGGTAGGTAGGTAAATTGATAGATACAGATAGGTAGGTAGGTAGATAGATAGATAGAGATAGGTAGGCAGGTAGATTGATAGATACAGATAGGTAGGTAGGTAGATAGATAGAAAGAGATAGGTAGGTAGGTAGATTGATAGATAGATACAGATAGGTAGCTAGGTATATAGATAGAGATAGGTAGGTAGGTAGATTGATAGATACAGATAGGTAGGTAGGTAGACAGATAGATTCAGATAGGTAGGTAGGTAGATAGATAGATACAGATAGGTAGGTAGGTAGGTAGATAGATAGAGATAGGTAGGTAGGTAGATAGATAGATAGAGATAGGTAGGTAGGTAGATTGATAGATAGAGATAGGTAGGTAGGTAGATAGATAGAGACAGATAGGTAGGTAGGTAGGTAGGTAGGTAGATAGATTTAGGTAGGTAGGTAGATTGATAGATACAGATAGGTAGGTAGGTAGATAGATAGATACAGATAGGTAGGTAGGTAGATTGATAGATAGAGATAGGTAGGTAGGTAGGTAGATAGATAGATAGAGGTAGGTAGGTAGGTAGGTAGATTGATAGATAGAGATAGGTAGGTAGGTAGATTGATAGATAGAGATAGGTAGGTAGGTAGATAGATAGAGACAGATAGGTAGGTAGGTAGGTAGATAGATAGAGATAGGTAGGTAGGTAGATAGATAGATAGATAGAGATAGGTAGGTAGGTAGATTGATAGATAGAGATAAGTAGGTAGGTAGATAGATAGAGACAGATAGGTAGGTAGGTAGGTAGATAGATAGAGATAGGTAGGTAGGTAGATTGATAGATACAGATAGGTAGGTAGGTAGATAGATAGATACAGATAGGTAGGTAGGTAGATTGATTGATAGATAGAGATATGCAGGTAGGTAGGTAGATAGATAGAGATAGGTAGGTAGGTAGATAGATAGATAGAGATAGGTAGGTAGGCAGCTAGATAGATAGAGATAGGTAGGTAGGTAAATTGATAGATACAGATAGGTAGGTAGGTAGATAGATAGATACAGATAGGTAGGTATGTAGATAGATAGATAGAGATAGATAGGTAGGTAGATTGATAGATAGAGATCGGTATGTAGGTAGATAGATAGATAGAGATAGGTAGGTAGGCAGATAGATAGAGATAGGTAGGTAGGTAAATTGATAGATACAGATAGGTAGGTAGGTAGATAGATAGAAAGAGATAGGTAGGTAGGTAGATTGATAGATAGATACAGATAGGTAGCTAGGTATATAGATAGAGATAGGTAGGTAGGTAGATTGATAGATACAGATAGGTAGGTAGGTAGACAGATAGATTCAGATAGGTAGGTAGGTAGATAGATAGATACAGATGGGTAGGTAGGTAGGTAGATAGATAGAGATAGGTAGGTAGGTAGATAGATAGATAGAGATAGGTAGGTAGGTAGATTGATAGATAGAGATATGTAGGTAGGTAGATAGATAGAGACAGATAGGTAGGTAGGTAGGTAGGTAGATAGATAGATTTAGGTAGGTAGGTAGATTGATAGATACAGATAGGTAGGTAGGTAGATAGATAGATACAGATAGGTAGGTAGGTAGATTGATAGATAGAGATAGGTAGGTAGGTAGGTAGATAGATAGATAGAGGTAGGTAGGTAGGTAGGTAGATTGATAGATAGAGATAGGTAGGTAGGTAGATTGATAGATAGAGATAGGTAGGTAGGTAGATAGATAGAGACAGATAGGTAGGTAGGTAGGTAGATAGATAGAGATAGGTAGGTAGGTAGATTGATAGATACAGATAGGTAGGTAGGTAGATAGATAGATACAGATAGGTAGGTAGGTAGGTAGATAGATAGAGATAGGTAGGTAGGTAGATAGATAGATAGAGATAGGTAGGTAGGTAGATTGATAGATAGAGATAAGTAGGTAGGTAGATAGATAGAGACAGATAGGTAGGTAGGTAGGTAGATAGATAGAGATAGGTAGGTAGGTAGATTGATAGATACAGATAGGTAGGTAGGTAGATAGATAGATACAGATAGGTAGGTAGGTAGTTTGATTGATAGATAGAGATATGCAGGTAGGTAGGTAGATAGATAGAGATAGGTAGGTAGGTAGATAGATAGATAGATAGAGATAGGTAGGTAGGCAGATAGATAGATAGAGATAGGTAGGTAGAAAAATTGATAGATACAGATAGGTAGGTAGGTAGATAGATAGATACAGATAGGTAGGTAGGTAGGTAGATAGATAGAGATAGGTAGGTAGGTAGATTGATAGATAGAGATCGGTATGTAGGTAGATAGATAGATAGAGATAGGTAGGTAGGCAGATAGATAGAGATAGGTAGGTAGGTAAATTGATAGATACAGATAGGTAGGTAGGTAGATAGATAGATAGAGATAGGTAGGCAGGTAGATTGATAGATACAGATAGGTAGGTAGGTAGATAGATAGATAGAGGTAGGTAGGTAGGTAGATTGATAGATAGAGATAGGTAGGTAGGTAGATAGATAGAGACAGATAGGTAGGTAGGTAGGTAGGTAGATAGATAGAGATAGGTAGGTAGGTAGACAGATAGATACAGATAGGTAGGTAGGTAGATAGATAGATACAGATAGGTAGGTAGGTAGGTAGATTGATAGAGATAGGTAGGTAGGTAGATAGATAGATAGAGATAGGTAGGTAGGTAGATTGATAGATAGAGATAGGTAGGTAGGTAGATTGATAGATACAGATAGGTAGGTAGGTAGGTAGGTAGATAGATAGAGATAGGTAGGTAGGTAGATAGATAGATAGAGATAGATAGGTAGGTAGATTGATAGATAGAGATCGGTATGTAGGTAGATAGATAGATAGAGATAGGTAGGTAGGCAGATAGATAGAGATAGGTAGGTAGGTAAATTGATAGATACAGATAGGTAGGTAGGTAGATAGATAGATCGAGATAGGTAGGTAGGTAGATTGATAGATACAGATAGGTAGGTAGGTAGATAGATAGAAAGAGATAGGTAGGTAGGTAGATTGATAGATAGAGATAGGTAGGTAGGTAGGTAGATAGATAGATAGAGGTAGGTAGGTAGGTAGATTGATAGATAGAGATAGGTAGGTAGGTAGATAGATAGAGACAGATAGGTAGGTAGGTAGATAGATAGAGATAGGTAGGTAGGTAGATTGATAGATACAGATAGGTTGGTAGGTAGATAGATAGATAGAGATAGGTAGGCAGGTAGATTGATAGATACAGATAGGTAGGTAGGTAGATAGATAGAAAGAGATAGGTAGGTAGGTAGATTGATAGATAGATACAGATAGGTAGCTAGGTATATAGATAGAGATAGGTAGGTAGGTAGATTGATAGATACAGATAGGTAGGTAGGTAGACAGATAGATTCAGATAGGTAGGTAGGTAGATAGATAGATACAGATAGGTAGGTAGGTAGGTAGATAGATAGAGATAGGTAGGTAGGTAGATAGATAGATAGAGATAGGTAGGTAGGTAGATTGATAGATAGAGATAGGTAGGTAGGTAGATAGATAGAGACAGATAGGTAGGTAGGTAGGTAGGTAGGTAGATAGATTTAGGTAGGTAGGTAGATTGATAGATACAGATAGGTAGGTAGGTAGATAGATAGATACAGATAGGTAGGTAGGTAGATTGATAGATAGAGATAGGTAGGTAGGTAGGTAGATAGATAGATAGAGGTAGGTAGGTAGGTAGGTAGATTGATAGATAGAGATAGGTAGGTAGGTAGATTGATAGATAGAGATAGGTAGGTAGGTAGATAGATAGAGACAGATAGGTAGGTAGGTAGGTAGATAGATAGAGATAGGTAGGTAGGTAGATTGATAGATACAGATAGGTAGGTAGGTAGATAGATAGATACAGATAGGTAGGTAGGTAGGTAGATAGATAGAGATAGGTAGGTAGGTAGATAGATAGATAGAGATAGGGAGGTAGGTAGATTGATAGATAGAGATAAGTAGGTAGGTAGATAGATAGAGACAGATAGGTAGGTAGGTAGGTAGATAGATAGAGATAGGTAGGTAGGTAGATTGATAGATACAGATAGGTAGGTAGGTAGATAGATAGATACAGATAGGTAGGTAGGTAGATTGATTGATAGATGGAGATATGCAGGTAGGTAGGTAGATAGATAGAGATAGGTAGGTAGGTAGATAGATAGATAGAGATAGGTAGGTAGGCAGATAGATAGAGATAGGTAGGTAGGTAAATTGATAGATACAGATAGGTAGGTAGGTAGATAGATAGATACAGATAGGTAGGTAGGTAGATAGATAGATAGAGATAGATAGGTAGGTAGATTGATAGATAGAGATCGGTATGTAGGTAGATAGATAGATAGAGATAGGTAGGTAGGCAGATAGATAGAGATAGGTAGGTAGGTAAATTGATAGATACAGATAGGTAGGTAGGTAGATAGATAGATAGAGATAGGTAGGCAGGTAGATTGATAGATACAGATAGGTAGGTAGGTAGATAGATAGAAAGAGATAGGTAGGTAGGTAGATTGATAGATAGATACAGATAGGTAGCTAGGTATATAGATAGAGATAGGTAGGTAGGTAGGTTGATAGATACAGATAGGTAGGTAGGTAGACAGATAGATTCAGATAGGTAGGTAGGTAGATAGATAGATACAGATAGGTAGGTAGGTAGGTAGGTAGATAGAGATAGGTAGGTAGGTAGATAGATAGATAGAGATAGGTAGATAGGTAGATTGATAGATAGAGATAGGTAGGTAGGTAGATAGATAGAGACAGATAGGTAGGTAGGTAGGTAGGTAGGTAGATAGATTTAGGTAGGTAGGTAGATTGATAGATACAGATAGGTAGGTAGGTAGATAGATAGATACAGATAGGTAGGTAGGTAGATTGATAGATAGAGATAGGTAGGTAGGTAGGTAGATAGATAGATAGAGGTAGGTAGGTAGGTAGGTAGATTGATAGATAGAGATAGGTAGGTAGGTAGATTGATAGATAGAGATAGGTAGGTAGGTAGATAGATAGAGACAGATAGGTAGGTAGGTAGGTAGATAGATAGAGATAGGTAGGTAGGTAGATTGATAGATACAGATAGGTAGGTAGGTAGATAGATAGATACAGATAGGTAGGTAGGTAGGTAGATAGATAGAGATAGGTAGGTAGGTAGATAGATAGATAGAGATGGGTAGGTAGGTAGATTGATAGATAGAGATAAGTAGGTAGGTAGATAGATAGAGACAGAAAGGTAGGTAGGTAGGTAGATAGATAGAGATAGGTAGGTAGGTAGATTGATAGATACAGATAGGTAGGTAGGTAGATAGATAGATACAGATAGGTAGGTAGGTAGATTGATTGATAGATAGAGATATGCAGGTAGGTAGGTAGATAGATAGAGATAGGTAGGTAGGTAGATAGATAGATAGAGATAGGTAGGTAGGCAGATAGATAGATAGAGATAGGTAGGTAGGTAAATTGATAGATACAGATAGGTAGGTAGGTAGATAGATAGATACAGATAGGTAGGTAGGTAGATAGATAGATAGAGATAGATAGGTAGGTAGATTGATAGATAGAGATCGGTATGTAGGTAGATAGATAGATAGAGATAGGTAGGTAGGCAGATAGATAGAGATAGGTAGGTAGGTAAATTGAGAGATACAGATAGGTAGGTAGGTAGATAGATAGAGATAGGTAGGCAGGTAGATTGATAGATACAGATAGGTAGGTAGGTAGATAGATAGAAAGAGATAGGTAGGTAGGTAGATTGATAGATAGAGATAGGTAGGTAGGTAGGTAGATAGATAGATAGAGGTAGGTAGGTAGGTAGATTGATAGATAGAGATAGGTAGGTAGGTAGATAGATAGATACAGATAGGTAGGTAGGTAGGTAGATTGATAGAGATAGGTAGGTAGGTAGATAGATAGATAGAGATAGGTAGGTAGGTAGATTGATAGATAGAGATAGGTAGGTAGGTAGATTGATAGATACAGATAGGTAGGTAGGTAGGTAGATAGATAGAGATAGGTAGATAGGTAGATAGATAGATAGAGATAGATAGGTAGGTAGATTGATAGATAGAGATCGGTATGTAGGTAGATAGATAGATAGAGATAGGTAGGTAGGCAGATAGATAGAGATAGGTAGGTAGGTAAATTGATAGATACAGATAGGTAGGTAGGTAGATAGATAGATCGAGATAGGTAGGTAGGTAGATTGATAGATACAGATAGGTAGGTAGGTAGATAGATAGAAAGAGATAGGTAGGTAGGTAGATTGATAGATAGAGATAGGTAGGTAGGTAGGTAGATAGATAGAGGTAGGTAGGTAGGTAGGTAGATTGATAGATAGAGATAGGTAGGTAGGTAGATAGATAGAGACAGATAGGTAGGTAGGTAGGTAGATAGATAGAGATAGGTAGGTAGGTAGATTGATAGATACAGATAGGTAGGTTGGTAGATAGATAGATAGAGATAGGTAGGCAGGTAGATTGATAGATACAGATAGGTAGGTAGGTAGATAGATAGAAAGAGATAGGTAGGTAGGTAGATTGATAGATAGATAGATACAGATAGGTAGCTAGGTATATAGATAGAGATAGGTAGGTAGGTAGATTGATAGATACAGATAGGTAGGTAGGTAGACAGATAGATTCAGATAGGTAGGTAGGTAGATAGATAGATACAGATAGGTAGGTAGGTAGGTAGATAGATAGAGATAGGTAGGTAGGTAGATAGATAGAGATAGGTAGGTAGGTAGATTGATAGATAGAGATAGGTAGGTAGATAGATAGAGACAGATAGGTAGGTAGGTAGGTAGGTAGGTAGATAGATTTAGGTAGGTAGGTAGATTGATAGATACAGATAGGTAGGTAGGTAGATAGATAGATACAGATAGGTAGGTAGGTAGATTGATAGATAGAGATAGCTAGGTAGGTAGGTAGATAGATAGATAGAGATAGGTAGGTAGGTAGGTAGATTGATAGATAGAGATAGGTAGGTAGGTAGATTGATAGATAGAGATAGGTAGGTAGGTAGATAGATAGAGACAGATAGGTAGGTAGGTAGGTAGATAGATAGAGATAGGTAGGTAGGTAGATTGATAGATACAGATAGGTAGGTAGGTAGATAGATAGATACAGATAGGTAGGTAGGTAGGTAGATAGATAGAGATAGGTAGGTAGGTAGATAGATAGATAGAGATAGGTAGGTAGGTAGATTGATAGATAGAGATAAGTAGGTAGGTAGATAGATAGAGACAGATAGGTAGGTAGGTAGGTAGGTAGATAGATAGAGATAGGCAGGTAGGTAGATTGATAGATACAGATAGGTAGGTAGGTAGATAGATAGATACAGATAGGTAGGTAGGTAGATTGATTGATAGATAGAGATATGCAGGTAGGTAGGTAGATAGATAGAGATAGGTAGGTAGGTAGATAGATAGATAGAGATAGGTAGGTAGGCAGATAGATAGATAGAGATAGGTAGGTAGGTAAATTGATAGATACAGATAGGTAGGTAGGTAGATAGATAGATACAGATAGGTAGGTAGGTAGATAGATAGATAGAGATAGATAGGTAGGTAGATTGATAGATAGAGATCGGTATGTAGGTAGATAGATAGATAGAGATAGGTAGGTAGGCAGATAGATAGAGATAGGTAGGTAGGTAAATTGATAGATACAGATAGGTAGGTAGGTAGATAGATAGATAGAGATAGGTAGGCAGGTAGATTGATAGATACAGATAGGTAGGTAGGTAGATAGATTGAAAGAGATAGGTAGGTAGGTAGATTGATAGATAGAGATAGGTAGGTAGGTAGGTAGATAGATAGATAGAGGTAGGTAGGTAGGTAGATTGATAGATAGAGATAGGTAGGTAGGTAGATAGATAGAGACAGATAGGTAGGTAGGTAGGTAGGTAGATAGATAGAGTTAGGTAGGTAGGTAGACAGATAGATACAGATAGGTAGGTAGGTAGATAGATAGATACAGATAGGTAGGTAGGTAGGTAGATTGATAGAGATAGGTAGGTAGGTAGATAGATAGATAGAGATAGGTAGGTAGGTAGATTGATAGATAGAGATAGGTAGGTAGGTATATTGATAGATACAGATAGGTAGGTAGGTAGGTAGATAGATAGAGATAGGTAGGTAGGTAGATAGATAGATAGAGATAGATAGGTAGGTAGATTGATAGATAGAGATCGGTATGTAGGTAGATAGATAGATAGAGATAGGTAGGTAGGCAGATAGATATAGGTAGGTAGGTAAATTGATAGATACAGATAGGTAGGTAGGTAGATAGATAGATCGAGATAGGTAGGTAGGTAGATTGATAGATACAGATAGGTAGGTAGGTAGATAGATAGAAAGAGATAGGTATGTAGGTAGATTGATAGATAGAGATAGGTAGGTAGGTAGGTAGATAGATAGATAGAGGTAGGTAGGTAGGTAGATTGATAGATAGAGATAGGTAGGTAGGTAGATAGATAGAGACAGATAGGTAGGTAGGTAGGTAGATAGATAGAGATAGGTAGGTAGGTAGACAGATAGATACAGATAGGTAGGTAGGTAGATAGATAGATACAGATAGGTAGGTAGGTAGGTAGATAGATAGAGATAGGTAGGTAGGTAGATAGATAGATAGAGATAGGTAGGTAGGTAGATTGATAGATAGAGATAGGTAGGTAGGTAGATTGATAGATACAGATAGGTAGGTAGGTAGGTAGATAGATAGAGATAGGTAGGTAGGTAGATAGATAGATAGAGATAGATAGGTAGGTAGGTAGATTGATAGATACAGATAGGTAGGTAGGTAGATAGATAGATACAGATAGGTAGGTAGGTAGATAGATAGATAGATAAAGATAGGTAGGTAGGTAGGTAGATAGATAGAGATAGGTAGGTAGGTAGATAGATAGATAGAGATAGATAGGTAGGTAGATAGATAGATAAAGATAGGTAGGTAGGTAGATAGATAGATAGACATAGGTAGGTAGGTAGTTAGGTAGGTAGACAGATACAGATAGGTAGCTAGGTATATAGATAGAGATAGGTAGGTAGGTAGATTGATAGATACAGATAGGTAGGTAGGTAGACAGATAGATACAGATAGGTAGGTAGGTAGATAGATAGATACAGATAGGTAGGTAGGTAGATAGATAGATAGAGATAGGTAGGTAGGTAGGTAGATAGATAAAGATAGGTAGGTAGGTAGATTGATAGATAGAGATAGGTAGGTAGGTAGGTAGATAGATAGATAGAGGTAGGTAGGTAGGTAGGTAGATTGATAGATAGAGATAGGTAGGTAGGTAGATAGATAGATACAGATAGGTAGGTAGGTAGATAGATAGATACAGATAGGTAGGTAGGTAGATTGATAGATAGAGATAGGTAGGTAGGTAGGTAGATAGATAGATAGAGGTAGGTAGGTAGGTAGGTAGATTGATAGATAGAGATAGGTAGGTAGGTAGATAGATAGAGACAGATAGGTAGGTAGGTAGGTAGGTAGATAGATAGATAGAGATAGGTAGGTAGGTAGATTGATAGATACAGATAGGTAGGTAGGTAGATAGATAGATACAGATAGGTAGGTAGGTAGATTGATAGATAGAGATAGGTAGGTAGGCAGATAGATAGATAGAGATAGGTAGGTAGGTAAATTGATAGATACAGATAGGTAGGTAGGTAGATAGATAGATACAGATAGGTAGGTAGGTAGATAGATAGATAGAGATAGATAGGTAGGTAGATTGATAGATAGAGATCGGTATGTAGGTAGATAGATAGATAGAGATAGGTAGGTAGGCAGATAGATAGAGATAGGTAGGTAGGTAAATTGATAGATACAGATAGGTAGGTAGGTAGATAGATAGATAGAGATAGGTAGGCAGGTAGATTGATAGATACAGATAGGTAGGTAGGTAGATAGATAGAAAGAGATAGGTAGGTAGGTAGATTGATAGATAGAGATAGGTAGGTAGGTAGGTAGATAGATAGATAGAGGTAGGTAGGTAGGTAGATTGATAGATAGAGATAGGTAGGTAGGTAGATAGATAGAGACAGATAGGTAGGTAGGTAGGTAGGTAGATAGATAGAGATAGGTAGGTAGGTAGACAGATAGATACAGATAGGTAGGTAGGTAGATAGATAGATACAGATAGGTAGGTAGGTAGGTAGATTGATAGAGATAGGTAGGTAGGTAGATAGATAGATAGAGATAGGTAGGTAGGTAGATTGATAGATAGAGATAGGTAGGTAGGTAGATTGATAGATACAGATAGGTAGGTAGGTAGGTAGATAGATAGAGATAGGTAGGTAGGTAGATAGATAGATAGAGATAGATAGGTAGGTAGACTGATAGATAGAGATCGGTATGTAGGTAGATAGATAGAGATAGGTAGGTAGGCAGATAGATATAGGTAGGTAGGTAAATTGATAGATACAGATAGGTAGGTAGGTAGATAGATAGATCGAGATAGGTAGGTAGGTAGATTGATAGATACAGATAGGTAGGTAGGTAGATAGATAGAAAGAGATAGGTAGGTAGGTAGATTGATAGATAGAGATAGGTAGGTAGGTAGGTAGATAGATAGATAGAGGTAGGTAGGTAGGTAGATTGATAGATAGAGATAGGTAGGTAGGTAGATATATAGAGACAGATAGGTAGGTAGGTAGGTAGATAGATAGAGATAGGTAGGTAGGTAGACAGATAGATACAGATAGGTAGGTAGGTAGATAGATAGATACAGATAGGTAGGTAGGTAGGTAGATAGATAGAGATAGGTAGGTAGGTAGATAGATAGATAGAGATAGTTAGGTAGGTAGATTGATAGATAGAGATAGGTAGGTAGGTAGATTGATAGATACAGATAGGTAGGTAGGTAGGTAGATAGATAGAGATAGGTAGGTAGGTAGATAGATAGATAGAGATAGATAGGTAGGTAGATTGATAGATACAGATAGGTAGGTAGGTAGATAGATAGATACAGATAGGTAGGTAGGTAGATAGATAGATAGATAAAGATAGGTAGGTAGGTAGGTAGATAGATAGAGATAGGTAGGTAGGTAGATAGATAGATAGAGATAGATAGGTAGGTAGATAGATAGATAAAGATAGGTAGGTAGGTAGATAGATAGATAGACATAGGTAGGTAGGTAGTTAGGTAGGTAGACAGATACAGATAGGTAGCTAGGTATATAGATAGAGATAGGTAGGTAGGTAGATTGATAGATACAGATAGGTAGGTAGGTAGACAGATAGATACAGATAGGTAGGTAGGTAGATAGATAGATACAGATAGGTAGGTAGGTAGATAGATAGATAGACATAGGTAGGTAGGTAGGTAGATAGATAAAGATAGGTAGGTAGATTGATAGATAGAGATAGGTAGGTAGGTAGGTAGATAGATAGATAGAGGTAGGTAGGTAGGTAGGTAGATTGATAGATAGAGATAGGTAGGTAGGTAGATAGATAGATACAGATAGGTAGGTAGGTAGATAGATAGATACAGATAGGTAGGTAGGTAGATTGATAGATAGAGATAGGTAGGTAGGTAGGTAGATAGATAGATAGAGGTAGGTAGGTAGGTAGATTGATAGATAGAGATAGGTAGGTAGGTAGATAGATAGAGACAGATAGGTAGGTAGGTAGGTAGGTAGATAGATAGATAGAGATAGGTAGGTAGGTAGATTGATAGATACAGATAGGTAGGTAGGTAGATAGATAGATACAGATAGGTAGGTAGGTAGATTGATAGATAGAGATAGGTAGGTAGGTAGGTAGATAGATAGATAGAGGTAGGTAGGTAGGTAGGTAGATTGATAGATAGAGATAGGTATGTAGGTAGATAGATAGAGACAGATAGGTAGGTAGGTAGGTAGGTAGATAGATAGAGATAGGTAGGTAGGTAGATTGATAGATACAGATAGGTAGGTAGGGAGATAGATAGATACAGATAGGTAGGTAGGTAGATTGATAGATAGAGATAGGTAGGTAGGTAGATAGATAGATAGAGATAGGTAGGTAGGTAGGTAGATAGATAGAGATAGGTAGGTAGGTAGATAGATAGATAGAGATAGGTAGGTAGGTAAATTGATAGATAGAGATAGGTAGGTAGGTAGATAGATAGACACAGATAGGTAGGTAGGTAGATAGATAGATAGAGATAGGTAGGTAGGTAGGTAGATAGATATAGGTAGGTAAGTAGGTAGATAGATACAGATAGGTAGGTAGGTAGATAGATAAATACAGATAGGTAGGTAGGTAGATAGATAGATAGAGATAGATAGATAGGTAGGTAGATTGATAGATAGAGATAGGTAGGTAGGCAGATAGATAGATAGAGATAGATAGGTAGACAGATAGATAGATAGAGATAGGTCGGTAGGTAAATTGATAGATACAGATAGGTAGGTAGGTAGATTGATAGACACAGATAGGTAGGTAGGTAGATAGATAGATAGAGATAGGTAGGTAGGTAGGTAGATTGATAGATACAGATAGGTAGGTAGGTAGATAGATAGATAGAGATAGGTAGGTAGGTAGATTGATAGATACAGATAGGTAGGTAGGTAGATAGATAGATACAGATAGGTAGGTAGGTAAATAGATAGATACAGATAGGTAGGTAGGTAGTTAGATAGATAGAGATAGGTAGGTAGGTAGATAGATAGAGATAGGTAGGTAGGTAGATTGATAGATACAGATAGGTAGGTAGGTAGATAGATAGATACAGATAGGTAGGTAGATAGATAGATAGATAGATAGATAGATAGATAGATAGATAGATAGATAGATAGATAGATAGATAGATAGATAGATAAAGATAGATAGGTAGGTAGGTAGATAGATACAGATAGGTAGGTAGATAGATAGATAGAGATAGGTAGGTAGGTAGATTGATAGATAGATAGGTAGGTAGGTAGACAGATAGATACAGATAGGTAGGTAGGTAGATAGATAGATACAGATAGGTTGGTAGGTAGGTAGATAGATAGAGATAGGTAGGTAGTTAGATAGATAGATAGAGATAGGTAGGTAGGTAGATTGATAGATAGAGATATGTAGGTAGGTAGATAGATAGAAACAGATAGGTAGGTAGGTAGGTAGATAGATAGAGATAGGTAGGTAGGTAGAGTGATAGATACAGATAGGTAGGTAGGTAGATAGATAGATACAGAGAGGTAGGTAGGTAGATTGATAGATAGATAGAGATAGGCAGGTAGGTAGATAGATAGAAAGAGATAGGTAGGTAGGTAGGTAGATAGATAGAGATAGGTAGGTAGGTAGATAGATAGATAGAGAGAGGTAGATAGGTAGATAGATAGATAGAGATATGTAGGTAGGTAAATTGATAGATACAGATAGGTAGGTAGGTAGATAGATTGATACAGATAGGCAGGTAGGTAGATAGATAGATAGAGATAGGTAGGTAGGTAGGTAGGTAGATAGAGATAGGTAGGTAAGTAGGTAGATAGATACAGATAGGTAGGTAGGTAGATAGATAAATACAGATAGGTAGGTAGGTAGATAGATAGATAGATAGATAGAGATAGATATGTAGGTAGATTGATAGATAGAGATCGGTATGTAGGTAGATAGATAGATAGAGATAGGTAGGTAGGCAGATAGATAGATAGAGATAGGTAGGTAGGTAAATTGATAGATAGAGATAGGTAGGTAGGTAAATTGATAGATACAGATTGGTAGGTAGGTAGATAGATAGATAGAGATAGGTAGGTAGGTAGATTGATAGATACAGATAGGTAGGTAGGTAGATAGATAGAAAGAGACAGGTATGTAGGTAGGTAGATAGATAGATACAGATAGGTAGGTAGGTAGATAGATAGATACAGATAGGTAGGTAGGTAGATAGATAGATACAGATAGGTAGGTAGGTAGGTAGATAGATAGAGATAGGTAGGTAGGTAGATAGATAGAGATAGGTAGGTAGGTAGGTAGATAGATAGAGATAGGTAGGTAGGTAAATTGATAGATACAGATAGGTAGGTAGGTAGGTAGATAGAGATAGGTAGGTAAGTAGATAGATAGATAGACATAGGTAGGTAGGTAGGTAGATAGATACAGATAGGTAGGTAGGTAGATAGATAGAGATAGGTAGGTAGGTAGATAGATACAGATAGGTAGGTAGGTAGATAGATAGATAGACATAGGTAGGTAGGTAGGTAGATAGATACAGATAGGTAGGTAGGTAGATAGATAGAGATAGGTAGGTAGGTAGGTAGGTAGATAGATAGAGATAGGTAGGTAGGTAGACAGATAGATACAGATAGGTAGGTAGGTAGGTAGATAGATAGAGATAGGTAGGTAGGTAGACAGATAGATACAGATAGGTAGGTAGGTAGATAGATAGATACAGATAGGTAGGTAGGTAGGTAGATAGATAGAGATAGGTAGGTAGGTAGATAGATAGATAGAGATAGGTAGGTAGGTAGATTGATAGATACAGATAGGTAGGTAGGTAGATTGATAGATACAGATAGGTAGGTAGGTAGGTAGATACATAGAGATAGGTAGGTAGGTAGATAGATAGATAGAGATAGGTAGGTAGGTAGATTGATAGATACAGATAGGTAGGTAGGTAGATAGATAGATAGATAAAGATAGGTAGGTAGGTAGGTAGATAGATAGAGATAGTTAGGTAGGTAGGTAGATAGATAGAGATAGATAGGTAGGTAGATAGATAGATAAAGATAGGTAGGTAGGTAGATAGATAGATAGACATAGGTAGGTAGGTAGGTAGGTAGATACAGATAGGTAGGTAGGTATATAGATAGAGATAGGTAGGTAGGTAGATTGATAGATACAGATAGGTAGGTAGGTAGATTGATAGATACAGATAGGTAGGTAGGTAGACAGATAGATACAGATAGGTAGGTAGGTAGATAGATAGATAAAGATAGGTAGTTAGGTAGATAGATAGATAGACATAGGTAGGTAGGTAGGTAGATAGATACAGATAGGTAGGTAGGTAGATAGATAGAGATAGGTAGGTAGGTAGATTGATAGATAGATAGATAGGTAGGTAGGTAGACAGATAGATACAGATAGGTAGGTAGGTAGGTAGATAGATAGAGATAGGTAGGTAGGTAGAGTGATAGATACAGATAGGTAGGTAGGTAGATAGATAGATACAGAGAGGTAGGTAGGTAGATTGATAGATAGATAGAGATAGGCAGGTAGGTAGATAGATAGAAAGAGATAGGTAGGTAGGTAGGTAGATAGATAGAGATAGGTAGGTAGGTAGATAGATAGATAGAGAGAGGTAGATAGGTAGATAGATAGATAGAGATATGTAGGTAGGTAAATTGATAGATACAGATAGGTAGGTAGGTAGATAGATTGATACAGATAGGTAGGTAGGTAGATAGATAGATAGAGATAGGTAGGTAGGTAGGTAGGTAGATAGAGATAGGTAGGTAAGTAGGTAGATAGATACAGATAGGTAGGTAGGTAGATAGATAAATACAGATAGGTAGGTAGGTAGATAGATAGATAGATAGAGATAGATATGTAGGTAGATTGATAGATAGAGATCGGTATGTAGGTAGATAGATAGATAGAGATAGGTAGGTAGGCAGATAGATAGATAGAGATAGGTAGGTAGGTAAATTGATAGATAGAGATAGGTAGGTAGGTAAATTGATAGATACAGATTGGTAGGTAGGTAGATAGATAGATAGAGATAGGTAGGTAGGTAGATTGATAGATACAGATAGGTAGGTAGGTAGATAGATAGAAAGAGACAGGTATGTAGGTAGGTAGATAGATAGATACAGATAGGTAGGTAGGTAGATAGATAGATACAGATAGGTAGGTAGGTAGATAGATAGATACAGATAGGTAGGTAGGTAGGTAGATAGATAGAGATAGGTAGGTAGGTAGATAGATAGAGATAGGTAGGTAGGTAGGTAGATAGATAGAGATAGGTAGGTAGGTAAATTGATAGATACAGATAGGTAGGTAGGTAGGTAGATAGAGATAGGTAGGTAAGTAGATAGATAGATAGACATAGGTAGGTAGGTAGGTAGATAGATACAGATAGGTAGGTAGGTAGATAGATAGAGATAGGTAGGTAGGTAGATAGATACAGATAGGTAGGTAGGTAGATAGATAGATAGACATAGGTAGGTAGGTAGGTAGATAGATACAGATAGGTAGGTAGGTAGATAGATAGAGATAGGTAGGTAGGTAGGTAGGTAGATAGATAGAGATAGGTAGGTAGGTAGACAGATAGATACAGATAGGTAGGTAGGTAGGTAGATAGATAGAGATAGGTAGGTAGGTAGACAGATAGATACAGATAGGTAGGTAGGTAGATAGATAGATACAGATAGGTAGGTAGGTAGGTAGATAGATAGAGATAGGTAGGTAGGTAGATAGATAGATAGAGATAGGTAGGTAGGTAGATTGATAGATACAGATAGGTAGGTAGGTAGATTGATAGATACAGATAGGTAGGTAGGTAGGTAGATAGATAGAGATAGGTAGGTAGGTAGATAGATAGATAGAGATAGGTAGGTAGGTAGATTGATAGATACAGATAGGTAGGTAGGTAGATAGATAGATAGATAAAGATAGGTAGGTAGGTAGGTAGATAGATAGAGATAGTTAGGTAGGTAGGTAGATAGATAGAGATAGATAGGTAGGTAGATAGATAGATAAAGATAGGTAGGTAGGTAGATAGATAGATAGACATAGGTAGGTAGGTAGGTAGGTAGATACAGATAGGTAGGTAGGTATATAGATAGAGATAGGTAGGTAGGTAGATTGATAGATACAGATAGGTAGGTAGGTAGATTGATAGATACAGATAGGTAGGTAGGTAGACAGATAGATACAGATAGGTAGGTAGGTAGATAGATAGATAAAGATAGGTAGTTAGGTAGATAGATAGATAGACATAGGTAGGTAGGTAGGTAGATAGATACAGATAGGTAGGTAGGTAGATAGATAGAGATAGGTAGGTAGGTAGATTGATAGATAGATAGATAGGTAGGTAGGTAGACAGATAGATACAGATAGGAAGGTAGGTAGATAGATAGATACAGATAGGTTGGTAGGTAGGTAGATAGATAGAGCTGGGAAGGTAGGTAGATAGATAGATAGAGATAGGTAGGTAGGTAGATTGATAGATAGAGATAGGTAGGTAGGTAGATAGATAGAGACAGATAGGTAGGTAGGTAGGTAGATAGATAGAGATAGGTAGGTAGGTAGATTGATAGATACAGATAGGTAGGTAGGTAGATAGATAGATACAGATAGGTAGGTAGGTAGATTGATTGATAGATAGAGATAGGCAGGTAGGTAGATAGATAGAAAGAGATAGGTAGGTAGGTAGGTAGGTAGATAGATAGAGATAGGTAGGTAGGTAGATAGATAGATAGAGATAGGTAGGTAGGTAGATAGATAGATAGAGATAGGTAGGTAGGTAGGTAGGTAGGTAGGTAGATAGATAGAGATAGGTAGGTAGGTAGGTAGGTAGATAGATAGAGATAGGTAGGTAGGTACACAGATAGATACAGATAGGTAGGTAGGTAGGTAGATAGATAGAGATAGGTAGGTAGGTAGACAGATAGATACAGATAGGTAGGTAGGTAGATAGATAGATACAGATAGGTAGGTAGGTAGGTAGATAGATAGAGATAGGTAGGTAGGTAGATAGATAGATAGATAGAGATAGGTAGGTAGGTAGATTGATAGATACAGATAGGTAGGTAGGTAGATTGATAGATACAGATAGGTAGGTAGGTAGATAGATAGAGACAGATAGGTAGGTAGGTAGGTAGATAGATAGAGATAGGTAGGTAGGTAGATTGATAGATACAGATAGGTAGGTAGGTAGATAGATAGATACAGATAGGTAGGTGGGTAGGTAGATAGATAGAGATAGGTAGGTAGGTAGATAGATAGATAGATAGAGATAGGTAGGTAGGTAGATTGATAGATAGAGATAGGTAGGTAGGTAGATAGATAGAGACAGATAGGTAGGTAGGTAGGTAGATAGATAGAGATAGGTAGGTAGGTAGATTGATAGATACAGATAGGTAGGTAGGTAGATAGATAGATACAGATAGGTAGGTAGGTAGATTGATTGATAGATAGAGATAGGCAGGTAGGTAGATAGATAGAAAGAGATAGGTAGGTAGGTAGGAAGGTAGATAGATAGAGATAGGTAGGTAGGTAGATAGATAGATAGAGATAGGTAGGTAGGTAGATAGATAGATAGAGATAGGTAGGTAGGTAAATTGATAGATACAGATAGGTAGGTAGGTAGATAGATAGATACAGATAGGTAGGTAGGTAGATAGATAGATAGAGATAGGTAGGTAGGTAGGTAGGTAGGTAGGTCGATAGAGATAGGTAAGTAAGTAGGTAGATATATACAGATAGGTAGGTAGGTAGATAGATAAATACAGATAGGTAGGTAGGTAGATAGATAGATAGAGATAGATAGGTAGGTAGATTGATAGATAGAGATCGGTATGTAGGTAGATAGATAGATAGAGATAGGTAGGTAGGCAGATAGATAGATAGAGATAGGTAGGTAGGTAAATTGATAGATACAGATAGGTAGGTAGGTAGATAGATAGATAGAGATAGGTAGGTAGGTAGATTGATAGATACAGATAGGTAGGTAGGTAGATAGATAGAAAGAGATAGGTAGGTAGGTAGATTGATAGATAGAGATAGGTAGGTAGGTAGGTAGGTAGATAGATAGATAGAGGTAGGTAGGTAGGTAGATTGATAGATAGAGATAGGTAGGTAAATAGATAGATAGAGACAGATAGGTAGGTAGGTAGGGAGATAGATAGAGATAGGTAGGTAGGTAGACAGATAGATACAGATAGGTAGGTAGGTAGATAGATAGATACAGATAGGTAGGTAGGTAGGTAGATAGATAGAGATAGGTAGGTAGGCAGATAGATAATTAGATAGAGATAGGTAGGTAGGTAGATTGATAGATACAGATAGGTAGGTAGGTAGATTGATAGATACAGATAGGTAGGTAGGTAGGTAGATAGATAGAGATAGGTAGGTAGGTAGATAGATAGATAGAGATAGGTAGGTAGGTAGATTGATAGATACAGATAGGTAGGTAGGTAGATAGATAGATACAGATAGGTAGGTAGGTAGATAGATAGATAGATAAAGATAGGTAGGTAGGTAGGTAGATAGATAGAGATAGTTAGGTAGGTAGGTAGATAGATAGAGATAGATAGGTAGGTAGATAGATAGATAAAGATAGGTAGGTAGGTAGATAGATAGATAGACATAGGTAGGTAGGTAGGTAGGTAGATATATACAGATAGGTAGCTAGGTATATAGATAGAGATAGGTAGTAGGTAGATTGATAGATACAGATAGGTAGGTAGGTAGACAGATAGATACAGATAGGTAGGTAGATAGATAGATACAGATAGGTAGGTAGGTAGGTAGATAGATAGAGATAGGTAGGTAGGTAGATAGATAGATAGAGATAGGTAGGTAGGTAGATTGATAGATAGAGATAGGTAGGTAGGTAGATAGATAGAGACATTTAGGTAGGTAGGTAGGTAGGTAGGTAGGTAGATAGAGATAGGTAGGTAGGTAGATTGATAGATACAGATAGGTAGGTAGGTAGATAGATAGATACAGATAGGTAGGTAGGTAGATTGATAGATAGAGATAGGTAGGTAGGTAGGTAGATAGATAGATAGAGGTAGGTAGGTAGGTAGGTAGATTGATAGATAGAGATAGGTAGGTAGGTAGATAGATAGAGACAGATAGGTAGGTAGGTAGGTAGATAGATAGAGATAGGTAGGTAGGTAGATTGATAGATACAGATAGGTAGGTAGGGAGATAGATAGATACAGATAGGTAGGTAGGTAGATTGATAGATAGAGATAGGTAGGTAGGTAGATAGATATATAGAGATAGGTAGGTAGGTAGGTAGATAGATAGAGATAGGTAGGTAGGTAGATAGATAGATAGAGATAGGTAGGTAGGTAGATAGATAGATAGAGATAGGTAGGTAGGTAAATTGATAGATACAGATAGGTAGGTAGGTAGATAGATAGATACAGATAGGTAGGTAGGTAGATAGATAGATAGAGATAGGTAGGTAGGTAGGTAGATAGATATAGGTAGGTAAGTAGGTAGATAGATACAGATAGGTAGGTAGGTAGATAGATAAATACAGATAGGTAGGTAGGTAGATAGATAGATAGATAGAGATAGATAGGTAGGTAGATTGATAGATAGAGATAGGTAGGTAGGCAGATAGATAGATAGATAGATAGATAGATAGATAGATAGATAGATAGATAGATAGATAGATAGATAAATAGATAGATAGATAGATAAAGATAGGTAGGTAGGTAGGTAGGTAGATAGATAGAGATAGGTAGGTAGGTAGCAGATAGATACAGATAGGTAGGTAGGTAGATAGATAGATACAGATAGGTTGGTAGGTAGGTAGGTAGATAGATAGAGATAGGTAGGTAGGTAGATAAATAGATAGAGATAGGTAGGTAGGTAGATTGATAGATAGAGATAGGTAGGTAGGTAGATAGATAGAGACAGATAGGT